>VXBW01001320.1:524665-564361 GCA_013400375.1 Thinocorus orbignyianus | reverse complement strand
AGCTCCCCCCATCCCAAGGTGATTCTGAGCGCGGCGATTCAGGAGATGCAATTACATAAGAGACAAAAAAAAGGAATGATTACAAAAGACCAGACAACATAGCAAAATACCACCACACAAAATAACAAGGCAATGTTTTTAACTCCACATTTAGAAATGATAAGCTGCCCTAAACTAATGAAGAACGGCAGCAAAATCTTGCACCACTCCCATAACTGCACACACACAGCCACAAAAAGATAGCAGAAAACCAAGTTTACAGTGCTTTCAAACAACTCCAGCAGATCCATAATGGCTGTTTTACAAACCCGTTCAAATCTGTTCGCAACTTCAACCCTTCAGAACTTTAAAATTAAAGCTTCTGTCTCTCCTCTCAGTATTTAAATTAAGTGCAAACTATCACATTAAGTACCAAGGTCATTAAANCCAAGGTCATTAAAATACCATGCTGCATGCCACACTTTGTTAAAATACCATGTAATATGCCCAATTCATTAAAATACCACATTAGGAGCCAAATTTGTTAAGATAGCACAACAAGCACAAAACTTATTAAGATACTACATTGGGAACAAATTTCTAAGAAGCTATGTTGGATGCCAATTTCATTATAATACCACGTCGGGTACCAAATTTTTAAAATACCATGTTGGGTGCCAATTTTATTAAAAAAGACCACGTTTGGTGCCCATTTTGTTAAAAAAAAAGGACCACGTTGGGTACCAATTTTGTTATGATTTGAGAAAACCCCTAACAATTTATTGTTGTGCAAACAATTAGTCTATCACCCGATGACCCCTCCCCACCCAGGAAAGGGGAATCAGGGAATGCAAAGAAATATGAGGGTTGAAATGTAANGCTTGGATCAAATGCCCAGGCCTTGCTCCTCCTCGTCCCTGCACCTGGCAAGGCTTGAAAACATTGAGACCTTGGATCTCACAGAGCCTGGCTGGCCATAAGGTAAATATTTTCATGAATTCAGACATTAGAGTCTTCTAAAAGTGCCATTTTCCCAGTATCAGAAGAAAAGTTAGTCCTGGGCCTCTCAACCCAGGACAATAATAAACTCCAGGGTGACTCATTATTCTCACTTCATATTTAGCATAGCTGCAACTTGAGGCATTTTTAAGAGCTCTTTTTCTCATTTGAATTCTTACAGCCGAGTGGACCATGAGATTCCACTTTCCTCAAGGTCCTCTTGTTTTGTTCCAAGACAAAAGACAAGGGTCTCAAATCCAAACACATGAAAATCCAAATATCAGAAAACACTTCTTTCATGTGAGGGTGGTTCAACACTGGAATAGGGTGCCCAAAGAAGCTGTGGAGTCTCAGTCCTCAGAGATATTCAAAACCCATTTGAACACAGTCCTGGGCAACCAGCTCTGGGTGGCTCTGCTTGAGCAGGGACCCAGGACTAGATGACTTCCTGAGGACCCTTCCAACATCAAACATTCTCTACTTCTGTAATTTTTGTCTTGGAGCTTTCTTTTCTAGATGGCTGTTTGTGTACATGAAATGTGCATGAAGCTTGCACAAACCTTTTTTTCTGTTGTTTACATTTCTGTCAGATTTGATTACTACTGATTGGTGCATTCAAAAGTTAGTGCGAGAAGCCACAGGAGGTTCCTGTGGAGGAGACAACCATAATAGAGTATGTTTATATAAAGTGACAACACTTAGGAAACTAGGGTAGTAGACAACCGAAAAAAAAAGGGTCGACTTTAACTCAATCAATGCTTGCACTCCTTATCTCCTCCCTGTCCCCTTGTCTCGTCACCTCTGTCTTACATGAGTCAGAAAGCCTGAGGTCAAGTTAGAAATCGAGCACATATCTCCAGAGTCTGTCAGTGAATCTAAGTTGGGAGAACTACTTTTTACACCACTGCTGTGCCACTCCTATGAATCATAAGGTTTTTAAAATAAATTTTATTCAGACTCCAGATAATTATCTTATAGCTACAACTTTTTTTTTTTCAAAATGACGATGCAAGCATTTTGTAACCCACATATCTATTTTCCCAAAACTATCTCAGCTTCTTCAGTTTATATACCTCAGTCAAGTGTAAAATTAAACAAAACCAGAAGGAAATTATGCTCAAAGAAAGAAAAATACATCTGGAAAAAAAAAAAATCATTGTATTGTCTTAATGCACTATAGTTGAAGGCTGAGAAGTGGAAAATAGAAATCACATTCCATTTCGTGAAAGCTCCGCTGCTGGCAGAGGTGAAACTAATAAGGCTGGTGAATCTTTACAATAAATATTTAATATAACTTCATAGGTGTATGATTTACTGCATTATCATTCCTTGAAAAAAGGAAATAATTGAGACCCAATACTTGCAAAGACTATGTCTTTTCTTTAATATTGCAAACTGCAAGTCTCCCCACAATCATGTGGGTATAAAATGGAATTTTCCTCTTTTTTTTTTTTTTTGTTGGCTATAATATATACCTGACCAGTACTTCCTAACCTAAAATTCTGAAAAATTGTTGAAATTACTCCGAATTAGAAAGAAAACAGAAAAACAAACAAAAAATCCTGAAAAGAATAGATGCTTTTTGAAATGTGAGGAAGTTTCTTGATGGAGAGGACAGCTTACTTACAAGTCATGAATCTCCCTGCTCCTCTCAGAGCAATCAGAATTCATGGAGTTCGAACAGGGCCTCCTTCCTATTTAAATAGATCTTCCCCATGCACTAGAATGTCATTTGCCTAGATAACACCACTTTATTCATTTGACGTGTATATAAACCTACATACTTTTTTGCATGTAATTAAAGAAATCAGTGAGCATATTTATTTAAAAAACCTACAAGGTGCAATATTTCTATGTAAAGATGTTAGAAGTGGCTGGTTTAAGCTTCATTAAGATTTTTATGAAAAAGAAAAGTGCTTCTGGCATTATACAGTTCCGTAGAAAAACTTTGATATGCATGTTAGCATCAATCTATGGGTAGGTTTTAGGTGTCTGTATATTTAAAGGAATATTTCATATGATATTCTGGAGAGGAGAGCCTATTTGAAAGACTAACAGGGAATTTTGCATGGAAGGAAAGATCATTTGGTACCTTTGCAACACAGTCTGCCTGGAAGAGACAGCTCTCACTAGTGATTAAGCACATGAATTTGCCAAAAGTGCAGTGATTCATGGAAATGGCTTGTATTGCTTTTATACCATACCACTCATTTCCATGGATCAATTTATTGATGGCTTTGAGCCCATTAATAACTATATTTGAAAACTGTTGCCTTGTGTGTATTCACATCGTACATCTTAAGTAGGTCCGAACTCCCACAAAAAAGCATCCTCTAGCTATTTCCTGGCAAGACAGGGTTTGTCTCGTCCCTGAACAGCGAGAATGCGATGGGGAAAGTAAAGAATACTATAGGAAAATAATAAATGCAACTTACTGCTTTTTTATCACAGTCTTAATGGGGAACAAGATTTTATTCCGCTACAACCTTGAGATACTGTGAGGGAAAATTATGGGAACTATAAAAATAATGCGAAGTGACATTTTCTCCCAACTTCCACAATAAATACACTGGTTGTACAGTAAATATACTGGTTGTGGAAGAGCTAAGTGGGACAAGAACATATACAGTACTCATCTGCTGCTAAAGAAAAGCCTACTTTCATCCTACAGAATGGTGAAACTGTTCAAGAGTAGTTAATCTATGTGAAAATATGATCCAGGAGGGCCCAAACTGTGACACTAAGCAAGGTCAATACATCCTGAAATGATTTGTTAAATAAAGTCAGCTCTAGGGAGGATAAGGTGGTGACAGGTACTTTAATGAGCACATCAGGTCTCTCTGCCCAAGCTTTTTGGAACAGCATAGCATGGTACATGGCATGAGTAAGAAGCAAGTCCTTTCTCTGTGTTTAACTGGGGTGACATGCCACCCCTCTCCTATTCCAGGCAGTTCCATGCATCTTACTGGCACAAAGGAGACAGAAAAGGTGCGAAAGAAATCTTCCATAAACTTTTCCTGGTTTAAGATGTTGAAAATCCAGGCCTAGGTTTTTAAGAGAATACTACATTAGTTGGACCCTTGACTGCTCTTTTCCCCTGTTCCTGAAGTTTCTGTTAGAAAATGTGTTACTTTTGCTCCCATACGAATTTTGCTTCAGCTGTTAAAACTCGCATCCTAAGCTTAAAAATAAATGTCAGTCTATGCTGGCATTTGCGGCAAGGCAGCAAGTTTGGAACAATGATCCATAAAGTTCCTTTCACTGTTCTTTCCTTACATTAAGGCAAACCACAAGAGTTATGATGAACAAGTGGAGAGCCGCATCCAGCAGCAGGGAGTCACTAACAACCATTTCTGTCCTCACCAGTAAACAGCATAGCAGTTAATCGAAATTGCTTTTGAGTATTTCTCAAGACAGGTGAATGAAGCAACCAGCCAAAGACACATTTAAATCTCCTCTCCCTTAATTAACATGCATCTGGCAAATACATAACACTGTAAATACCATATTATCTCTGATACCGTAGGAGATGAACAGTGAGTGGATTGATACTGATACAGATAGGGAGATAAATTAGCTTGATAGATGGTCTCCTGGTGCTTGTCACTCCCAAACACCGTAATTACAACTACGTTTGAATGCTTAGCAGCATGCAAATCACAATTTAAAGTAAATAGTTTAAAATACATGTGTCTGAAGTAACTGTTCAAACAGCATATTCCAAGAGAGAGAGAAAAAAGAAAAACTTGATGCATTCACCAAAAATCAATTTGTCATAAAAAATGAGAAAAAAAAATACTGTAAGGAAAACAATAAGATAGTGCCCCAAAGTTTTTGTTCTCCCTTCATCTTTTCATTTTCTGCTTTTTTTTGTTTTGGTTGTTTTGGTTGGTTGGTTGGTTTTGGTTTTTTAAATCTATTTTCTTCTTTCTCTAAGGAGTTGATATCTAAGCCAGACAGTAGTTTCAGAGAAACAAATTCATTACAGCCTTTTTGATTAAGCACCTGTAAACTGAGACCTCCAAGATCACTAGTCACTTTTAGAAATACAGGCCCATGACTGTTTAACGTAAAAGACCTTCAGACATGACCTTCAATGCAGTGTAAAACTGCATTGATTTTCCAGTCCAACATTGCTGAAATGCCCTGGGCTTTAAGAGAATTAAGTATGCTACAAAGTAAAGTTGGGATGGTGCCATTTTTGGAAGGCTATACTGCAGGTTTTAGTTCAGGCATGTTGTGAGGAACTGAGCTGGAAACGCAGTGCTGGTGTGGGACTCAAAGCGGTGTGACAATCAACTCTATGTGCTCAGAAGTCCTGAGGAAAGGAAGGACTTAACTTGAAAAAGTGCTGAGCATTCCCAAATCACTTGAAATGTTGCCTATAGGTGGGTGTGGGTGAACGTCGAACTGACCAAAGAACCAAAAACTCTTAGTGGGGACTAAGCAAGACTATAGGTAATCCTGATCAACAATGCACTGTTTAGGAGAAGGAACAGACAGCTTACCTGCAAATCCTTTTTAGAAGCCCTGTATTCTTTGTGGACCAGAAAGGACATTAAAAATAACTGGCTTCTATTTGATGGGTGTTTAAAAGTTATTTTTCTTGTGTCTACCAAAGTGCTCTGGGCAGAGAAGTCCTTCTACCCTCTGTATATGTGTAGCATCCATCAGAATGGAAATAAGATCTCTAGACCTTTTTATTGTGGGACTGAAGGTAGGTCTGAAGAGCATGTTGCTAGGTACAAGGTGATGATGGCTCTGAGATCTGCTCCCAAGCATCCATCCAGGAATTCCAGGCAGTGTCTTCCTTTGGCTATAGATTCTACAGAAATCCCCCTGACTTCTCCTTTCTACTGCCATTGCTATAAATACCTTGCTATTCCTGCACAAGCAACATTGCCATACTGATGATCCAACAGTTGACCCACAAGTCCCAGGCTGACCAAGACATTGTCTGGGGCATAGTGGCATTGAATGTGTGCATGAACATCTTTAGGTGCCTGTGTCTGTGGGACCTGCAATACCATTCTCATTGTTCCATCTACCTTACACCACCTAAAACTCCTTAGTGCCCTGTCCTGGGATTTTTCCCCCCTTTTTGTCAATACAGAAGCTAGACCTTAAGTCATCTCCATTAAAATAATGGTATCCTATCCTTCCTCTTCCTCTAGCTGATATCAGGACCTGTGTAGATGTTTTTTTTGTGCAGGATTTTCAATGCATTCACTTTTTAGTATGGAATCAAGCCCTGACAGATCAAGAAATGCTTTTGGAAAAGGACAGGCGAAGAGTCGTGACTCTGGCGTAATTCATGTGACTCTGACCCGTAACTGAAGATCCTGTGACCTTTTTCTCCAAATTCACATGAGAGTTTGGATTGCTAAGGAGCCAGGCACTTAGCAGTCTGCAGGTCAGTGCTCTTTCAATTTCCAAGTTTCTGGCTCCCCACCATTTTTTTGGAAGGTTAACAAGACAGCTCTGCAACTAGCTGGCCAACGTGCTATAGGTAAGGGGGAATGCAATGTCTTACAGAGGTTCCTTGACACACAGTCTGCCAGGAAGGCTTCAGAGAAAACAAATAAACAAAAGATTGAGATCTAGGTCCCAGCAGGAAGCTCAAGACAACAAAAAGCAGCTCCTGTCTAAAATACAGGTAACCTGGATGCGCTCCTTTAGAAACACCTCACTTAAGGAAGCAGTCAAGCAGCCAAGCAGCAGTGACTGAAACATTGGCAGTGTGGGAACTATTGCAGCACCTTTGTCACCACAGGGCTTATCTGCATCATCCCACTGCTGGAAAAATATCTTTCTGACGGAACACTGCCTTTCCTGCTTTAAGCAGGGGAAGTTTATCACCTCCCCCTGCACTGAGGCTGCATCATTGTTGCAGATTAATTCTGCCCAGACAGAGGAAAACAGAGTTTCTACCTAAAAAGCAATAGATTGACACCATTTTCTATATTTCTTTTGTTCCTAGTTTACTTAAAAGTCTCATTTGCATTGTTTTTAACTCTGCTAACTAGAGGGATTTCATCATGCTCCTTTTTTCTCCTTTTATACTTTTTCCATGGCCCTTACTTTATAACTCATATTATTTGTATTCATTTCATTCTGGTCATAGAACCACACTGCCTCACTTAAAGGCTTACTTTCACTAAGTAAATGCTTATTTCATAAATATTAAACAGGAATGAACAGTTTTCTCATCAAAATCTTATTATGAGCACTATGTTGAGAGTTTACTCCATGTTTATACACATTTTAAAATAATGAACCACAGTTAGACCACTTTGAATAGTGTGGATATATTCCCTCTGTTCCATTTTTAAAATACATATACACAGGTATATAAAGTGAATATACTTTTGTATCTGCTTTTTTTCCCCTTACTAGGTTGCTTTTTAGGCAGAGTGGATATTTTTCCACATTTTTTTGCTATAGATTTTGAATGTAATGTGAGATAGTTCCAGTCATCTCTCAGATTACTTCAGTTTATATTTCAGTTCATATTCAGTTTATATCACTCGATGGATTTGATTCACAATTATTTTCAGCATTTTTAAGTTGGCCCTATTGCAACACGAAGTCTAGAGCACACCGGTTACACGATTGCATATTTGATCCTGTTTCCACATAAGAAATGTAAATCAGTCTCCATTACTTCCATTGAATTAGGCAACACGAGCCTGATATTCAAGAACTCTCTGTAGCACACAATGCCCCCAGGTCAAAGACACCTACAGGTCACGAAATATTCACCTATTTTTTTACAAGGTCCAGGGGCAGAAACATAGTTTTGCTGAATTATCTATCAGTTGGAGAGAGAAGACCCTCAATAATGAATTTCCCTCACTGCACATTATCAAAGACTACTTTTGGAGTCGCTCTGCACTGGGCTTTGTTGGAAGAACGAACGTGCAAGCTCTATCCATACTGTGATTTTCCAGTTGGAATGTTGGTGCACAATGACTTAAGACCTTTTGGTCACAGGCTGTCAATGACTTGGGAGTGGTGAATGAGTAAGAACACCCTTTCTCCATGCTTTTGCTGTTTCATTTTTTCTGAGATGTAAAGTTTTTAAACATTTGATTAGTATGTCCGCTTCCACCTTTCAGTAAATAAGTGAAATGTGTGCCTCTAAGCAAATTGCCCAAATATCTCCTACCTATATACATCAGCATATAGAGACTCTTCATTTCTTCTGGTATTTTGATTTTGAACTAAAAAGGAGCTGATTTTTTCTGTCTCCTTTTGTTTCCCATTCTATGTCCCTGGCTGTAGCTAGAATATTCTCCTGAACATCAGTTTCCTCTGTGTTGAGTAGATCACGAAGACTGCTTGGTTCTCTTGCTCACAGAAGGCAAAGGATTGTTCCACAAACTCCAGACCATCTACTTTCCCATATATAAAAATTTGTTAAAGTATAAAAATTCTGCTGTTTTTCCCCCCAAAAGTCATAATATATAAAGAATGTTTGAATATATGTGTGTTGTTTCTACAAACCTGCACACATGCAGGGCTCTAGATCTCTATTATGTGTGCTCACTGAACTTGTATTCATAGAACAGTTGACTGATAAAATGGTTTGGGTTGGAACGGACCTTAAAAATCCCTTTAAAATTCCAACCACCCCTTCTATGGGTAAGGACACCTCTCACTAGACCAGGTTGCTCAAAGCCCCATCCAGCCTGGCCTTGAACACTTCCAGGGATGGAGCACCCACAGCTTCTCTGGGCTACCTCTTCCAGTGACTCACCACCCTCACAGTAAAGAATTTATTCCTGATATCTAACGTAAATCTACCCTCTTTCAGTAAAAACCATTACCCCTTGTCCTGTTGCTACACTCCTTGATAAAGAGTCCCTCCCAATCTCTCCTGTGGACCCCCTTTAAGTACAGAAAGTCTGCTTAAAGTCTCCTGAAGCCCTCTCTTCTCCAGGCTGAACAACCCAAACTCTCTTAGCCTCTCTTTATAGAAGAGGTGCTCCAGCCCTATGATCATCTTCGTGACCCTTCTCTGGACTCATTCCGACATATCCATGTCCTTCCTGTGTTGAGGGCCCCAGAGGTGATGCCCTGATAATTCCCTCTTTCTTTTTTTTGTATTTTTATTTTTTATGGTTTATATATTTATATTTTTTACATATATATATATAGAGAGATTTATTTATTCCCTCCTTAAAATTTGTGCATTCAAGGAGCAAGGTGATACCTGCATGCAAAAAGAGAGTTTCTAGAACTCACTGAAATGAGTATTACCTACACGGAGAACACATTTAGGACACTAAACCCATGTATTTCTTAGTAAATGGAATGTTTTCTGTTTAGTCTTATTTAATTAAAATCTCCTTCAAACTATTTGCAAAATGTCTTCCTGAATGTAACGAAGTCAGAGAGAATGGATAATGAAGATCAGGGACATACACAGCTTTCCTTTATATTGACAAAATGTTAAGCTAAAACTAATTTCATTCACAATAGCATGATACTGTCTCTGCTCATGAAAACACCTTTATCATTTGGCATTTTTGTGTTTCCTAATAAAATAGAGATCCTTCCAAAATTCCAATTACTTATGCTTGAATAATTTTCATAGCCTGGCTCAGATAGATTAACATTGAAGATTTTTAAAATATTAAGCATTAGTAATGAAATGATATAACATCTTGCAGTGGGGCATTTCTTGTGGGGCATTATTTAAAAATGTATATAAACACAGTAAACAGTACTTAAAATGAGATTTTGGTGACAATTTTACAAAATATTTTAATCTTAATATGTATGAAATATTCATGTACTCAATAAGCCTCTAGGAAATGCAGTGAGGTTTGGTCGCCAGGAAGCAGACCTATGAGTCAGAAGTTTGCATTCTATTTCTGGACATGCCAGAAGGCTTCTTCTATAATTATCAGCATCTATATTTGTCTCTTTTTTCTCCCTCTCTTTTGTCATATATTTGGAAACTCAGAAGAAAGACAAGAAATTATTTTAGAGAGAGGCTTTCACCATCCATTTTGGGTTGTATCCTGTCAGCTGGAGAAAGTAGTACAACTTCCTTCAGTACTTTCAAATCTTGAAACATTATTCCTTTTTGAATCCTGTTCATTCACCTCTATCCACATAGAATAATGGTATCAGTGAATAGATACTGAACATCCTGGCTAGATATACAATATTTATGAAGATATTTACCCAAAATTAAGAATATTCCAAAATTTTTTCATGCAATTATTCTACTGCATTGCCAATATGGACAAACTCAATCAATTAATTAATTAAGTCAGTCTTCAGATGAGATTTTCTTAAACCTGAGAGGCAAATATTGGGGTTTGAGTTTTCCTGCTGGCTCCTGTACCTTCAGTAATTACTTCATGCCTTCAAATTTTTTAAGCCAGTAAGATTCCAGTAGTTGATGCTACAGTATTTCAAGTGAGAATCTAAGAAATATTCAATTTATAAGTGTCATATTACAATGAACATGTTCTCACCACTAGTTTAGAGAGAGAGAAAAAAAATTGTATCTATTTTTATTCCAGGGTAGAACAAACTGATGAAAAATCTGATGTATTCAATTAAATTCCATTAGGGATTTTTACAAAGTAGCATTCATTCACCATAAAGGAAATCATAGGATTATGATTTTTAAATGGGATGTATGGTGGCAGGGGAACAAAAATCAAAGCATCAACTAAAAGCAATAAAATGCACTGTGCTAAACTGAAAAAAACCCAACAACAACAAAAAAAAAACCAACAACAAAAAAACAACCCCCAAACAAACCTCTATAACATTACAACCATCAAATATCTTTCCAATGATTCCAACACAATGAGAACAACAATGATATACCCACTGTTGCATGAAATAACACAATTTATTGAGGCAATTTATCTTCAATCTGTGTTGTATGAATAATATATCGATAGAAAGATAGGCATAGCTTCAGTTATATTTTGGAAATTTCTAACATCTATATTAGGACAGAAGAACCAGACAGGAATAATTTACAGCAAAACATTCAAATACCTTGGTTTACTGTTGGTACCTTACCCTTCCTATGGAGCGTAGTATTCAAGATATTAGTCCTAAAATCAAGCTCAGTTACCTAGTGTAGCATGGGAAGGATGACCAGAGCCAATTTATGTAATCTTGCAGGACTTTGCTTCTCTTAATAACCAACTCACAAATATTCACACTAGAAGTAGGCTTTCCAATATGAAACATGAGATTTACCAGCTGTGTTCCACATGACTAGGTTCTCTTTTCAATTTTTAATTATAATTTTGATGTGCAACTGGACCTGTCGTCTACTGTCCAATTTAAAATTAACACATGCTCCATTTATATTCAAGGTACTATTCAAGTTGCTTAATTCTTCCACTAGAAAAATCCTTAGTGATGCTGTTGTTATAAGATCTTCATTGTTGCTGAATCCTTTTCTTTTCTGGAGAAAACATACACTTCTATTCTTATCATTCTCATTTACAGGTTGTTGGAAGATGATTTTGTTTTTCACAAATAAAGAAACTGTCCAAAAGCAGGTTACACTTTTGGTCTGCATTTGCTTCCGTATTATGTGTATGCTCTGTTTTTCACTCTGCATATGAAAACATGTTATCATTCTTTGCTGAGGTTTTACTCAGCTTCACAAAGATAGCAAATTCTTGTTTGGACCTTTCCCCATTTACTCCTGCAGTTGTAGATGCTATAAATACACCAGATTTCTTAGTTGCTCTGGCTGTTCTGTTGCCTTTGCTTCTGTTTTTCTGTTTCCAGATACCAAGTGCAGTTCTCCAGTGGTAGATAATGATAATTTTCTGTTGAAGCCTCCACAATAAATGCGTAACTAAAGCCAAAAGGAAAGCGCAATGCTGAGATTTCTGGTAAGATTCTCCTTGGATGCCAAGCCCAAGCTCTAAATGCCTGTGTTTGCAAATATTTCCATCTTCCTGACAGAAGATTTAAAGTGCTTAAACACAGCAGTTGGAGCCAGTTTCTTCAGTCTCGTACTCCTTCACAGTGGGTCTCAATTTTTATTTTCTGGATGGTTCTACACAGGCCATTCCCTGATGGTGTGTCATCGACTGGTCCCTTTTTAACCCATTCTGATTTGTAGACTTAGAGTACAGGTTATTTCCTTTCTTCCTTTGGAGACATATCTGAGGAGGCCTCCTGTTTCTCCTACTGATTATCCCAACTTTGTAATTGCTGCAGTAAGTGAGCAGAGAACATCTTCCAAACAGGCACTTGGCTTTTGCACCTACGTTCTTCCTATTCTTTTTTATATACACTGTCTTACGGATAAAAAAGCTTTAAGTTATGTTACCTTTTATCACATAATCATCTGCTTCATTTTCTCATGGTTAAAAAAAACCAACAACCCTCTCATTAGTGATAGTGACTACATAAGAGACTCTCAAATTCCTACAGAATTGTATGCAATTATTATTATTATTATGCAATTTTATGCAATTATTATAACCATTCTCTGAAACCCTGTGGCACCACAGAGAGGTCTGAATTTCTTTATATGTGCTTTGAAGTTTTGGTTTTTAAAAATTTTCTCACAGCTTTTATAAAGGCAATTCACTGTGGGTGCTCCAGGCACTGGGGTGTTTTAAAATCATATCCTTTAGCAGAACGTCAAAACCACTCCTAACAAATCGTATTGTTGTCCATTATTTGTCACTACCTCACTTGGTATACCGTATTTAGCTGGTATTGATTTTACATGTGAGAAGCAATTGAAATAGCACAGAAGTATCACTCAGAGTGCTATTTCTGGATAAAGAAAAAAAATAATTCCCAAACAATACATAATATTTTACAGAGTAAACAAACAAATTAATGCCAGCCTTGTACATGAATATGAAGTTTCCTTTAATATGCCTAAATTCCAAGTAGAGTTTCCACCTTCAGTGTCCTCCTCTTTTTAGTCATTTATTATTACAAGCATTTCTTGTGAAGTTTTTTTAACTGTTCCATAGTACTTCAGCTTGTTTTCTTTACAATAATTTTCTATTTTCTGGGGAATTTAGCTTTTTTTTTTATAATTTCTCTCTGTCTCTTTCTTTAACTTTTGGGCACCACTTTTCTCAGTCTCCTACGGTGTAAATTCCTTCAGGAAGACAGTATATGTGAACTCAAACTGTTAATCTACTGCTGGGTTTCAGTGCAGGCATACCGATTCTCTGGTGATAACCCATGCAAAAAGGTGTGTTCAGTTGTGCAAGAGTTAAGAAATATGTTTCTATGTTTATAGCAGCACTTAAGACATGTATTTAAAAAGGAAAAATACTTGCAGCAAGGGATGAATTAACATTTAAAGGTAATTGCTTAGTTGTATTTTTAAAGTAACCTTTCTAATGAATAGATGCCACAATAAATTACATTTATTTTTTTAAAAAAAGTCAAACTAATCTTCATAGTAGGATAATGGATGCCTTTAATGACGAGTCATATAAGATGTGCATTCACAAATGAATATTCATGCTGCAAGTGTTCATAGATACTGACAATATTTCACTTATCCTATGAGAGAGCAAAGTAATCATGTACTACATCTAGTGAATAATCAAAAGACAAATAGATCAGAGACAACTCAGGGGATGAAACTTTTCAGATAAATCATTTGTTAAACAATTACAGCTAATGAGTGTATTCATAAAAATCAGGCTATTCATTGATAATACATCAAGTAACTAAAAGTGTATGTTTGATGGCTACATTATTTGCTATGAATAGTTCATCCATCTTCAACTCTAAGGCTTTAATTTTTCTTTTAAATTGTGAACAAATATGGCTGAAATTATCTCTGAAATTTGGAAAAAATGAGCTTTCTTCCTTTTTTTTGCCAACAGATTTTCTACTCGACTTTGAACAAACAATTTATAGTCACTCTGCTGTACTTGTTCACAGTAGTTAAGATTCCTCCACTATTTCGACACCATTTGTGGCAACAATAGTTTTCAAGGAGTCCAGGGGTGTATGATATCCCTTTGGCTGTGCAGGAAGGTGGGCTTGAGTTTCTCCAGTTGTGTGAGCAACTAGCATGCAAGCTCTCTGCTCGAGCTTATGTGGGGCCTTAGTTAGCCCCCTCTATTCCATATGGTTCCAAGCAGCCAAACTCAGATGCTATTTCTCCTCTGATGAGAGTTCCCTAGCATTCTTGTTCAGCTCTGTTTATTCCAATACATGGATCTCATTTTTATGGTGAGATGCTAAGAGCGGATGGTATACAAGGAGGGGCCAAGCCTGCTGGGACACCCTTTGAAGACTGGGTGATGCACCATTTTGAGCATGGCCAGTGCCAGCTGCTCATCAGTGCAGCTTTCAAATTGAGGCCTCCCCCAGCCCTGCAAGCCCTTCCTTGGACAGCCCCCTGACATGTGCTAGATTAGAAACCAGCAGGCAAGCTGTGTGGGTGCTCTGAGTTCAGGCCCCAGAAATCAAGTGGTGTGTCCTTAATCCCAGCTTCAGCTAGAGGATGTGTCAAGTTACCTTAAGCTCACTTTTCAGAATCATGAGCTTGTCCTCGGTTCCATCTGTTTTCTGTTGGTGTCAGCTAGAGAAGCAGCCTATGAGCCAGACCTGTGAGTGACATCCTTCCCAGCTGCATTGCTGCTAGCACCATTACTGCTTGCATTGAGAACACCCCTGCAAGCCCTTCCTTCCAGAAAATTAGTGGTGGACTGGTTGCAGTTAACTTGTTTGAAGCCCTGGGGCTGATTTGCAGCGGGGAATAACAACAGACAAGGCTAGCAGGAGAACAGGACCATCTGGGAACACAGGTGGGCTTGAACTGTGAATTGTAGGTTGAGGAGAAATTAAATAATTGAATTGTCTGGATTATCTCTCTCCTGTGTGAAGTGGGGCTGATGACTGCCAACCGAGGGCCACTCCCTTTTTCAGATCTGGCTTCACACTGTGGGACCTGGTTTGCAGATGTGCTGAATATTTGTCATTGCAGTCAAATGAGTCATTGTTGATTTTGAATATCTGCAGAGATATTCTGCAGGGAAACTGCCCTTGCATATGAGGGAATTCCAGGGAGACCTTATTGTGGCCTTTCAGTACTTAAATGGGGATTATAAGAAATATGGGGATAAACTTTTTAGCAGGGCCTGTTGTGATAGGACAAGGGGTAATGGTTTTAAACTAAAAGAGGGTAGATTTTAGATATTAGGAAGAAATTTTTTACAGTTAGGGTGGTGAAACAATGGAACAAGTTACCCAGAGGGGTGGTAGATGCCCCATCTGTGGAAACATTCCAGGTCAGTTTGGACAGAGCTCTGAGCAATCTGTTTTAGTTGAAGATGTCCCTGCTCGATGCAGGGGGGTTGGACTAGATGATCTTTGAAGGTCTCTTCTAACCCAAACTATTCTATAATTTTATAAAGGAGGTGAGAGTTCAGAACTGGAAATAAGATCATCTGAACTGGAAGCAGCATACAAAGAGCTCTGTGCACTTGAATGACTGTGGCTGGATATACTGCATGTTGCAGAATACAGAAAGAATTAACACATGTGTTTGTAAGATTCATAGCAAGGAGATTGAACAGAGCTACTATACTGTGGGTTTGGACCATGTGAGAAAAGAATAACAAACACAATAAAAGTTTCTGAGACAAGATTTTTTTCTGTGTGGTGGGAGAGATGGTTGTTGCAATGAGGTTCATGTGTTTGGCCTCCTAGACGGTATGTCTTAGCAGAAACATTTGTGGGAAGAATAAAAGCATAAAATAAGTGAAAATGGGATAAAATACAACTTGATTCTGTTGAAGATGCTTCACAGTATACTGACTTCACACCTTTCTTTGTTAGGGAATTGATTTTACAGATTAGAGATACTGCATTTTCTTATTCTGTCTTGTTTTAACCTGATGTCACATAGGAAACTATTAGTTAAACTGTAGAAAATTAAGTTTTTATAAAAGAATTGTAAGATTAGTAAGAAAAAAAAACTGGAGAGGGAGCTTCAGATTGTGCTGAAAGAGCATCTATGTGTCTGTGGAGTGATTACTCCTTAAAGATCAGCCTTGAAACAGAACTCATTATTTTTATTAATGACCTTGACACCAAAAATGTCAGTGTGCTAAATGTGCTGATAACAAGCAATTGTGAGCCACTGACAATATTCAAGAAGAGTTAGAATATCATACAGGGTATACTTCAGAATATCACTGACAACTAGAGTGGTATAAATAGGGTTCAGTACAGTAGCTGAAAGTGGGATCAGGGATGAATAACAAGTTTCATCAATAAATTTGGAATTTGTCACCTCTTAAAAATTGATGAGGATAAAGAAATGGGGAATATTAGTCTATTACGGGAATATATGAGACATTAGTCTGACATACATAGCCTCAAAAATATACGTGAAAGCTTAAGATGTAGCATCTCCAATATCAAAAGGAAAGTATTAGAGCTAATGTGTAAGACACTGTATGAAAGATTTTGTTCTATTCTGAATGGTTATGTTTAATGAAGATGAATCCAGAGTTGAAAAGGTACGGAGCAGGAGGATTAAATTGAATGGCTAATGGAAAATTTTACTTAGAGGAGGGAGATTAGTAAAGCATAGTTTATTTAGGTTAGTAAAAATAAAAAAAAGAGGAAATGCTTACTGTCTTTAAGGAAATCAGGTAGCATTGGGTGTGGAAATTCAAGGAAGAGGGCATAAACTGAATCTTGTTAAGTTGGGTCTGGAAGCAAAGGAGGTCTGGAACAGCTTCCCAACAATATATAATTCTCGACTGGAGTTTAATCTGGTTTAGAAAGTGAACTTCTACAGTGAAAAATAAAGGTGTCTGAGCTGTAAGATCTCATCCTGTGAGAATACATTAGACATGAAATCCGGAGAGACATCTAGTTAGGGCATCAAGATAAAAGCCTGGGGAGGCAAGGACTGCTCACAGGGCTCGAAAGTGATATTGCTCTGTGGTTCTGGTAAGGCTAAGTTATAGAAGATTCATGGATAGAGGCAAGAACATGTAAAAGAAATGGCCTGGATGAGGAAGGTGGAGGGCCAGAGCCTGAAAGTCTGGAGAGAAACTGAGACAAGGTTGAAGAGACTGGTGGTATACAATGAAGATGGGGATAAGCAACATGAAAAGCAAAACAGCTTGAACAAGGAACCAGAGCTAGAAAACAAGAAAAGACAGTAAGACAGACAAAACACGTTGGAGCCAGCATAAACTAGTTCTCCTCGGAGCCCAGAAAGGTTCCTGACTCCTACCATTCCTATCCTGACACAAAATACCTGTGAAACCTCATGCTGCTTCATGCTGTTCTACAGGTCTACATCTAATGCAATTTATTATCACCCTTAATTCCAGAGATCTGGTCAGGAGTCTTCATTGTCTTATCCTGACTGATGAAAACAACTGTCACTACAATGCTCATGATTAAAAAAATGTATCTGGGTGATACTAAAACACAACAAAAGCTAGCAGGAGACTTACATTAGAAATTAACACTAGAAACCCTGTAGTTGCAACAACCCTGTCGTTCAATGGCTGTGTCAGTCCCTCTGAAGTCAGGATGCTTTGGAAAAGTCCAAGAGATTTGGTAAAATCTGGTATAAGTAAAATAACGCTCAGTTAATTCTGGGCTAATTAAAGAACTGTAGATAGCATCAGTTTGTTTTTAATGTAATTGTAACTATATTAGTTCTGGATCAGATCTTCCCTTTAAGAATAAGAGAGTTGGGATTTCTGGTCCTATTTGGTTTTCAAAGCAAAACCACCACTAAAGTGATCTAGCTTTTATTTGCACTATTTAATGTTTAGATTTCTTTAGCATTGCATTATGTACTTAGTTTGGGGCTCCTAAAATAAACTTAATTGAAAAAGGCACCGTTTTCATGGGGCAGTTAAATTCAATAGATGACACAAAATGAATGAAGTCTGGGAAAGAATAAGGTTAGCTGCAATTTTATTCAAGTCTGTGTTCAGAAAACACAAACCTGCTGCAACATAAACTGACTGAGATTAAAATATAAAAAATCAAATAATTGGAGGGATAAAAAGGTGCTGTAAAAATTCTGAACATTCAGTTCTTACTGCATTTTTATTCACTGCTTTAAAAAACATTTGAGATGTGTAAGGAGGTTTCTTTTTTTCCACAGGGCAGGCAATATCAGCAGGTTGGTTATCTTCTGAAATTCCAGCATGACTATAAATAGCCACAAGAGAATTACTGAATATCTCCAGTAAAATGATGACAATTTATCATATGTCAGCATCTACCTTCCTTATATTTTCTGTTTTGTAAAGAAACACAAAGGTTTTAACCGGGTAAAAACTGATGGGCATTTGTCCTTCATCCAGCAAGAAAATTTGTGCTGGTAGATGGCGAAAAGAAATTAACATTTTTGAGATCTGAAGAAACTATAACATCTGTGCTCAGACAGACCAGGTTCTAATATTAAGCATCAACTTTATGTATTAATTTTCCTTTGAAGTTATTTAATCCCTTTTATAATCTGACTAGGACTTGACATCTTGCATACAGGGTGTATTTTAAAATTATTTTATTTCAGTTCTATGTCTATCCTTGCACTGTTGCCTACCATTTTAGTAATCTCCACATACCTATGTCAGTTTTAAATTTTCTAAATGTGTACCTGGAGCAAAATGGGAATACCTAGTTGTTATAAGTATCCATATTACCTTTCTGTGCTTAGAGAAACATCATGAATGTCCCCATTTTATGTGAAAAAAAGCTCTATTTGTTATTCTTTCTCTTCAAACTTATCTTCATTTTGGAGAGATATTAAACACTATTTTGATAGTGTTTAATCCAGAGGGCACACCATACACTTGTGTTTCTTCTGGACACCTGCTCTCATGCAGTCTTGCCAGAATACTTTGCCAGCCTTTGATTAAAGCAAAGCAAAACTCAAAGGATCAAAGGAGAAATCGAAACTGTTGCTGCTTTTATGCACACTAAAGGGTGACATACAACAGACATTTGTCATGAGGCTTAGTACAGAAAGGAATAAATTATGGTCGTAAGTGTGGTACTAAAGGATAACAGAATAACACAGGGTTCTCAGGATGGTGCTTATTGTTAAAGGTTATTACCAAAGGTGGGATATCAATGAGTAAATATTATATCCTAAGAGTGGCACAAACACAACTTGAGGCACAGTCCTGCAGATATGTGAATTTATGTATTTAATAAGGCCTTAAATATTGGGAAGAGGGAGGAGAAAGAAGTAAGAACCCACAGAGACATCCGATCTGTTTCTTTTCTTCTGGAATTTATCTTTTGTGCTTCATTTCAAGAGTAAGTGTAGGGAATAAAGGTAC
Organism: Thinocorus orbignyianus; assembly: GCA_013400375.1. Classification (NCBI taxonomy): domain Eukaryota; kingdom Metazoa; phylum Chordata; class Aves; order Ciconiiformes; family Thinocoridae; genus Thinocorus; species Thinocorus orbignyianus. The sequence goes on along the minus strand of VXBW01001320.1, from coordinate 545,066 downwards.
AATTGCACAGTAAGAAAACATGCACATGTGAACTCTGGTCCAGGGGATGCAGGTAACAGTAATAATGGAAAGGGGTTGTTCTGTGGGTTGGCAAACTAAATACAAAACCTGCTGGGAAACTTAAGACTCGCGCTTTGCTTGCTAGCCCATATCTTCAGGAGTGTGACCTGTGCTAACCAATCAGAACCTGTTTAGTTTTTTTCAGCCTGAAAACTGAATGCAAAATTGAGTAAGCTTTTTGCAAATAGCTTTCCCTGCTCTGCCCGGCCCTCAGTATTTATGCCTGCATACTAAATCCATATAGCTGGACGATGTTTTGTCATACAGAATTGCTTAGTTCCTCTCTCTCCTTACTTTTTGTATTTTTATAGCTATAGTATTCAGTGGTTTAAGATCAGGGTACTAGTTTTATCACTGACATCACGAGAAAGCAAAATGATTTCCTAAAAATTCTTATTCTTGGTACTGCGTTGTGTTAAATAGTATCTTCCTTCTACAGCTAGATGATTAGAAAAAAAAAAAAAAAAAGCTACCCCCAGCACATTTAGGTCATGAGAGTCAGCATAAACAGTTACAGTTGGGTGGGAAGGCGTCTGGGAAATTGTCTTGTGCTTGACATTTGTGATTCTGGTGCTGAGTGATTCTTCGCAGCAGTGATTGATATTTTCCCTGTTTCTTGCTGTATATTAAAATTCAGGGCAAAACACCATCATGCCAGGGCCTTCCTGAAGTGTGGCCTGAGACATCTGCTCACTGCTTTCTGGAAGGGGTGGTGTGCCCTCTTCCTCAGTGTACTCTGCTCCTCTGCTGCACAAACTTCTAGTTATTTAATTTTACAAAAACAGTAATACAAGGTGTTAAAAAACCACTGTGTGTTTGATGACTTGAAGACATAAAGATTTATATTCTCACAAGGTCATTATTGGCAAAAGCTTGATTTCTGGCAATATTTATTTTTTCGTTCAAAAAAATCTGTCGTTCAGCTCAACAGGTGCCAATTTCTGCTTAGTATTAAGACACATCCATTGATGAAATCCAATACTTGAGAAGACAATGCTTTATAAAGACAACAATGATCGTACTTTGTGCTATCATTCCTACTGCATAATTTTTCAACAGTGAAGGCTTTAACAAAGCCTTTCGAAAAATTAATCACTAATTCTATTCTGTGCGTAGCTAGGATGAATTTGTAAAGTTGAACACTATGAGTGTTCCACTATTTCAAGAATGGTCTTTGAAGAGTATGGGGTGAAATAGATCGTTATGTCAAGGGTATAGCCTTATCATTATTACTCTTTTTGTAACCACTTATGGTATGGAAATACAATTAACCACTGTGGATTTCTTATTTATCAAATTTATCAAAACTATTGTGTCTTTCCAACAAAACAGTAAACATGAACTCGTTACTTGCATTCAAAATATAAATTTCAGTGCAAAGGAGAGTGTTTGAAGATGGCAATATTGAATGTGTACTTTTACTTATATTGTTTTTTAATGTTCTCATTTTCTTGGTTTTAATATTGATCTATATCTTTATGTTAATTAGCTTGAACCTAACTTCTTAACACTATATTGGGGAAAAATGTGCAGCCTTGATAACCTTGGAAATCTTGGTGTCTGTGTTGTGTTGGAGATTAGATTACAAGTATAGAAGAGATGGCTTGGCTTTTCTATGGGACTAAACGGGGATGTGTTAAGCAAAACTGAGCATCACATGCATCTGGCTGTTGAGTATGGAGATGCTGTTCAGACAAAAGCTTTCAATAACTTAGTCACTCTCAATGCTTCTTATTCACATAAGCAAACTGATTAGTCCATGCCATGAACCATGAAAAGCTGGAGATCGTAAGAACAATATACTTATAGAAAGCATACTTTATCAATATGTTTTATGTACAGATTGTAGAGAGATTCACATATATTCACTCTGCAACACGTCACTCCAGACACCCTCTGGAGTGGGACAGTCTCTCAATGTGGCTATCAGTAAAATGGCATCAGTGACTGATTTTTATCAATCAAAGATTTGTTTCATTGTCCATCCAACACACATTTCCGGGTTTGAGTGGAAGCAGTAGTAGTTCAGGAATTTACTTTCAGAAGTAAACTTTCAGAACGGACTTCCCCTTCCTTCTTCAATATTCAGTGAATCTCTTCAAAAGCCCTGAAAAGAAATAGCCTAAGCAGAGACAGGCATGCTCACAGATACACACATCTTACAGAACCCACCCTCATCTACAAGGGCAGGATCCTAAGCACCTTCTTCAAGATATGCCCCCACGGTGTTAAAGCCTTTACAACATGTAGGTTGTCCCTTACCCAGATAAAAAACATTTGTAAGGAAAAAAAATAATAAAAATCTCATTGCCATCTATACCCTCTAAGAAACGAATGCACAAAAGTAATTTCTGCTGTTTGAAGGCTGAAAATAGGTTTTCAGTGTTAAGCACAAAACAGACCACAGAAATTTTAAAATATAAGACGCTCTAAGAGATCACACCCTTTTTTATATGTAGCTGGTAAGATTTGTCTGATGTTATAATTATACACTAAATTACTGAGGTTCACGCAAGTAACTTAGTAACTTGAAGAGATGAATGAATGAAAATAAATGCAGTGATATCATCACTCGATAAATTCACCTCAACACTGCAACTCTATTTCTTGTTAGAATGAATGTTTTTAAAAAATTACAAGTGAAGCCAGTGTCAGATTAAGCATCTTCTACTGAAGACCCCTGCTCTCTTGAGGACATTGTGATTCTCTAAGATGAAAGAGTCTGCAATAACAAAAAGATCCAGAATGAGACAAATAGTACCACTATAGTTGCAGCACCAGAAAGTACTTTAGAGTTCCAGCTGTCCTCTATAAATAATAGTTTTCTGTGTTGGCATAGTAGAGTTAACATGTCCAATTTATTCTTTCATAAAACACGTTCCCACATCTCCACAAGAACCCATGGGAAATGTGTTATGGTATGAGCAGAGCCTGAAGACTTTCTTCCAGCAGTCACTTTCAGGAAGGTAACAATTCATGTCCAATGCATTCAAGTGGAGTGACACTCATTTATTTCCTTTTATCATAAATTTTGCCAATTTTACTTTGGGTTGTAGTCCAGGCCAGAGCCTAAAGACTTCTACCTTGGTTCAATGGGAGTCTAGCAAAGGGCTTGGTAAGACTGTTGGGGCTCTTCATGGTTTTGGATCAGAGTCTAGTTTAATGCTGAGATACTGGTGTATGAGGATGTCCGGGTTTTTATTACATGTTTAGGTTTTATTCTCTTGTTTTTATTCCTGCAAATATTGAAAACAGATGTAGACAGACAAAAGCATGCTGACATACTTTTGTACCTTGGTTGTGTCTCAGCACAAAGTCTAGAAAGGTGCTTTAGACCATGTGAAGCTATTTGTCTATGACTGTTTTTCTGTCTACACAAGGACATACAATAGAGTTCAGGAGGACAATGTGCTGCAGTTTATTTCTGGAGTGGAAATAACACTGGAAGTTCAACAGTTCTTTATCTTGCTACCAGGTAGTAGTTCAAGGTTCTTGAGCTCTTATTTTTGATGATTGATGTATCATCAACAAAGTGTTTGGGCAGAATGATGGCTATCCCCACTGGGAAAAATATGTAAATGACAGATGTTACTTGGCTACATTGTCTCTTATCTAGACAAGACAAGCTGATAGGTGAAAGGCATGGTGTGCTGAGGCTGCACTATGTGGTGCACGATGGTCAGGTTGGAGCTCTGGGAAGCAGTGCCATATGAGCAGCAGCTGTAATACACTCTTCCTTTTGGCATTAGGATTTTAAATCTGGAATGTGAAAATCTCCAGTTATTTTCCCAGTCTAGTCCTGAAATAGAACATCATCAAGGCTTTCAAAAATCCCAGTAAACTTAAACCAATGGGGAGCATAGCTAAAAAAATCTCATTCCTTATTTATAACTTCATATGTCTTGCTGAATAAAGTAAAAACCACTTCAAGTGTAAGCAATCGTATTTAGTATTGCTGAAATATCGAGTCAACACACTGGCAACATACCTTCAAAGTAAACCTTAATAAGTACAGAAGTTTCAGGATAAACATCAGAACAGGGCTGAGCTTTGCTTTACTCTGAAGAGTCATCCATCTAATGGCTGTGTCTCTGAATCAGATATTTTAATCCTCTTAGAAGACTTAAAATGATCCACTCTGAGAGTTACTCTGCCATTTCTATATTTAACCAATGGCAAAATTTTAATAGGAAATTCACAGTGTTCACGAATTTTTGATCATGCAACCTTTTAATGAGAGAAATTTGCCCATTTTACTGGAAACCAAGGAAATAAGACATTTAAAGTTTGGGTTAAGACTTCTGAAGATGGGTAATGGATTTCTTTGCCTTGCTGTGAAAGATCTAAGTGATTGAATGTATAGGTAAGAAAATAAAATATAAAAATCCATGGACTTCGTAGTGAGATATCCCTATGCTTAACAGAGCAGGCTTCTGCTTTTATAAGCTTTTTAATTTTACTGTTTTTAACATGGAAGTCAGAAGTGCAGTGACAAATACAGAATAATTACTAATGCAGCCAATTCCACGATCACCTTACTTTGTCCCCGAAGCAATAATAACTTGACACAGGCGTGCTACCTTGCTCAGACTAATGGATTTTACTCGGGCACCCACGAGTCCTTAGTCATGTCCATGTTGCTTGTGAACGTTTTGGTGTGCATTTTTTTTTTCCAAAATAAACACTTCACAAATAGGACAAATTCAACCTGCAATGTACAGCCAGTCTTACAATTAAAATTTTTCTGCAGTCAATACTGTAACAGAGCAACAATTTTTCTAGTAGCATTTTCTTGGTTATACTGTCACTGTACTGAGTTCACTACCACTTAAAATAGGAGTCTGCGCCAGACTCCTGACCTACCAACCAGGACAGCGGTCCTTTGATTTTGCACCATCGATACACTAATGTCACACTGTTATTTTTAAACACTTGGAATGTATCGTGCCACCCAATCTGGATAAGTAAATCTTGCTTAGAAGATTTCTTTTCTTCTGCTGCTCCAATGGAGCAGTTCATGCTGATTTTTCCTGTCTTTATCACAGCACTAGCATTTGAGATAGAATCAGGAAAAATGTGGGTTTGTTTAAAAATGGATTTGAGTTCTAGATATTTTAAAGTATGATTATTAACAATTATCAGAAATAGCAGATATCTTTAACATTATAAGGTCAAATAAACTTAAAGGAGCTCTTTGACAGAGTACCAGCTTGGCAAGGCAAACATTACAGCATTAAAGGAAAAAGACATAGCCTTTTTTGTGTTCTTTACTGAAGCCTGAAGATGCTGCAGAGATTTTACATATCTGTCTTTGAAAATAAAGTACATGATAGTTCAAATACGTATCCATTATACATTCACGTAATTTAAATGATACACTCAGATCATTTCTGACTGTTGATTCAAAGCCAGATATGGTTAGTTTAACTTCTAATGACTTTATCAGCAGAACCATAATGCACAGAGTACTTTTGGTCTTCAATTAAAGAAGCCAAATGACCCTAACACCTAGAATCAGTGTATGACTGATAGAGCTAAGAATATAGCTGTTTAACAAGCCTGACCTCAGCCCTGTCTCTAGCATGAGCAACGCACTCAGCTTGGTTTCCAAACGTGGCATCCTCAGATGCACTGGGTCTTCCCTAAACCTGTGGGTGAAAATGATACTGATGACAGTGCTCCTGGAAACATTTCTAACTTCTCACTCAGTGAACAAAGTTCCCTGTTTTGTTTGACATGCACTAAGTGAGGTTATATTGAACCTCAAGGGAAGGACTCGAAGGCTGACATTTTCAGCAAAAATGTGTGGTTTTCTTCCCATCTCAGAGAGGTATTGAAGATTTCTCCCATTCATTCTGTGTACAGCTCTGCCTTCTGGCCTTAAGTGACAGAATTACTCTCTTGCTTATGCAGTAAGAGGTGAGTGCTCCTGCTGAAAGAACTGTTTCCAATTTGTGTTGATCTATGCTCCTGTTTGGGCTTGTGAAGGGGATTTATCAAGCAAAAAGCCCAATAACCCCTTTCTTCCTTCGGCCTATAATCCCCTCACCCTCAGTTTGCAATGCTGGGGAGGCACATCATGGTAAATATCAGCTGTTCAGGGACCATGCTGCACCTTGCAGGAGGTGAAGATAAGGTGTCTGCATGTGATGGGGCAAATAGGCATCTTGGGAGAGGGAGAGATGAGATGCAGTGAGAGACCTTGTTACCCTCCCTCACAGCCTCCTACAGCCCTGTCAAAATCATTCCTCCCAAGCATCCCAGGGTTCTCACGAAATGGGCAGCAGATCTCATTACAAGTAGCCTTTGACCGCAATAGTGGTTGATCTTTTTTCCACTCTCTTGGTGAGGATGGCAAGTCCTGTACAGTGTCTATTTCTACAGCTGCAGTAGTTTACTTTCTCCCGTCTACTCATCTTTCTGGTGATGATTCTGTCTGCTGGGTTTGAGGATGGCTTTTTCTGATGCAGCAGTCTCAGCAGCAGCAGTTCCAGTTCCATGCTTTAAGGCATTCTTGCCAGCAGTACCATGGAGCTGTTCAGCTACCCATGGACAAAAAAAGCAAAAAAGACCACAGTTTGCAAATTGCCATTGTACGTTTTCATACTCTGTTCTTGCCACTTCCAAACACGGGACTTGTAAATGGATCACTGAAGCACAGTAAAACTCCAGGGTCTGGGAAAATCTAAATAGGAACTGCAACAATAAAAATATCCCATACCCTGTCACTTTACAGTGTCTACAGTTTTTGTTGCATCGTACAATACCCCTCAAATTGATAAACTTACTTTAAAAATAATTTGGTACTTGGTTGTTTTGGTTTTGTTGGTTTCGGTTGGGTACTTTTGTTGTTGGGGTTTTTGTTGTTTTTTGTTTTTTGTTTGGTTTGGGGTTTTTTTTGGTATAGAAAAACAGCTTACAGCTCTTATATCTCTTTCTTGGAACAGAGCTTCCCCATAAGAAGTCCAGAATATATATGATCATCTCACAGCAGCTTCATCTCAGGTATGTCTGACTCAATTGTGAATCCTAAAGGACTAGGTCTTTTTTTTAGACATCTTTCCAATGAAATAATTGAATTGAATGCAAAATGCTGTATCAAAGAGGTTTAGATCATGTATGACTCTACCATGGTAGTAACTTCAGTATCCATCTAATACCCAGACAGTAGATATCCACGTAAACCTTCAATATACAGATTTGCTCTGTTTGTTGAGACACTGAATGAAATACTCAGAGCAATGTCTTCTCTCTCTAAAGTAGGGATCTTCTCACGCTTGCTCAGATATTTATTGCTTATGAAGGAATTAAACAGAAGAATTAATGTAAACATACATGTACCAGCAATAACTGGGGTTCTTGAAGTAAGTGTTGGTACTTAATGTTCCATGTAAACAGCAGAAGTGTAGGTTACTCCAGACGGAGGACTCTCAGATGTTCTTCACCGCATACAGGAAAATGCTGGATGACAGAAATCCCATTAAGCAAAGCAGACGAGTTAGAGGACATTGTGCTTAGGGTCCCTTTAGGAAATATGACATGGGTATAAAATTTCTCAGTGTTTGTGCTTTACCCACAGGGCTTAATTAAATCTGATGAAGGTTAATAACTAAGAACAGGTAAATCTCAAAGTTTACAACATCTGGATTTTATCTGAACAAGCACCTATTACTTCAGAGGCCAATTATTCTGCTCTCCTAAGTGGAGATTAATTGGGTGACCTGCTCCCAGGGCAAATGGCCTAGTGACCTCTCTCTGCTCAGCTTTGAAAGGACTGTCTTCTGGGATACATCATGAAATTCGTGACTGCAATCTGCTGCTTTTTAGTTCTCAGGGGAAGGATTTCATAGCATTGCTGTGTCTGGTGAAAGTGCTTTCTCACACAACTAGAAGATTTAATCATGTTATTTAGATGGTAAGGGCTACTGTGTCCTTCTGTGCTGCCAGAACGAGGGAATGGACTGTCCTCTTTCCCTGTAAAGAGCTTTGCCTTGGTGTATTTTTATGAGTGATTTCCTTTCTAATAAAATGGGCTTTAGTAAACCTGTTTAAATTCACTGCTTCCCTTGCATATATAATGCAGAATGCCAGAAAGCAATTGGTGTCAGTAGCCTCTGTCCTGGACACTTAGTGCTTTCATCCATAAAGCACTTCACAAACATCAGCTAATCCTCATAATGTTCTTATAAAGTCCTGTAGATAAAGCATTAGAGGTAGGTAAATAACTCACTACCACCACTTTCAAGAATTAAACCCCTATTTGCATGTAAACTATTGCCAACCTGATGTGATAATTTCTTCCCTTCCAGTTCCCAGCTGACCACTGCACTGTCTGTAGAACATGTGGAAGTGGGGGCTCTGGTGCTCTTCCTTAGGAGACACGATACTATTTGATCCTTTAACCACATATGGACATTTTCTCCAGCAGAAGTGGATACTACCAGTGGTTCTTGTTCAAATTCTTTGGCAGATCTTCTGCATCATCTTAAGCATACAGTTTTGTGAAGCAGTTTGAAGAGCTGCATGCTGTTCAGTGAGGGATTTCCTACTTTGCTCCCACATCGTCCACCCTGCTTATGGCCATGCATTCCCACCACATGATTTGGACTGGCTTTGGTGATCACCAGACCCTTCCATGAGCTGCCTTGAATCACCCTGGCAGCAGAAAGCAAAAGCAGCGACAATCCTGGCTAGCTGTCTGCCATGTTAGCGTGTTAAATTGGCTAATGGAAAAAAGTGAGGATTCCCAGAGCTGGCAGAAGGGAGAACAGGAGACCTCAGTGTTCAGGAGAGGGGCCAGGGAGTGAGGAAGGCAGGGCCAGCAGCGGGCAGGAAGATGATGGCCCTTCTGACTGTCTCCCAGTCACTTCTCCTGTGTGGCAATGGGAACAAGGGGTGCTTTTGTACCACTTCCTTTACACTGGTGGAGTTGAGCAGTCTTAGTGTTGAAGAGAATCACAGAGAAGGAGGGAAATAAAAGTAAGAATGAAAAAAGGGGAAGGATTATTCTAGCATTTCACTGACAGGTCTCTTCTCTCCTTTGTTAGAAGCAAGAAATCACATTGTGCTTTTTTATTTTTATTTAAGGAAACATTGGCATCTGCTGATTTCCCATGATCAGTCAATGCCCTCAGGCCTTTGCGTTGCACCATCTCTAGTAGTCCTCAGACAGAAAATACTCGTAGCAAGACAGATGGGACAGTCCAGAGCTGAAGAAAAAAGAAAGTAGTGAAGTGAAGTGGATAATTTCCTAACAGCTCCTCATCATGTTGTGAATATAATTGAAAATCCAAAAAGTAGTTTTGCATAATGCAAGGCCAAATAACTATCGGCTGTTGCTCTCTTTAGGTTTTTGCATGAGATTTTATTTACTTTTCTAGCTTATCAGCATAAATGCATGCAGAAAATAATTTTGTAAATCCTACAGCCATTGCATGATGAAAAATGCTCAGTTAATTGTATATTACTACAAATATGTTGCTCTGGATTGATTGCCTTGATTTGGAAAGCACTTGTATGTGAAATATTTGATGAACAATAGCAATAGGAAGCAGGCAAACCAAAACTCAAGAGAATAAATAAATCTGAAGGAAACAGAATGCAGCAAATAAATTACAGGAAAATAAAAGAACTTTTGTCTCCAGGAAAAAATGGTGAATCTTGTTAGTTGACTCCTAGTCAGATCAGATTGTTAAGTGTTTTATGATTTGATTCAGCAAGTTGCTTAAACATGTCCCTCTGCATATGAGTAATCCCATTGGGACTACTTACATATTTAAGTTAACATTGTATTTAAATTGTTTACTGAATCAAGGCCTCTGGAAAGATATAGTACATAAGTACTCAGTACCACTTCTTGGTGTGATGCTAAAACAGCTACATGTTCCGTGCCAGATGCAATTCTTAGAATTGCCGCATCTGGTCACATATATATGTTCTGTTTTTTGTCTGCATTAGCAACATCTGCAAGTTTTGCTCCTTTTAGCTGGGAGTGAATCCAATACTCTATTTTGGGAATTACTTTCCTGCCAAAACCCCCCTGCCAAACTACCTCCGTTCGAAACAGGAGAGTTCATATTCTGTTCTTCTAAACTTTTTCTTAATTATAAACAGCTTAAAACTCTTTGAATGGTGCTATTAAGTCGTTGAATCTCACTCTTTTTTAGCTAATTACTAACATTATTTCTATTTTGGGGGGGTATATTTTCATCTTTGGAACTCAATCAGATTTTCTCTTATAAAGCCAAGTTTCATCATTATTCTGTGCTAAAGGCTGAATTTTCAAGCATGCCAATACAGCTGGCATGACATTGGCTTTCCTAATTCAAGGACACAAAGGATTACCCTAAACCATAAGAAGAAAAGATCCACGTTTGCTCTATTAATCAAGTTTTTTCCTTTTTGCCAAATGTGATTTGTACTTGCCTCACAGCTCAGTCTCAGAGCTACACAGTGTTTCCTGGAAGCCCTTTGGTCTGTAAGAGCTGAGCATCAAACCATGCAGTTCGTCACCTGCCACACTGTTCACAGAGCCAATGGATGGGAGCAAAATAATGCAGAGCAGGAACTGTCAATAATTCACCCAGTAGTGACCACTGACATATAAGATATCAGCAGGACAACTTCAGCAAAATCCTGTTGTTTGGGTTCATAAGGAGTAACAGCTTCTCTCTCTATCAGCTCTTGCTTCCTCCACAGATTTTTCTCCAACTACATTTACAAAACAAAAAGGTAAAAACAAAACAAAGTTTTGGAAACCAGAATGCATTGTGTTCCCTAGAAAAGATGTGAAATCATAATTGTTGATGTGGCAGGAATGATGGGGGTCCTGGCTTCAGGAACAGAAAGAAACAACAGAGTGAGTAGTTCTTTGGGCAGAGGATTTTTTCCAACATATCTATCTTACTCTCTTTCTCTCCTTAAATTGCTTGAGTCTCTGATTGCCTAAAAATTGGTGATCTTATTCATCTTTGTCACAGTGGGGAACTAATGGCCCTTTAGATTGCTGCCTTCACCAAACTCACAGAATCTTTGTCAAATTTGATTGAAATTCAGCAATGGATTGGAAAGCAGGAGACCAGCTTGTACCTACAGAGGCAGAATGAGCAATGAAGCAAGCCTCATTTCAAGCTAAAATCTTCCCACTCAGTGAGATGTCTCTGAGACTTTACTCATAGAGAAAAATTCTAAAATCAAAAACAAACAGAAAAGTTCAACTGAGTCAGCCCTTTAGTTCTTAAACGAATATTATGTGTATGAAAACCTGGTGGTGAGAACAAACACGCCGACTCACAGTACTCGCAATGGTGTTTGTGCCATGTAGTGGGTGAGTATGGGTGAATGTGGCTGAGGACTACAGGTTCTGTCCTCCAGGGTTGTCTGTGGGGTGGGTTAGGGTAGAGTACGAGTGCTGGAGTTGTTTAAGGGTCTGTGCAAGACCACAGCCCCTTACATTCACACTGGCTTGCCAAACCTCATCCTCATTTTCTGACAGTCTCACTTAGTTTAATAATGAATTTTGGACAGAGCTTGCATGAAAGATGCTTTATAATATCCTACAAAGTCCTGAGTGACTCCACTGAAGGTTTCATGATGTCTTTGATGAAAGATCCCTGGCTATGTAAAAATCTTTCTTGATTAGTGAAGTCAGTTGCTGTTGGGATGATTTGGGTGGATTTATTTCCTCTTTTAAATTCAAATTACCTTCAAATAATTTTTTAAGGCACTGCCTATAGATTAAAGGATAGGAGGAATGTGACACAGAATATTTCAGTAGAAGATTTTCCTCAGAAAACTAATCACTTGGGATTCTACTTCTGCTAAATAAGTTATCTGAACAGGCCCACAACTTTCAGCTGCAGTATATATCTGACCCCAAAAGTTACTGAAGACAGTCAACATTCCACAGAAGGCTGCGCTCAACAGGCACACCCCGTGCCTCACAAGGAGCATTTGGGATCTTGGAAATTAGATCTTTTTCTCCCTTGTGCCTCACTGACCATACAGCCTTTCTTCCACAGCAGCCAGGAGGCATTTTCTCATTGACACTCAGGGCACAGGAGAGGCTCAGCAGGACTTGGGAGGTCTCATGGCTGGTTAGCGTAGCTGCATGCTCGTCACAAGTCTTCAGTCCCCCACTCCCGGGTGCTTGCTGGGCTAACTGGGCTACTGCAGGTGTAAAAGAGAAGGCTCTGCTGAAGCTGAAGGATGCCTGAAAACAAGAAAGATCCTTGGCAGATGTAAGGAAAGTGGTGGCAGAGAAGAGGGAGATACACATGTACCACAGAGAGGCAAAGAAATGAAAGAAAGGAGGCTGGCACCTTGAGATCACACAGGGAGAAGATCAGGCAGAGGAAGAACAGAGGAGCTCTGCAAGCACCTGAAAAGGAGAAAGCAGGTTGAAAGATTGAGTCGCTTCTTCAGGGACCTGCATATCCAAGTCTCGGACTCATTTTGATTTTACATCTTTTGGAAAGTCAGAGCTGTGAATATATTGCTACATGACGCTCTTCTAGCCTCTTGATTTATTTTCTTTAAAGGAGAGGTTTGAAAAGAGGCATATCTTTCACCACTTTGGTATGGAATTGAATAATTTGAGAATAGGGGAGTGCTGCATTAAATAATATATTTTAACAGAAAAAAAAGGTAGTAAATAATGAACACATACATAGGTTTGGGGTCCCTTGTATAATAGAAATATCGAGTGCATTTTTGTATAGGTTCAAAAAAGTGTGAACTTTTTTCCTATCATAAAATTCTCTTCTGCCAGTTTAAACACATTTTATGAACTGACTTTAGGGCTCTATGTAAAATCTGCTCAGGATTCTGAGAAACGAGAGGGTTATTAATCTGGAAAAAGTGTCTTTGCTTAGAGCCAACTTCAGGATCTGTTTAAAATAGAATTTTTTAACAAGTGAATAGAATTCCCTCAGTTGCCCTTAGATTATCTTCCTTTCATGGGTACTGGGCAGAGTCAGTACAATTTCACTCCTGGTAAAAAGTTTTTACATCCCTGAACAGATATTAGACATGATCAGCATAACATCAGTGAATTTGATGAGATTCATCCTACACAGTTTGTTCCTCCAGAGCTGACAGAGCTTTTGCTAGCCCTTATATCCCAGACTAATAAAAAAGAAAGACCGAAAGAACTCCCACAGCTGAAGCAAATAAAGCCAAGAACTAGGCAATTTTAACAAAAATAATAAGATTTCAGTCATTAGTGAACATTGCAATTCTTCTGAAATGAAATGTTCTCAGTGAGCCAAGTGCAAGACATGTTTAATTCAGTATTATTGCCAAATCTTTACTGGTTATGGAGAACCCTATCTTCAAATATTTGCATCTTATTAGTCTAGTCCAACCTCATGAAGGGATACTGTCACTTACATTATATTCCAAAAGGACCCACTTTTTACATCAGGCTAGAGTTATCATGAACCTGAATACCTGTTATATTGACTCAGCAATTTCAAATCTGAGCCCATGGATGTACTGATTTATATTGTGCCATGACTTAAAATGTTCAGTTGTTTAATGTACTTAGTGAAACTGAAATAATTAGCTTGATACTATTTAAGTTGAAACATCAGTTTCATGGTGTTATTCATACAGGGTAGGCAAGTAAGTGTCCTTTAGCTGCTAACTTGGATCCCAGTCATTTGTGCCCACTTGTTTCCCACTCCTGACAGTTGAGCTGGTAGCTCATATAATATTGGCTGTTATGTAATGTTACATCTTGATTTGTTTCCCCTGAGCTAAAGCTTAAGGGTATGCAAAAGGTAAAAGCACAGCAGGTCATAGCTCATCTCCCTGCTTTCTTAAGGCCAGAGCCACCCTACTGCAGAAGCCATCATGGAATGAGAAAGCACCTGGTCATTCTATTAACATCAGATCCATAAAATGCCAAGCAGAGTCTGGAAGCTGGTTTATGCTATTTATTTTCAGCACTGGCCTTGAACTGAAGCCCGGTAACTCCTTTGCATAAGGCATGTACAAGCTGCTTGGGTCTGATTCCATATGAGGGGAAGCTCCTTTTTTCCTTCTTCTGTATATCCCACAATTATGCTTTGTTATGCTTATGTAGAGCTCTCATCCTTCATATCTCATGCTGAACTGCAGGAACCCCCATGGTTAGCATATGCTCAGCCGTCAACCTCACTTTTCTGGCCCTTATACCCGTATTCAAACCTTAACACTGTTTTCCTCTCCCAATATATCAGTGTCTCGTGCTTCTCTAAGAGATTTCATTTAGGTGTTGCTTTCTGTTCCAGTTCCACAGTGTTGGCAGCTGAGACATTTATGTGTTTACTGTGTTTTAATATTTAAACAACAAATCTGTGTGTTGCATCATCTTCACAAATAACTGTATCATCTAATTGTTGCTGCTCTATGCCCCTTCTTCCTTTATCAGATCTTTACAAAGGCTATGGCTAACATATTAATCCTTACTGTCAAATATATATGGAGAGTAACAGTATATTTTGTCTACGTGTTGCAGAAAAAACCCTCGTTTTAGGATAATGCTGCATCTGTCAGGGTTAGCATTTCCCTTTATGCTAAAATCCATAACCAGGTTATCATTAAATTCTTGAAGATTTGCATAGTGGACAGGAATTAATTTTTTTGCTCCTGTGTTCACAGTTGCAGGATATGAAGGCTAGGTCAGGTGCAGCCCCTTGGAGGGTAAAGCAGATGGTTCCTGTCTATCCAGCAGCTGGGCATACATGGGAGGAAAAACTTTGCAGACAGTTGAGTGTGGCACGTAGAAAAGTTACAGCACAGAGCTGGGAGTCTGAAGCTCAGGAGGAGCAGACAGACAGACTTTGGAGGCTGGGGGAAAGGACTCTCTAGGCATCAGGGGGGATTAGTCAAGTTTGTGATGAACTTAGAAAGGCACTGAGTTGACCGAAAACAAGCCTATAACTGAGGAAGACATGCTTAGGAACATGTTTCTATTCTGCTTGAATTGGTCATTTTGAGTTTTATCTATCCAATGTTTTGGTTTTGGCTCAAGCTCTAATAAAACGTTGCTTTCTGAGTTTCAAGGTCTTTTGGTCTTCTTTTGGGATCTCATTATAATGAAAAGGTCTCAGCAGTTCCACTGAAAACCTTGGCTGATTTTGGCTTCTGTCATAGGTAGTTAGGAGACATTACATATCTCCCTTGCTTATATGCTTCAAACTGCTGATCATAATAAGTTATTTCAGTGCAATAAAAGACACAATTGGGTGAAATTGTGTAATTACATCATTTGCACAACTTAATTATGCTATTTTACAAGGCCTATGTGGATTAAGCTCTATTCACAAATCTGCAGCAAGCAGTAATTAGAGCAGTATAGCTTTTGGACTGTCTGGTTCGTTTGGGGTTTGGAAGTTTCTGCAGCTGATACCTCAAGAGGGGTCTTAGATCAATAGTGTATGTTCTTATCTAGATCACTAGCCCTTTGGGGCTGGCAGTAGCAAGCCTTCACTGTCTTCACTAACTAAGTGTAGGTAAACCCGACCCAGCTAGGCATTGTCAGGTTATTGCTCATTGTGCCTTTGGACTGCAAGTTTGCCACTGATTTGTTGTTTGATCCTTGTCCTCCATCCTGCAGTGCTGATTACATCTCCTGGTATTTGAGTGCTGGCAGTTCCTTTGGCTTGCTTTCTGGTTTCATGTAGTTCCTAATATTGCTAGTAGTTGCTAATAGTCAAGCCACCACCAACTCCTTGTTCATGTCATCTTCTTGGCACGCCACTCTGAGCTACACAGTTCACAGGCTAGTGGGTGATAGCTAGATTTAAATTAAAATAATAATAAATAATACATAGTAGAATTCTGTGTTTTGCTGTACATTACAATGGAACTTCTCTGTCTGGTCCATCGTTTGTGAGACATAAAGACTGTTTTCAAAATATGACTCATTTCATTAAGCACAAGGCTTCCTGCCCTCTTTGGGCCACAACCCTAATGTGCTGTTGCTGATTCACTGGGAGAAAGTCTCAGTGTCTCAGATTGAGAAGTCATTATTTATGGGTTGGTTATCATCTAAAATGCTACTGAAAATAGAAGTGGCCAGTCCTGAAATAATTAAACCAGAGTTTGGTGCTCAGCTCTCAGCAAATGAAAAGAAAGGCAATTGACAGAGACTTTATAAACATCTGGTAAAGAAAGAAATGCAATGACACAGAAGTAGGAAAGGATAACAGCAATGATAATATCCAGGTGGCTCATCTAAAAATGATATGTTTGCAGCCTGCTTTTATGTGAAGCAACCCTTAACTGGAGGAAAAATAATCCAAGCTAGGGATTCTGAGAAATAAAAGCAGCAAATGTGCCATGACTGGAAACAAAACAAAGCTAAACAAGTAAGCTCACCTGCAGAATAAAAAGCTGTAATTGCTGTTTAATGCATCCTGCACCCTGAGATTGATGCTAGTTGATAAACAAAGGAAGGAATAGATTTCTGGCTGAAAGATGCTCAGAACACAAAGGAATGGGCTAAAAAATGATAGGTAGAGAGATACATACATACACAAATGCACATATACATACAAATACATGTGGCTGTAATTCTTAATGAAAATATGCTGTAGTGATGTGTCAGTGATCTGAACTGTATCAATAAAGTCTTATTGAGATATATATATATGTGCACTGAGAAGCATTGCAAAACACATTGTGCACTGAGTTTGGAAGCATCCATATCTTTGATTTGGAATATGAAGAGTTTGTGAGTTTTTCTTTATTATACAAATATCTAAGAAGAGCTGTGCTGGTTCAGATCAGAGTGCCAGTCCAGTATTCTGTATCAATAGTAGTTGTAAGTTGACTTCTGCAGTAAAGAATGGGGCAAGAGAATTATAATTACAGACAGTACTCTCCCAGCATCTGACAATTTGCAGCTCTGAAGATTTCCTAACCTTGGTAACTTTCAGTGTAGTTTTATTCCAAATGTTTGTTCAGCCTCCCTTTGCACCTGTATGAAATTTTTGGCATCCAAAATATCTTTTGGGAGTATCTTTTTTGAGGATTCTGCTGCATTCGATGTGAAGAGCTACCTCTTCTGGTTAGCTTGCATAAAGCTCCTATCAGCTTTGTTTCATGACCCCAGTTACATCAGTGATGCACAATACTATTATAAATTTTTACATTTGCGTATGTATTTATTTATCTACAATAGTCTTATCTTTATTGTACAAGTTTGAACTGAGTAAAATTCCCAGGAGGGAGAGCAGATTGCTTCTTTGTGGTGGGGAATTGTTTCTGGGGCCAAATATCTGGGCCCACTGTGTGTGGCAGAAAGGAAGATGCAGGTAGAGAGCTGGAAGCCTGTAAGTTGTTCAGGCAGAGGCAGACAGGTCCTCCTGAGAAACTTCCTGAGGACTAGGAGTTGCCAGGCAGATTTTGCTGCAATTCAGAGGGCCGCCTGATTTGTCATTGAAATTGAAAGTAGGTTTGAGGAAATTACTCACCTGCAAGGACACAACGGGAAAGAGGAGTTATTTATGAACTTTTTCATGTAATTGTTGATATTTATGATCCAGCTGGCATAGTCACTTTGGATTTTCTCTCTTCAGAAGTTAAGGATCTTAGTTAATACTGCAGTAAAACCTGGCTTCTCTGACTTTAAAGGCTTTAATCTCAGAGGAAGGGAGAGTTCATTGGTGATAAAAGACTGGGCAGATCCACCTCAAATCTGTGGTCAATGTCTATTTCCTCAATAATGCTTATTAGTTGTACTCTATCCTGCTTTACTGGAAATTGTGCAGTGTTCACCACAAGGACACCCCTGACATCTAGCTTTTTCTTATCCCATCTCTGTGCAAATCTGCACATATTAACCAATTTATAAGCATTTTTAAAAGGTCGGTGATACATTCTCAGTGACTAGTCAGATTTTTCCAAAGGCCTCGTTTATACAGAGTATACTCCCTCTTGAGATTGAGCACGAATTCCCAGTATTTACATTTCTCCATTAGTGAACCTGAGTGGCTGATTAAAGATTAGAAGTGCTATTTTTTCTGCCTTCTTTGTCTCCCCCTTTTCTTTCAGAAAATAATGTAACATTTTCATGACTTGTAGGACGCAGCAGGCGTTTTGTGTCTAGAGGCAAAACGATCCTTCTCAGCTGCGATCTAGCAATTAATATAAATCTCTCTGGTGGCATTTTAAGGTGCCACAAATATCTCAAGTGTAAAATAATGATTAGGTGGAACCAGCCCAACAGAAAGTTTTACTGTTCAGTAAGTCAGGCTACTTCCATAAAAGCATGTCTCCCAAATGCAGTCCCCAGACTTAATTTAGAGGAAGGTGAAAGGCCAGCCAAAACACACTTGAATTTCAAAATGGAAACTTTGCAAAAAATTTAATGGTCACAGTGGATGAATATCCAATAAAGGGTTATAGATGAAATCTGTACCTAAAAAACCTTAATATGATGCTTGGCTGTGTAGATGGGGAAATATGCATGGGGAATGGGAATACAAATATTTCTGTGTAACAGAAGTACAAATAGAGAAGCAGTCCATAACTGTTCCAACACTAATCTTCTTAATTAGATCTAAACTAATGTCATAACAACTAATATCTTTTTTGTTTTATTTAGATGAGTAGTATCAAAGTGATAATTTTTATATTTTTTCTTTTTCATGCATTTCTGTAACTTTTACTTTGTTACCAAGCTTTCTAAAAGTTGAGAATATTTCTTCCCTTATTTGGCTACTTGTTCTTTTACAGTTTTTTATTGAATCTCTGTGTTTGCCACCTTCTTGGCTACCTGTTGCTCTATAAAATAAACTGTATTTGCTGTTCAGTATCTTACATGTATTCAGCCCTAGAACTTTTGAAACAATTCCAAACTTTCTGTTTTCAAGACTGTGTCTTGACTTTATGGCCCACTCATATCCACCCACTCTGGGGGGAAAATCTGCAGTATTTTATTGTTATATCTTTCCTCATGCCTACATTTTCTCTTCAAATCTTTCACTCAGACTTCAGACATCACACTCATTTGTGAGATCTCTTCAGTGCTGAAGCTTCTGTGTAGTATTTCAGTCAGTGAATGTGACTTTGTTTTGAGTAATTTGTAAAAATGATTTATCTATTTTCTTGCATATGTGTACCTTTTTTCTCCTTAGGTATTGTCAGTGAGGTTGTGCTCTAATAGCTTTATTTTTCACAGAGAGAGCAGCTCTGTCAAATGCAGGTTAGTGCTCAGTTCTGTGCTTATCTCTGTCCTCTTCACATTCTTTGTTCCAGTCTGGAAAACACCTTTGCCTCTCACAGGCTCATTTTTATTTTGCTTCTACATGCTTGTGGGTTTTGTTTTATTTCACTTTAAAACCTAGGCCACTGTGATACTGAGGAGCAGAAAAAAGAAATCATAATTTGTAATCTGATCTGAGTACATTCTGCAGGCTGGCAAATTTCAGTTGCTTATTTTGTTATCTTTAAGCCTGTTTTCAAAAGTATTTTTTATCTCTGTTCTATGTCTCTGAGGCCCATTACAATCTGATCTTACATTAGAGATTGTACAAACCCTCCAAACAGCATGTCAGACTTGCTGGACTGAAGTCTGCTATAAATGCTTCAAAAAATTTCTCCCTTTTTGTCTTCAGGTATGAAACCAATTACCTTGAAAACAAGTCATTCTTTCTTGAGGGGGTGAGAAATTCCTGTATCATGGCTTGTTCTCTTTCACTAAACTTTAGGTTGGTAAGTGAAACATGTGCCCTGGATCCTGCAAATATAATCTGACCCCAATATATTAAGATAGATACAGACCTTCACGTTGCTATGTCTTTCCATAGTCTCACCTCCTTTTAGAAGAAAACAAATTCTTGCCTGAATGGCTTCTGTGGCAAGTTCTAGGTGCATTGGTATGTTAATGTACTACTGCATTTTGTCGTTTGACACCTTTTGTCTTGTTTCATGATGCTTTTCCCCATCCACTGAGCATGCTAGCTAACAGTTATTAGTGGCAATTTATAAACAGCCCATGTCAGAGCATGCAACTAATATTAACTGAGGCTGGAGCTTGGGCTGGAGGCTGAGCTGCAGCTGCTTCGTGCGTGGATTCGTGTGCAGCTCACAGATTGGCTTCAGAGAGTGTGGACCACTTTGTCAAAACTCACTGACGTCCCAAACCACACACCTCAGTGGACTCAAAAGCACAGGCACTAATGACTGTCCACAGTGCTAAGAGCAGGGAATGGGAGTGTCAACTTAGCCAGTGAACTCCATTACATCCTTCTTTCAGCCAAATATAAATTGAACTTTTATTTTCAACAAGTGAATATAGGTTTAGGCAGAGTTGGGAAACATCCACTCTTTAAAAAAAAAAAAAAAAAAA
>VXBW01001320.1:452736-524660 GCA_013400375.1 Thinocorus orbignyianus | reverse complement strand
AAAAGGAAAAGAATGAATCAAAAGAAATTTTTTTTCCTGAGCAGATATTAACTTTTATCTGCATAACCATGATCAGCACAATGGCTTTGATGAGACTCAGCCCACATAGTTTGCTCATCCAGAGCAGACTGAGTTTTCTGCCAGCCATTCTGTATTCATTTCATCCCGGCCTAATAAAAAAGGCTGAATGAACTTTCATGATTGATGCAAATAAAGCCAAATGCTGCTACAAAAGAAATAGGATTTCAGTCATTACCAGTCACTGTTGCTCTGCTGAGAGGGAATGTTCTCAGCAAAGCTCATGTAAAATATACCTAAGCCACAACTTTTTCCTCTGTTTGTTTTTGGGTTTTTGTTGTTTTTTTGGATGTTTTTTGTTGTTGTTGTTGGGGTTTTTTTTGTTTTGTTTTTGTTTTTGGTGGGTTTTTTTTTTAAATAATTGGTGAGGAGAGATACAATATTGGCACCTTTTAAAGCATCCTTCAGGAACTCCGCCCAGACTGCCCTGTAATGCAAATTATTTTGTAGTATGTACTGCTCACTGTCAGTGTTAATATAGCCAGTTCTTTCACCCCCATGGGTAGTTTATTTGAATTTTCTTTGTAAATTGTAACATAAATATCTAGGCATTTTTGCTGTCCCTTTACAGGTCAGCTCAGGTTCAGGCAGGGTTCATACTACCTGTGGAAACTCAAGCATATACTTGTGTAATT
The DNA here is from genome assembly GCA_013400375.1 of Thinocorus orbignyianus. Lineage (NCBI taxonomy): Eukaryota > Metazoa > Chordata > Aves > Ciconiiformes > Thinocoridae > Thinocorus > Thinocorus orbignyianus. Next base: position 523,947 of record VXBW01001320.1, on the reverse strand, counting down.
TGCGAAAAAAAGGGTAAGGGAACTTTATAAGCTAGAAGTCACTAATTCAATCCAAAAGCATGTTTTCAACTTCTTTATACTAGACTGTAGGTTTATGTTGGGTTGGAAAGATTTGACCAGAGGGAGACTAATATCTACTAACGCTATTGCTAATATATTGCTTTACTCATGGGTTATTTCACTTTGTATTTTATTATCAGTGGAGCAGATAGCACTACCCATTATTAAAATTGGTGGATGCTGCCCTTGAAAATCCTCTCTGTTTCTTATAACTTTGTCATGCTAAAATTTTTGTTCTGATAAGGTACCTGCCTCTGGCTGCTTTTGTAGGGTTTATTTAGGTATTTAATTTCCATATATTACAGTTGTTTTGAAGAATAATGCCTGAGAAAATTAGTTTGTTTCATGTAAGTTGAAAAACAAAATGATACTTGACAGTCTTTTTCTTTAAGCATCAGAAATTTTCATTTTCTTTTCCTCATTACCTGAAGCAAGGTCAAGAAGTTTTGTGGGGAGGGACTGTTGTTACGGATGTATATCTTGTATTTGTACAAGGAGAAAGCTGTGTATAATGACTGTTTAAATATGGTCATTGCTAACAGGTAAAATTCCACAAACTTCCTGTCTGTGGTGAGAACAATCCAGTGTGATGCTGTACAACATCTGCTAGCAAGCACAGCTGTAAGCAGCAGCATACCTACTCTGGCCAACTGGACTGTTGGTAACAAGATTGTTTCAGGGCTCTCCACGGTGTTGTGCCAGACCTCAGAAAAAAAACAAAAAAAAGCTGCTTCATGTGAAAGCAAGCGAAGAAGAAACCAAGCCCATGGAGAAAAGGAAAGTTTGTCATGGAGCTCCTTAGCAAAGAGAAAGAGGGGAGGAGGAGGCTGGCAAGAAACAAGTTTAAAAAAAAAAAAAAAAGTTAACAATGGGAACAAAGACTCAGAATAAGGATCAACAGAGCTGGATAAAGAAGGTGAAAGAGGCAAGAAAACTAATACAGTGAGGTCTTATGATCCAGTCAGGAAAATGGAAATTGATGAGGGTAGAAGTAAAAAAAAAGAGTGCAGATTGCCCAACTTTAAAAACAGACTTTGTAGATAGGTGTTAAAGTGTCCTGTGGCATTTGCAAGAGCTAGACTTTCCAATTTTTAGGAAATTCTGAAATTCCATGATTGGGGCTGGAGGGAATGTCATGAAAGGCAAAGGAAACCAAAGAATTGAAAAAAAGCCACTTTTAAAGCTAAATTGTGGGGAAAAAGATGTCAAGTCAGGTGACAGGTTTCTCACTCGTAATGTTGAAAAAGTTGGACATAGTTTTTACATTTATTCCTTTAAGTATTATTGCACTATAAATAAAATACAGCTAAAATACGTAATTTTGAATTGTATTCTTCTGAAACTATTATAATTTAACATTTTGAAGTTAAGTAAAGAAAAAATAATTCAAAGCACTCAATGCAGTTCATTCCTCATAACCATTTGCTTTCAATGCATCACTGATTTACAAGACAAAAATTTTCATACAGGAAAACATCAACTAGATTTAGGTTCATTTTTCAGTTTCCTGGTGGTGTGCGATTTTTTTATGAATGGGGCTTCCTCTTCTGTAGGATACCAGCCACAGAATTTGGGAGGCATGCAGGATTTGGAAGAAGTGCAGTTAATGAAAAAAGGCATTACAGAAAGAAAATGCAGAAAAAAGCACCGTCGAAAGAACATCACATAAAGCAGGTATTTCGCAGGTGGTCTTTTTACTGTGTTTTCTTCGTTTTCTGGATATCTGATTCGATACATCAGGGTCTCATTTGCTGAAATAGTGATAACTTTCAAATGCTGTTGAAATCCATGGAAACTGTCTTTTGATATGCTAGCTGCTATATACAGTAAATCCTTTAGAAAAGTAAGTCCAAGGTATTTCAAACAGCCCAACCAGAATTAGTGGGTATTTTTTACCTTAATCTCTCTGTGTTAGGATTCTCCATCTGTAAAATGGCAATATTGATAAGGTGATGCTAATGGGTGGCAAACGTGGTATCTCTTATTGCTGAACTGCTCAACTGTACAACTTCAGCGATTTTCTTTCAAGCAAGTTTTCTTTCCTGGACTGAGTATGGAAGAGTAATTGCTTTCTTTCCATAATCATAATTCTGTAGGAGAAAGTCATGTGAACAATCTTGAGCCTCTCACAGAGGAGACTTGGAAAATATTTTTAAACTACTGAACTCAAGTCACTTAATCTTTCCCGCTTACTGCAGGGTATTGAATTTTTGAGACCAAATGGTGTAGACCTCAGCTAGCTTTATAGTCTTGGCTGTTTATAGGGCACTTATCTAAAAAAAAAAAATAATAATGCAATATAGATGTTTCGTAAATTTACCATAAAATGAATAAATTTACAGGAATATTAAGAATATGTATGTGAATCTATTGCATAATGGCTAATCATTCTCCACGAATGAATAACATTTATAACCTTTTTTTCTCCAATTAGGTGTATACATGCATAAAGACAAAATTGCCAGAGTTCTGTGAATAAAATATTTAACTTAAATATGAAATGAAAACCTTTCAGACATCTAACAATGGGAAATTACTCTCTGAGAAAATGTAAACCTGAAATAGGAGAAAAAATTTCAGCATCATATTTCCCCCCAAATAAAAGCTTCTGTGGGTTGATAAAAAATATAAATTATATCAAATGTTGTTGCCATCATTTTTCTTCTTATTCTATCTGTGTAATGCATTAAAACTATCAATAATGACTCTGAAATTGTAAGAAGCAAAGCTAATTTGTGTTTATCAGGATTCTTAGTTGCACAAATTGCTGTGAGATACAGCTTAAAACTTTTCCAATTACAGTCTGTATTTTCTACAGCAAGCAATGAAGCTGGAGGCTTGATTGCTTCTGACTTGGTTCCTAGCCCTTATCTTTTCCTTCTGCTGTATCTTCGTGGCTGCCTTTTAAAAATTTCTTTTGGATTTGTGTCAGCACTCCTGGTACCATGTAAAGATTAGTAATAATGTGGAGCAGCCGTGTTACCTGGAGCAACAATAAGGGCCCGTTCTTCAGTTCTCATCAGCTCAAAGGGGACCATGTGGCAGCAGCACTTTACCCTAAAAATGTTAGCTTCTCTCAGCATATTGAAGCACAGTGCTATTAAATAGTCTCCCCCATCATCTGCAGGGCTGGCTAGCGTTGCAGCGCAGTCAGAGACCTGCACAGGTTGCTAGTCCTTTCTTGCATGATGCAGCCATCCTGATTCACTGAGTGGGAGGGCGACATCCATCTTAGCTCAAAAGTACCACTCCCCAGGTAAAACTGCACAGGAGTGCCCTGGTGTTATCCAATTTGGTCCTGTGTTGCTAAGACACTTTTCAAGAAAAGCCACTTACTGTTGTTGTTTGTTTATTTATCGTGCAGTTTTAACAAGAATCTGGAGATGCAGACTCATTTGGAAAGAGGACCATCTGAGCAGCCAAAACAAAGGCAGAGTCTTCAGGCAGAAAATACACAAAATGATAAAATGACTTGTCCCAAAATAAGCCAAGGTCTGGGACAGAATCAAGGCAGTCCAACAGCCATCACTTCTATTTACCATCACAGCACTCTACCACTGACTTGTTTCAGAGAATTTGGACATTTCTGTGGTTTCTTATGTAAAACTACAGGGGAGCAAAACAAAGACTGCTGAATAAGTGTATCTGGGAGCAAAAATAAGTTTGTTAGGGCTGGCTGCTATGTTGCCACAATACCTATTGCAATTGCTGCCTGGGGAGCATGTGTTTGCAGAGTGTGGCAGCAACAGATTCTGCAAGACTAAGTGCTGCACATTTGACCGCTATGGTTGGCAGATTTTCTGTCAAGTAAGCACTGGTAGAGAATATAAGGTGCTTCTCTGAGAGCCAGACTTGAGACATTTTGTTCCCTTTCCATGGGGAATTCTGTGCTTCTCCGCAAACTGCTCAGTGCAGTCCTGTTAAAATGTTCTTCCATTAGGACTCTGCCTGTACCCAGTAAAAACAAAACACAGTACAAGTCCCAGTTAAAAGGCAAACCATATGTTTCAATTCGCTCTCTGATCCACTGACAGGATCCATCCTAGCAAGGCCAGGGAGGTATGAATAGTTTTATTTTTTTTCAGATATGCTCTGAGGTCCGTGCACATGTGCAGCAGAACATAAAGCAACTTCAGGGCAAATGAGAATTAGTGCCATTACCTCTGTCCTTCATGACTCATTTTTCATCTCTCACTTTTTTGTGGAGAGCCTATAGTTGCCTCAGTGGTTCTGGAAAAAAAAAAAAAAAGGTATGCCCTGTCAAATAAAGAGGGCTCTTGAGTCATTTCACTGTGAACATAGAGAACTGGTTAAGGTGAAGTTATTCTTGTTTTGCCCACGTATTTTGATATGGCTGAGGTTCTTTACAAAGGCAACTGAAGGGTTCTTTGTTGGTGGAACTGGGTTGGAGTTAATAGCTAAGATAAATCTTTATTACATTTCTAAGGAAAATTAAGTGAGTGAAGCATGGAGAAGTGAGGGAGAAAAAGAGGATCCACAAGTTGCTTCCTCATTTGTCAATTTACACCAACTGGCACAAATGGTAGCTGTTTCAGACCTCAACACTTTGTCTCTCAGTTTGCTTTGCATGGGAGCTGCAAAGGCGGAAAACAGAGACAGGAGGGTACCCCACAGCAGCAGTGTGATGGAGATCAGTCTGTCACAAGCAGGAGGCAAGTGCCATTCTGTGAGCTGAGCTTGTCCTGTGCTCAGAGACGTGCTCCCAGCACACCAGGCTCAGTCATCCACCTTGACACTCATTCCTCCTGTAACCAGGATATGCTGTAGATGTCTCAAGGTTCCCTCTCTGAAGCTTGTTTAAAATCCTTGGTGGAGCTTTCTGCTTGCATGCTTGACAAATTTTGCTCGTTATTGAGCAGCCCCACAGTGTAGTTTAGGTTCTTTGGCTTGTGGGACATGAACTGAAGTTTCAGTTTCAGTGAGGGCCCCAAAAAACTGAGCTGATCTCCTTTCTTGTGGCCTAGCTGTTGTTCTGGTCTGTTGTTAACAGAATTAAACTTCACTGGATATATTCCAACTAGGACAATATTTTCTAAACAGCAATATATATGCAAAGATTGTTGACGGTTTTTTTAGCCTCTTCCTTCCAATTTCTCTGTTCTGTTCCTTCACCCCATCAAACTTCTATTTCTGCCACTGTTCTTTTGCCTCTTTCCATCATTTTGACATTGCCAGCTACAGAAAAGAATTGAATAGGATGCTCATCTCTGAACTAACAGCATCACAGAGCTTTTCTAGTCAATTCTACTCTTTTACAAATGCTCTTCCTGGAAAACAATATAGGAAAAATAAATGTGCAGGTGCATGTTTTCTGATTCCATGTGAGAAAAAAAGAAGTACATTTGCATGGTGTATGACTGCTGATGAATGTCTTAGAGGAGAATATACCCGAACACAAAAATTAATGATGTGGGAAAGCATCAGTATAATTCTTTCCATTTTCCTACGAACCCCCTCTAGATCATACCATCTTCCTCTGTCTGCTTCTCTACATTAATACAGTAATCCTGATCTTGCATTTATCTTTTGTAGAAAAGAGTAGAGATCTCAAGGCCACACCTGCAAGGAGGCACAGATGATTCATTATCAGGATTTAGTCAGAGTACCTCCCCCTGAAAGCTTTTTCTGTAGTGATACAAAAGGAATTACTCTGTCCTCTAACAGTAGGTGATTTCTTCTGAGTTCTCATTGGAGCTCCTGTGCCCGGAAAGGAAGAATTAAATATTCACCTTATGAAGGGACTCTGTCATTTAGTAATGTGGATCAGGTGGGATTTGCAAGGCAGCATCTGGTTTGCAGACTGATGATGCTCAGGGCACTACTGGTGGACTTACGGAACCTTTACCAATGAGAAGATGAGCACCTCTGGGCTTCAGGTGTCTTCAGGGAGTGTTGGCAACTTAAGCAGGATGTGTGGAGCTTCAGTTATGACTGTAGATCCTCCTCAGGTAGTTTGGCAGACCCTTTTGTAGGTTAGACAGCATCTTGGCCTTGAGAGGCTTTCCCATTGGTGCCACCAGTGAGGGTTAGGACATGTAACAACCTTTGCACATTTGGTCCGTAGCTCCAAGGGTAGACTGTGCCTTTCCAAGGGATGTGGCTGTGGGCAGTCGTCATGGCAGGTTGACCCTCCGTGTGTCACAGCTCCCACCCTCTGCCCAACTGCGCCAGGGGCCCTGATGTGATACCTCTCTGGTCAGGGAGCCTTCCAATTGGGAAGCAAATAGCAAGGCTGTGCAGTGCTATCACTTAAGTTTCAGCCTTTCAAAGTTACTGTCATTGTAATTTCATTGTATTTAATTAAATGCCTGTACCCATGCTCCCATATATACATCAGCCAGTATCAGCCAACGTGGTAGATGCTGGTGGTGAATAACATAATTCCTGAGACCGGAGATTTTAATCTCCTATTGATCCCACAGATCAAGGCCTCTGGTTTGGCTGTACAATGCATAACATAAAACAACAACAACGGCTTTTTTCTCACAGTGATGAAGTACGATACTTTGAACTATTTAAATTAATAACCATATTCTCAGCTTTGTCAAATGTGTCTTATGCGTCAAGGATACATCCTCACATTTTACATTTTTCAGGGAAGTTGCTCATCAGGCACATTGGCCCTAGCACAGGTGATCTGTGACAGAGAAAGTGCAATCCTCTGACCTAATCAGGATTGCAGAAAAGAAAGTGAAGGCAAAGCCCTGACCCAAAAGACTGCTTATGGATGGGAAGAGGGAACAGTTAGACAAGAGCTCCTTATTTACACAGCCCAATGCTGCATGCACTTTGTGGCAGGTTGGGAGGAACAGCTGAGCTGGGCAGCCCAGTTTTATCTGACTATGTCCAAAAAGACTTCAAACAAATCCCACGCTTGTAAAAGCTGGCTCTATTTCCACTGATCTTAATAACAGCTACACAAGAATGTCAAAAGAGCAGAATTTGGCCCCATGAAAGGCAAGAAATAACGCATTTATGGGTCTCATTGTAAGGTATTAGCAGTTTAAAATTACAGTCATTGTGTGGCACAAAGAACATTCTGAACAATCCATTCCCTTATGGATGTGATTTAAAATTAATTCATTCTTCCGCCTCACTCCATTATTGCCAGCAAATCAGTGATGTGGAATTACTTACTTCTAAGCCATATGGTCTTCTGAAGACAGATACCTCCTTAGCTTACTCTAATTAATACATTTCATGTATCAGAAATTCACTCTGATTTTTAATTTTATGTTAACTAAACTGAAAAAAAGAGAAAAGTCGATTTTGCAATTAGTGGTTAGTAGATGCTTTTTGTTGTTTTTCTCATTTCCTATTTACTTCAAAATCAAAGGGGCTTGCATCCCAGCATGTCAGTGTTTCCTAGCAAAGCATTAGAATATGTTGGAGAAGAGATCAAACGGTGTTAAAACTCTATTTTTTATATGCATGCTTCTACCTAAAAATGTAATTACTTAAAAGGATTTCTTGTGACAAAGTCACTTCTGCACGTGACTGTGTGAAGAGCAAATATCTAGACCTTGCTGACTCATTTAGCAGAGATGTCTTGGGTTTTTTTAACAGCTCAGGTTTTTGTTTTGTTTCTTTCCCTGCTGTTTTGTTTCCTGCTATCAAGAGTACAGAACATGTAGCACACTATGCTTCATCTAACCTACACCCAGCTAGACAAAATAGAGGCAGGCATAATAAGATGGTCAACACACTACCTGAAAAAGTTCATTCAGAACATTTTTAAAAGATTAACTTCAGTGTCCTGAACTGGGGAACATTTAAAATTATTTCCTGCAAAGTTTTTTTTAATGTGAAAAATAATATATCTATGTGATACTCAGGTGGAATTTGGTATTACAATAATGGGCCAGCAGAACATCCTGTTAAGATATCAGTGGATATGTAAACCAGATCAAATAGGCCCCACATGAATTCACACATTCCCCTTCAAATGTATTTTTGCCACATTTCTGCTATTTTATATCTCATTAATCAAGCACTTTTTCCGTCTTCCTTTTTCTTCATCTAAGTAATTGCCTGCTGTGGGAGTATTTCATGAAGGGCCTTTCTCTGCCATTGGGCAGTAGTGACAGCCCATTTTGAAGGTTACATCAACAATTAGAAGTGGAAAATGAGAGGTCCTATTGGAAATGCAAGTGGACTGCTAATCTGAATTCCTCTCATCCCTTTTCTTGTCTTTAAAACAAAACTGGTTTTATGTTCTGTCTGTATCAATTAGTTCTATATACCAAATGTAAACTGGAAGGAAAGCCTTTCTCTCTATATGTATATGTGTATTTTTCCCATCCCTGGAAATGTTTAAGGCCTGGCTGGATGGGGCTTTGAGCAACCCACAGCAGAGGGGTTGGAACTCAATGATCTTTAAGGTCCCTTCCAACTCTAACCATTCTATGATTCTATGATATAAAATCTGTTGACCTTTGCTACCAGTGAAAACTAAGACTCCTGAAAGTATGCAGAGATTTGAGTGTGCAGACAGACATTTTTGACCTCTCCACAGTCCCACACCATTTTTGTTGTAAGGCAAACACTGGTTCTGCACACATGGAGAAAACTTTGAATGTGTGACCCAAGTGAAGACAGGAGTGGTTGCTTACCAGTCACTTAGTTTAACTTTGAAAACTGCTCTGAAAAGGATTAAGAGCATCCACTCAGTCTGTTAATACAAGTCATCCATGTAACTCATCGCATCCTTCTCAGAAGCAGTGGCTGCTGATATCACTCCTCTGTAGTCCCCAACAGCTCTTCTGGTTTATCCCAAAACCAAAATATTTTCTTTTAATTCTGAATATGGATTCCTACAGAGAGAGTTAAAGGAACAGAAATAATGCAAGCTGAATTTCCATCATACCTGATAAAGACATCACCTCCTGATATAGACATGGCCCTACAACAGATCCTTTTCCTGCCAACCCTGTGCAAAGATTTTACACCCCTTGCCTTTTGGCTATCATCCCTGTCTCTAATAATTCATTCTCCCATGAGGCCTAAGAGAAAACTGATTAAATTAATATTACGAAAGAAAACTGTGATATCAAAACCTAAGGGGAAAGAAATCATATAGCTTAATGTCTATTTGGATACCCCAAATGACAGTAATTTGGTCATTCTGCTAAACTGCACACATGTGCATATTTATATTTGTTAATATAATTCCCGCAGCTGTTTAAAGGTTATAGTTAGTGTTCAGCATTTCCTTAAAGAATAATTTATTTCTAGCCTTAAGGCAGGCTCATGAAATATCTGACAGCTTTCTGTATATCTGCAGCACACATAGATCATAATCCCATTTTTAGGAAGCATCTGTACCAACCTCAGTATGTTCATAATGATGAAATAATTATGTTAGTATTAAAATTCATCCTTTGCCAGTAAGAAGCTGCAGAAATCTTGAATGCTCCCTAGGCTGAGGTTCACAATCTGTTTAAATTGGCCTTTCATGGCACAAGTAAACAGCTTTAATTATCTGGGCAAATAATCAAAGTATTCTTAGATCTGGGGGTGAGGTTATATTAATCATATCCTACCTCTAGAGAAGGTCCAATTCTATCAAGCGCTTCATGAAAAGACAAGAGTGCTTACTCCGTAATAACACTTATTAGCCTTCACTGATTATGAAAATATTATGAGTGTCATAATGTCAATTCTGTGAAGCTGGAGCTTCCTAATAAGAAATTACTGAGGGTCAGTTCATACCAATCAGCAAAAAGAACTGAATGTATCTATATGTACCACCTGCATTTATCACAAACAAGAGCTGCCACTGAATAATGTGCCTATGACACATGCATTATGATGCACATCACATGCCAGAGGCAGGCAGAACTGCAATGTAACTGGTAAAGTAGCTTTGGATTTACCCCAAGTCATCTGAAAAAGAGAGAGGGCATTGTACCACTAAGATTAATGGTTAGGACTAAAAACCTTTTCTCAATTCTCTCCCTTCCTCAGTAAATCTGCCCCAGAACTCATTTGCACAATATTTAAGGACAGGAAATGGCACTGTTCAACAGGTACTATACCAGATCTGAGATTTATTGAGGACTACATTTATGTTTTTGCCTTGTCACAGGCTTCCAAATACGTTATGCAGTGCTGTATTTATTACATTACAGGTCTGCTATTGCTTTCCAGTTCCTTCTATTATGTGAACTCAGAGGAGAAATAAGGTAGAAATAAATATACTGTCACTTTACCAGATGAATTGCTCAAAATGCTAAACTTGCCACCTTAAATTTATGGCACTGGCAACTAAATTGCATAATAATATAAATTTGGCAACATGGCTTTTTTAACTTCATATATTGTAATGTACTGTCTGGACACCATCCCTGTGGAGTTAAAACAATGACCATGTTGTTATATTACCTGTAACAACTTTGAAAGGAAATTAAGTGGAATGCAAGTTCACTGTGTTTGAATTAAATTGGTGGTTTATTAGAAGATGCCTTTGTGATTGGTAATAAATAGTTGGGTAAAACCTCTGTTCCCCACCTTATTTTTAATTTGCTTCTTCCATGGAGAGACTGGGAGACAGAGATCTTTATTTTTTTTACATTAGATTTTCAAAGAGCTCCTACTCTTTTCAAGACACAGATTGTCAACACATTTCAGAGTTTATTTGAACTTAAGTGAGAGTTGCTCTTTCACAGGTGCTTCAACCTCATTGTTTTCAATTAGTGAAATTTTGCATTGTCAAAAAAGTCTATTTTGCCTTCTTAAGGTTTTCTCTGATCATTTCATGGAATTATAGAATGGCTAGAGTTGGAACGAACCTTGAAGGTCATCTATTTCCAACTCCCCTGCCATGGGCAAGGACACCTTCCACTACACTGAGTTGCTCAAAGTCCCATCCAACCTGACCTTGAACACTTCCAGGGATGGGGCATCTACAGCTTCCCTAGACAACCCGTGTCTGTCTTACCGCCCTCACAGTAAAGAATTTCTTCCTAATACGTAATCAGTTTAAAATTGATACCCCTCATCCCATCACACCATTCTCTGACAAAGAGTACCTCCCCATCTTTCCTGTAGGCTACTTTCTAGTACTTCATTTAAGTACTGGAAGTCCCTATAAAGTCTCCCTGGAGCCTTCTCTTCTCCAGGTTGGACTACCCCAACTCTCTCAACCTCTCTTTGTAGCAGAGGTGCTCTAGCCATCTGATCATCTTTGTGGCCCTCCTCTGAACCTGCTTCAACAGGTCCATGTTCATCTTATGTTGGGGGCTCCAGAGCCAGATGCAGTACTCCATGTGTAGAGGGGAAGTATCACCTCCTTTGACCTGCTGGTAAATACCTATCGTTAATAAACATATGAACATATCTTAAACACAAATCAGAAGAGGTATTAGTTTTGTACAGAAAAGCCTAAGATCTAGCTCAAAATGCCCAAATAGGCAGAGTGGGTTTTTTCAGATAGGAATTCTTTCATAACAAGCCTCATCTTATTAACTTAAAATGTGTTATGTACTTCATGATGTTGCTTGTGTTTCATGATATTGCGTTTCATAAAGCATCAGTAGTCACATGAGTGCATACAAATGTCCACTTCAATTCCAAAAGACTTCCTAGCTGTCACAACTGCAAACAGATTTTGAAAGCAAACATTCAGAAGTCAAGAAATCTGAGGGTAAATAGGTAAAAACACCCCGCTGTTTAATTTGATTAAAATCTAAACCATGAGATCTAAATATCAGGATTTCAAAAACAGTCTCATTACTGATCTGAATCTCTTTGCATTTGAATGTGTAGGGATGGCACATAGTTGGAGCCTGAGCAAGGTGCCACACAAATCAGTATGAAAGAGACCTAGGAGTTAGAAGTAAGTTTGCTTCAAAGTGAAGACATCATAGATATCAGATTAGTAAAAATTACCACCTATATCAAACATGGAAAACAAAGACATTTCTAGATTCTTTACCATTCAGCTTCTTTCTTGTTCTAATGACTTTCCTTTGCCAAGTACCAATCCAACCCGTACTGTGCTTTTGCTTCTCAGTCTTAAATAGTGAACTGTCCTGAAGCAGAGGGAATAAGGAAATTGAGCCCATCTATAACACATTTCAATAAAGCATGAAGGTGGTATTGGTTCTGTCACCTGTAGATTAAAGTAGCTGGTTTCGTTATAATTTGATAGCATTTTGTTCTTGTTCTATTATTTCACCGTATTTTATTTAAAAGAAAAAGAGTTGAAGATATTTAAAAATACATTGCCATTGTAGAAAAAGGCAATTACATTAGCTTTCTGCTGCTGTACTTTTGTTTCAATGTTAAAATTTCTCAGTTTTAAAGTAGGTTTTACTTTTCACTTAAAAAGAGAGGATAGAGACTTCCCTTAAATCACTGGCAGACACGCCTCTTTACATTTCTGTGTTTGTATGTGCCACCGTAGGAAATCAGTCTCAGAAGCAATGATGAAATGCTCATTTATTTCAGTGGGACAATAATATCTTGTCTAGGTTTAAAGTTTGCTGCTTGACATCCCAGAGGTGTCTAAATTTTTGCAAATGGACAAAGTGAAGTATTTCCTTTTTGAAGACTAAGCTGATGATTTGGTTTTGTACTTCAGGCCTCTTGAGAAACTCCATGAAGGGTCTCAGTGGAAAGCCTCTTGAAATAAATGACAAGACTCTCCCTTACTTCAACAGACTTGAGCACAATCCTCACATCTATTAGCAGCATCAGAAAGAGTACTAGACCCAAATTTACAGAATTTGTATTGTCAGACTTCACTGCAGTGTATCTCAAGTTGCCTGAGTCAATTTATTTCTTGTGGGGCATATGAGAAGTTGAACTAAGTTATTGTCATTATCTATTCCTGTAAATTATTGATATCTGAAATGCTGATGCTTCAGACTGTGGTTACAGTAAGCATTAAAGCTTCCTGCAGTATTATTTTTCTTACTGGCTCTTGTCCCATATTTTGGCCTTGTGCACTTCTAGAAAAAGTATTGATGGGCAGTGATAGACAGATCATTGTTTGTGTACACATGATTATTTGCATTCATTTCAGGAATGTCAGAGAAAATGCAATGTTAATTATTGATTTCAGGCAGGAGAAGACAACACTTTCTTTTAATAGCAAACATCTTTACAGCTACAGTAAATTTTACTTTAAAAATTTTAAAGCATCTGTTTACCTACCTGCACAAAGCCAGAAATGATTTTGCTAGGATTCAGTAGCATCCCTCCCACTCTTCTATCTGTTGTTCTGCTGCCCGGAGAAAAGCAGCAGCTATGGCATTCTCTGCTGTTAGTGCAGAGCAGAGAGCAGTAGATTTAAGATGGCTCTCTGGGTCTGGAAGGAAGGAGCTGGAGTTTTTCTGTTAGGAAGAGAATGGCCACTGCAGATCAGGGAGGATCCTCCCTCTCACAAAAAAAAAATATTCAACCCAACAACCAAACCAAAACAGAGTAAAGATTTCTGAGTCTTTCTGAAATGTGCTGTTGACCTCGTATGGCAACACCAGAGCTCTGAGAGAGTGCATCAGTATACTCTTCCACAGGATGGAAGACTGTGTGTCTCAGAAGCCTGAAAGCACAGTAGTAAATTATTATTATGTGTAAAGCTTCTGGGACAGGTTATTCAATCCTATTTTCCTGAGGAATTTTATCATCCTCCATCAAGGAGAATATATGACAGAAATCCAGGGGCTCTGTGTGCCCGCAGACCCCTTCAGTAGATGTAAATACTGAAACTTTGGAGATAGTAGGGGTACTGAGCCACCCATTTCACCCTGTTCACATCAAGGGTAATCAAGAGTGCTTGCATCTCAAAAGCTTGGGGGTAAGGGATTTATTTGAGGTTATAATGAAGCCTGCAGGTGAATTGATCCAGGATGTTTTTACGAGACTAAAGCTGGTGTTATGTTAGGCTGTCCTTTTGCTGGTAACCCATGCTCAGATGGCAGGGAGCTCTGGCCTCCTTCCCAGCAGAGCATTTAAGCACAGCATGGAGTGGGAACATAAAGGCCATAAGCATAGAGTTTGCCTTAATAATTCCAAAGGGATTCAGATTACATGTGAGCTTTACTGGAATGGGCATGTCACGGGATCTTGTCTCTGCTCCCCGGTTATGAATGCAAGAAGAGATGTTTACCCTCCTAAAAGAAAGCATGAAATCAGCTCCAGAGTGCTGATAATCTCCCTGGATGTTTTGAATATTTTGGAGGTAGAGAGTTGCCGTGTATGTTCCTGAAGCCCCAGCAATGTCCTTGTGAATACGACATTACTGACAGTCTGAGGCTTTCCACGTTTCCTTGTTTGAAGCATGCTGCTGCCAGAACAGTTTGGATCCTACCTTTGGCATCACCCTGCTTCCTGGTCTCCTACATCTCTGTGCCATCTACCCTGATCCAGAAACCCAGTGAAGTCTATCCGTGGGGTGCAGGGAAAGGGGGAACATTGCTGTGGAAGTAACAGCTCCTGACATTCAACTCAAGGAGTGGGAAATCTGCCACCACACCTTCTGCTAACACAGAGCAAACTCTGAGACTTGAACTGCACCTTCAGTCCTGAGAGTCAGGCTTGAGCATCCCACGAGAAGCTGACCTGGACTAACACATGGTCACAGTACAGAATGACATCTTGTGACACAACCATGTGTTGAAGTCGAGTGGCTTGTGTGGCAGACTTCTCCTTAAGGAAAGTGGCAGATATCTTGAATAATGTCTAACAGTAGTCAGTTTTTAGATTATTAATCTTGCAGAACACTCATTGAAGAATGCATTGCTTTATTTGATGTAATGGAGCCAGCCTTTAACTCACACTGATGATGCCAGCTCTCTGGATATGCCAGTCTCATTTTTAACCACTATTTCTTCCACACTTTTCTTTTCCTCTCCTAACTTGCTCATCCTTGCTTCTGTATATGATTATAAAAAGAATTTCTTTCATCTTCTATTCATCTTTAAACTTACAAGAGCCAAACATACTTACAAGGATCTGGGTATTTCAGCACTAAAAAAGGAAAAAAAAATTATTTACTACTTTTCTGATATCAGAATTACACTGTGCCTTGCCAGGCTTGCTTAGCTGGCACTAGGAAGATTAATACACCCACATTTGGCTTACTCAAGTTACAGACTGTTTACGCTAACAATTTGGAGAAAATGACACCAGTGGTCTCCATGAAGTAAAGTGCCAACACAACAGATTTTAAAATCTGCAAGAAATAAAAAGATGGGCCTCAGTAAGAAATGAAAGGCTTACATGCTGGATTAATAAAGAGGAAAATGTTCATAGTATATAATATACAATGTGTGTGCAGGACCTGCTTGCTAATCTAAAGCTATACCAGAGCAAAGAAGTCTGGCTTTTTCCATTGCTAGATATCTAGGAAACCCAGACATGCTACTGTATTAAAATGTTCCTTCAAAATGGCATTTCCTTGCATAGATAAATATCTTTTCTAATCAAATCTCCATTTAAATACACATACTGCAAATGCTTCTGTACATGCCTAATTCAACTTCAGTATATAAATACTTGCAAGACTATGGCCTGAAAGTATATCTTTTTTACCTTCTAGTCCTGGCCTTGCACGAGTGAAGAGCAGGATTTTCAACTGTGCTTAAGACAGTAAGGTATGCAGTTCTCCTCACTTCTTCTTCTACTGGGGGCCTGATCTCTAAACGTGTCTTAAAAATTCTGACCTGAATAATTGAAAGAGGGAAAGAGTGTCCACAACTGCAAGACTGAAAACAAGCAGTTTTTGGAGAAAGGCAAATGTACTGAAGAAACCATCAAGAGAACAATGACTAACAGTTGCAACTGCAAGACAGAACAGATTTGAGTAAATAGCATAATTGTATATGCCAAGTATTCCAAAGCAGAACATTTATTTTTATATCCATGTGGGGAAGGTAATGTGTAGTAAATGACTCACCCTTACTACCAACTGCTTACAGACCTCACGCTATATTTTCATCTAAATTACTATGACTGTTCCAATACTCTATAAAGAATATGTCCTTAGCACATGATGATACAACTAAAACGGGAGGATACAAAGAATAGTTATAGAGTTAAAAATTTCTAGTAAGTTTTCATCAAAGCCCAAATGACCAGTTTATCAATAGTGTCCATATCACTTACCTGTATTTCAACACTATTTTTGATTTATGGGCCAATCTTTAGCCCACTGGAGGCAGTCAGAAGATTTTCACTGAGAACAGCATGGGCTCAATCAGCTCCTAACCTTTCAAATCAGAGACTGAGTTGTTTCCAAAAAATAGTTCCAATGGGGGACAAAAATACCTTCCCTCTTTTATAACTCCCAAATTCTCCTCTCAACACCATGAAAACCTTGGGTACAAGCAATAACATGCTGTGAGCCTGTTTCCAAGTGTGGGAAAGTAACAGAAGATTGGTGAGGAGGACTGCAAACACACTCAAGTGACTTGCATGTGGAGTGCTGGAAAACACATATATAACACTAACTGTTGCTTAGTTTTGCATTCTCAACAAGTAGAATAACGTAGACCTGGGATGGACTTGGGGGCACCTTACTGAACATGCCTGAGATTCTTGCCCTGCTGTTGAAGAGATCAAAGCACAGTGGAAGTCTGCCTGCTGGAATACCTGAAATACAGGCCAGAACAGCAAGTGAGAACTCTCACTCTCTGACTCCCTTGCTAAGATTCTCTTGCTAATCCAGTCTGCACCAGTGGCGATTACAGGCCTGAATCTGCTCGGGCTAGGGGTGGAAACTTTCTGATAAAACCTTGTGATTCCAGCTCTTTTGTGCTCTCAATCATTTCTGAAAACTACCTTCAGCACCTCTGCACTCCCTGTCAGTGCAGCCCAAACTGGGTGTTAATGCCCAGTGAAGTATTGCCCAGACAGAGGTACCTGGGGAAAGGTAGTCCTTAAAACAAAATGAAAGCAACCAAAACCAGTAGTGTCGATTACAGCAACATAACCAGTGACATTTGACTGAATGATTACTAATAAGGTGAAGCAGGATTTTGAGTGTGGTCCCTTAAAATCTATCTTTTCTCTGAGCTAGTCTACTAAACAGCAGTAAAAAATTGACATTATATCCAAAAGCTGGCAGAGAAGCTCTCAGGGATATGTTACACAGAGGGACAGAAGATTTTACCAACAGTAAAGCACTATAAGAGACAAGAGCTCCCTTCAGCACATTATCTGGCCATGACAAATGATTCATAACAAGAAACTGAAATAAAAATGCAGGTCTAAATCTCTCCCTCGTGTTAAGGCTGCCGTGAATTTTATGGAGAGAATATCTCCAATTAAATCCAATTCAAGAAAGACCTGCTTTTAGTAATTCTCTTCTTACTAACCAAGATAACTCCACCCTGTACGATGTGGTGGATCTTCACGTGCCAACAGTCTGTTCCTAGGACTTTACTCATGGGAAGCCTTATCATCTAAAAGTTCACAGTGGATGACCAAAACATGTGAGGTGTGATTCTCCATGTCAGCACACCTGAGCAGTGAGTGGAGAACCCAGATGCTCTCCCATTCCCTGTGCAGCCTAGAGACTGCAAAGACAACATAAAATGAGCTACATTTGTTTAGCATCACCTGAGGAGTAATAATTAACTCTACACAAATTAATAGTGATGGTTATTGATCCTAACCAAGGCTGTGTCTTATAAAAATCATCTACTGGCAGTCCCCAGACCACTCGTGGTTTGCCTCTGAGGAAAGAAATGACACTTCGGAACATGTGGGACACCTGGGAGCTTAAAAATTCCATCACTCATCAGAGAAAAGACCCTTCTTCCAGGTGTGCTGTATAGAGGGCTTTGACAGAAGAAAAGCAGTATACTCTGACTGTAAACCTGTAATGCTTGATTCTGAATTATAGCAGGACATAACTGCAGACACTTAAGTATGACACTATAACTTTTGAGAGAAGACGCAAGAACTTTCTGTGGTGAATTATTAGAATGTTAAAGATTTGAGCACGTGATTTTGAGATATTCCAGGACCTGGCCAAAAATACGAAACTGGGTGTTCTGAAAAGACAATAGGCATGCATACTTATCTGTTCAAACAATACTGAAGAGAAAGAGAAAATATTTAAAGAAAAAACCCACAGCATCTGAATTTCAGCAGCTGAAATACAAAAAATCTTGCTGAAATACAAAGTTAGAGAACAGAATGAGAACTGAATTCTGGAAGAATGCAAATCAAGGTAGAGTTAAACATGCTTTGGGAGAATGACTTAAATATAGCTGTTTGTTAAGTAATTTGAGACATGGGCAAAAATGTTTAAGATTAGGTCAAATGAAATCTTCAAGTGTATTTTTATTTTGAAAAATGGGTGCCTAGGAAGATCCCTCTTCATCCCTTGTTCTGAGGGCAGATTTTTGCATTGAAGTCTCTATCTGCTGAGTTCATTAACAAAAATAATATTGTTTTATTCTCCTAGTATTCTGATAGGGCTGGGTTCTGCTCCATTGCATATCAATAAGACTTATTTACTTAGCTGCAGCTGTAAATTTTGCTCAGCATCACTGAGAACATAACTTAAGGGCAATGGGGGCTTTGTGGATATAAAAGACATCTCAATTTGTTCTGTGCAACCTTAATTTCCCTGGTTAGAACACTCAGAAGCTGGTTAAGTTTGCAAGAGTGTGATTTAACACCAATAATATGAGAGACTGAAATATGAAATTGAGAAAATAAACATTAATGTCTCCCATGCCATGTTTGGGGTTTATTTTACAAGCACCTGTACTCTAAACTCCAGAGGAACTATCTGCATGTATGTCTGTAAATATTAAATGGGTGAACAGGAATGTTGCCATATCTAGATGGAAGTTCTGGGGAAGAGGCAATTAATCAACTTAATAAACTCACACAATTTATGTCTTATCTGCCAAATTAAATTTGATTTTTCACCCAGTTTAGATTATCTAAACTTTGCCTTTTTTATTTGTTTTCACCCTTCCTTCTTCAGTTTTCTTCCCTACTTCCTTCCTAAATAATCTTGTAGCTGGCAGGTCTCCCACACCTTCATGGTTCTTGATGAACTACTTTATTTTTTCCATGCCCCTTTCAGTTAATTTATAAGACAGAGACAGCGTGCTCTTTCTAGAATCAAATCCTGACAGCCAGCTGCTCTGACAGCTCAACCTACAGTGCAAGTTTGATACCTTTTGAGCTTCAATCAACCATAAGACATACAGTGAAAATATGTTTGAGCAGGGTGGATGATAATGGATCAAAACAACATTTGAATACTGTGTCAGCATAATATGAAAAGCAAGAGTGATATTATGCCACACTGTCACTTTTATAAGTGAGAATTCATTGCCCTCACAAAGTTCCTCACTTGATTATGGGTACCACATTTTTTTGAAAGACAGACAAATTGAAGAAAAGTTAGAGATAGCAAAGCATTCGTAAATGGTCTGGAAAATAAAGTACAAGGCAAAATCAGAGCTGGGCATGTCTGGTCAAGAAATAAGATGATCAAGAGGAGATACAGTTTCTACATTAATCATGTTACAGTCATGGATGATTAATCTACAGTGGAAGATAAGAAGCCAAAGGCTTCAAGCAGAGAGGGAAAATGTAACTTTGATATTAGGGAAAACAAAGCAAAGTTGACAATGAACAAACTATCAGGAAATACTGCATAACTACTATCATTACAGAAGCTCAAAGTCAGCTGAGACCCCTATCTATTTATTATCGGTTAAGAAGAAATAAATCATATCTGCTCTTTAAGAGACAATCCAAAACCCAACTATTTTCCAAAAGGTTCTCATCAATAATCCTTGTAGGTAACCTGTCTTGAGTTTTTGTCTTAACGTAAACTACAAGTTCTGCTTAATATAGGATTAAGTCTTTGGATTTGTGAGGCTCAAATAAATTAGAATATTCTCTCTATGGGTATGCAGAGACAACTAAAAATCAGATAAAAAGGAAACTACATAAATACTCAAAAAGAACACCAAGCAGCTGATAGACATGCCCAATAGCAATTCCTGAAATTGCTTAATGAGATTTAACTACAGACAACCTGCTTGATAGATCACTCCTGACCATCATCTGAGCTTTAATAAAATGCAGATGCCTCAGAGAACATTATAAATGATGGTGGTGTTCTCTACCTTTGCAGCACTGTGGGCCTGGTACTAGGTTTTGATAGTTGGATTGTTTGGATGAAAGTGCTACTTCAGGTTTTCCTTAGTACAGCAGCTACTCTGCTGGAAGTTGTTTGGTTTACTGCTGGAATTCAGTTCTCCTTCAGAAGGTAATACTTTTCTTACCATTTACTTTTTCCCTTTTGTCCTTATAGCCTGGCTTAAATAGACCAATAGTAAAAGGGTATACTGTCTTCATATGTGACTTCAACTTTTTGGATTCTGCTTAAGCTAAGTGATCTCTGTTGGATATTATTGTCATGCTTTTGAAGTTTGGATGTAACTTTTAAAAGAGGAGTAGAAAGAAATGTGCTGTTATAGAAGAAAAAATATACAGGTACAAATGTGATGCTGAGATTTAAATATCTGTAACAATCTCAAAGTTGAGAACCTTTTCTAAAGCACATTGACAGAGGAACTGCTTAAGAGCTTTTGCATAGGTTATTCACAGGATTTCAGATATCTTATAATTTTATCTCTGTGCATTGAAAGCTTGTTTACTGAAAAGCTAATCCAAACCAATTGGGATGTGCTCTCATTTAAACTGACTATGAACTGTTAGCTAGTTTAATACAAAATCTTCCTAGCCTTGAGGTTTATCTCTGCATATGTTTTTCTGAAAACACAGGAATCTGCCCTATGTTGAGTTAAAGAAAAAGGCTGTACATGTACCAAATGGTATATAACACTGTCCTATCATCCTTTCATGCCATTACAGAAAACAATTTTTCTGTCTACCTTATTGTCTAACTTAAGTTTGAAACTGAGTCAGATAACACATGGTGTTTCAGGGCTATGTACTTACAACCAGCTTCAGCAGGAGAGAATGTAAGTTCTGTAAGGGTAGAAAAGGGTCCCAAAATGGCTCAAAGATGCCAGAGACTCCCTTCCAACTGAACCTTGTTGACCTTTTGAATGAAGGTAGGAGGAGTAGGGGTGAGAGAGATGATGTTGATTTCTGTGGGGAGTAGGAATGAATGCAGATTTGCCTAATCAGATGACTGTATTTCAGCTGTAGAGATATTTAAAAACAAGCTGTTACAGGCTATGCAGAGAATTAAACATTTTATAAATTGAATTAAGGGGCAAATCTCTCATGCTGAAGGAAGCATTTTTAGATTGCAAATGAATGGTTTGAGTCATAATTGTGGTATCGTACACCATTGGCTCTGTCCACCCTTTCATTGTTAAACCATCCTGCACCTACTGCAGTGTCAGCGATTAGTACTGCAGGCAGGGTCAGCATATTTCAGCTGTAGTATACCTGCAGATGTACATCCACAAGTAAAGTGAAAAGTTTGTGTGCAAACACAAGACTCCTGCAGACTGATCTATTTCTTATCCAGAGAGCAAAAGGCAATTTCTCTTAAACGTAACAGAAAATTTCTGAGAGTTTATGGGCTCTCTGAGATCTTTCCTTTTCCAATGTACTTTTATTAACTCCAAGGTCAAATCATGCAGGTTGAATTAGGTAACAGTGTCTAGAGAGAGGATGACTCAGTTTATTTGGGTGGCACAATATGAGCTGCTCACAGTCCCAAGAGCTTCTCTCAGCATGTCAGGAATTTGCAGGCAATACTTATGATTGTCTGTTTTCTCTTCTAGACTTTCACACAGGAAAAAACCCTCCAAATCTTCGCCTGGTTTATTTGGGGAGAGGGGGTTAAATTTAAGCAGTCATCAGTAATGCTGGAGGGAAGTATTCTGTATTCTAGAGATGAAGAATTTATTTTACTTCTTGTTGGTTACTTAATGATTGTGTCTGATGCCTAACTCAATACATTAGCAATGTCAGAGTATCTGCCTTCTGAGTAGCATGTGATGGAGACTGGGGTGGGTAACCTTGCAGGTGGTGCCAGGCTGCAGGAGTGGGTTGTGCCTTCTAACAAGGCTCCCTTCAGTTCAGTCTCTCCAGGTAGGTGATGCAGCCACACAGAATGGTGGGGGTTGGAAGTGGTGTTCAGAGATAATGTAGTCCCTCCCTCCTGCCAATGAAGGTCCACCTGGAGCAGGCTGGACAGGAGTGCATGTGGGTGGGGTTTTAATATCTACAGAGAAAGAGACTCCACAACATCTCTGAGTAGCCTCTTCCAACGCTCTGTTACCCTCAGAGTAAACAAGCTTTTCCCCATCTTGAAATGAGATTTCCTTTGTTCCAGTCTGCACCTGTTGCCTCTTTTTTCCTGTTGCTGCGCACTACTGAAAAGAGTCTGGCCCCATCCTCTTTAAACTTGCCCTTTAGATACTTATAAGCATTGATAAGATCCCCTCTCAGTCTTATGCAAGCTAAACAGACCTGGGTCTCCCAGCCTTTCATCAAGAGAGACACTCCAGTCCCTTGATCACCTTCATAGCCCTCTGCTGCACTCACTCCAGCAATTTGTTGCCTTTCTTCAACTGAGGAGCCCGGAACGGACCACAATACTCCAAATGTGGTCTCACCAGGGCAGAGTAGAGGTGGAGGATGACCTCCAGTACCTGCCCACTGCAGTG
The DNA here is from genome assembly GCA_013400375.1 of Thinocorus orbignyianus. Classification (NCBI taxonomy): domain Eukaryota; kingdom Metazoa; phylum Chordata; class Aves; order Ciconiiformes; family Thinocoridae; genus Thinocorus; species Thinocorus orbignyianus. The sequence continues at coordinate 501,232 of VXBW01001320.1, read as the reverse complement.
CGATGCTTGTCCTGGACACCTGACTCATGTACCAGACTTACCAGGCTGGCCTAGCTTCCAGGGAATTTGAAAGGAGGGTCTACATTTGTGCACAAGCAGAGGTGGCACCGCCCTGCAGCAGGGACAAGGAAGAAAGCTGCCTTAGGTAATATCCACGTCAACTGCATTTGCTGTAAGCCGTGCCCCCTTAAAGAAGGAGATAATTAGCATTAATAGTGGCTGAAGCGTTTTATATCCTCTCTTGGGAGATAGACGTAAGCATGTATTTTTCTTTGGTGGTTCATGGCTGCTAAGTGCAGAGCAGACTTCAGCTGCTTTATCACTCGAGGCAACCTGGAACTTCCTTTTAATGGAACTTAATGCAATTAGAAGCTTGCTGATGTTTTTGTAAGGAGACAAGCATTCCAATAAAGAATCTGGGGAGTTGCTCTATGATAGATTGAATCACTGTTTCCTGAAATGGGCAAAAGATCATCTAATTTATATGTCTGATCTTCCATCTGGTTGTCTTTAAAACCCTTTAAAACACGGGCTGCAAGAGAAAATATCCCTGATCTTGTCTCAGTTCTGAGCAGTTTTGATTCCTGGAAACTGTCATGCCATTTAAAAAGTATGTGATGTTTTTTTATTATAGGATCAGAACAAGTGGAAGAGGATAGAAAGAGGAGCATAAGATTATTGCTACACTCCTTGGGTTTTTTGAAAAAAATAAATCAAGAAATGCACATCTGTTGTGTATCCACAAGTTATCCAGCCACAGGAATAAGTGAAAAGAGAAAGCCTATTAATTAAATCATTCATTTGCAAAAGCTTGTTGATGAATTCTCAAACGGCTTATTCTGCTACTGGGAGTTCATGAGCCTTCTGTCTGGTTTCCTTTTTCCAAGGGGAGTTAGAGTCTTATCATGGCTTAAAATTTTTGCATGCCATCAACTAAACATCTTTTGTCTCATTTGTTGTGGTCCTGTGATTTTTCCTTTCTTAAAAAGTTTTGTGTGTAGAACTGGATGTTTGTTAAAGAAACCCTTGATGAAAAAACTTCTCTGGATGCTTTCCTCAGAAATTTCTTTGTGTCCTGTATTTCTTCCAGTAACCTCTGTGACCTTGACAGGAATATCACTGGGGACTCGTGTGCAGTGGCTATTTTTAAAAACAAACAAAAACCCCAACAAAACAAAAACAACAAACAAACCCCTCACAATTATCATGAGCTTTGGAAGCTTTGTCTTTGAGAAAGTAGTCTGCCATGATCAGAACATTCAAGTCTCTTATCACAACAGCCAGTTCACATCCTTCACATTCAACTCTAATAGGAGTTTTCTAAATTCAGATATAATCAGCTTTTTTCAGGGTGGAACCCTACCAAATAAAGAAGTTGGTCCTTTTTTTCATATTAGTCAACTCTATCATGCTTTGCTTTTCACTGGAAGCCAGAATAAAATACTTGGTCCTTTTATTTCTCTCCTGTTAGTTTTTTTCTTATTTTTTTTTTAATTTAGGATATTAATTTAAAATTCCTCTTCATACACCTAGCAAATAAAATGTTTTGGTTGTAGAATTGTGAAAATCAAACTGAAAGAACCATTATCATGAAACCAGTAGGTTGTGCTGCCTTAAAAACTGGTGTCCTACCTTACCAGGAGTTAAGACAGAGTGGTATCTTATTTCCTCATGGATCTGCCATGGAAATCTGTAATCCTTTTCAGATAAGCAATTCCCACAGTTTTAGGACACAGAGGGTGGTTTCTGAGCTACAGACAAATCTGCACCTATTCTGAACTCTTCAGAAGGTAATCTGAGAAGTGATTTTTTTTTTTAGTTGAAGAATAAAGTCAATAAACTTGATAGACTCTGAGCTTTGAATGTTGATGGTTGTTTTGCTAGGTTGACTTCTTGGCATTCTGATCTGTGCAGTATGGTCAACTTCTCCCTACAGAAAACATGGGGGAATGAAGCTTTTATAACTTCATTCATTGTAGCTCCTGATTAAATGAACATACAAATGTAACATAACAGCTAAGAAAAACATTTGCAGAACAGTTACTGTAATATTATAGTACATGTATAGTATATGTACACAAAACATAATAGAAAAGAGACATATAATATCTAATAATGCCCTTAAAAAATTAAAGGAGACCTTTGATGGAGCTAGCTCTCTTTTGATCCACTATTTTACTATGGAAGTTAGGCAAGATGAATTTACTGGAGCACGTGTCTAATGTATTTGCCATCAAAACCCTAGTAACTCATCCCTTAAAAAAATAAAGGGGGGTGATATTTGCTAAATAACTGTTTTACAGGATTTGCCATTAGTTCCGTGGATCTTCACTTCTGTTCTGTTTTCTCTTCTTGAGTTACTGAGGAAATGGATATTCCATGACATTTTACTACTTATACTGGCAACACGAACTTTTCCATGAAACTTACACAAGTACATTTTCTACCTGAGTTTTAACTGCGATGATGTTTGCCTCTAGGCTTACAAACCAAATCAGCACCTCTTTCACTTGCAAAATGCACTGTAAGTACAAAATTGGATTTGTTTTACTTTTGTGGTTAAAAATGCCATTCCTGAAACTTGAATAGATAAATTGTGTTGGCACTACAAAAGGAATAAACTAAATTAAATGTATTGCCTGCTTTAACTGTGAATACAATAGTCTTCTGGAAACTAGTTATTTTAAAATCTAGGTTAGGCTAGATCTTGTCCACTACAATTGTCCAAGTAGCATCTTTTGAATAGATATATTATCTAATTATGAAGGAGCCTACAGGTATTTGCATCATGGAGCTCAAAACATGTACAGTCTGGCAAAAGAAAAGGAAATGAGGAAAATAGGAAGGTCTTGCTTTTTAAATACTGAAGATTGAAATATGTACCATTAGCACTCTCCAAAACCACAAAGCAGGATAAAATCATGTTTTAAACAAACCGATTTATTATGGCAATAATACACCTGACCTAGTTGTAGAACTTTTCCTTTTCTAATAGTTCCACAGTGCCAGAACACCAGCAGAAGTCAGTAAAATGATTAAAGCATTCTCTCTAGATTTCAGGAGATGACTGAGGTATATTGCAGCTGTGATGGACAGGAATGATTTGTACCAGCTGTGATAAGCTTGATGTGAAGCTGGCAGGCCACACTTTCATAGGCTGAAATAAGCCGTAAGAAAGATCTTTGACAATAACAGTGTGGTCCTGAAGGAGAGAAAAGGGTAGGGTTTTTTCCCATCTTTGTAACAAAGAAGAATAATTTCTGTGAAAACTAGCAAAGAAATGTGGTATCTTAAAAATAAAAATACTTTGGAACTGAACCTTTTTTTAATTAAGATTCCTTTTCCTCATGCCATGTAGACATTTTATACACTGAGCAAAGCTCTTTCCTGTTATTGGCAGACTTGCTGCAACGTGTAAAACTTCTTTTTTTTTAATTCCTCTTGTTAAGCACAGAACTCTTTTCATGAAGGATCCACAATGCAGTGCAAGTGTGCACACCATAATCTTTTGAGAATGAAACTGGAAATGAAATAAAACAGATTATTGGTGTTTGCATTACTTTGTATGTTTAGTGCAACCTTAAGCAGTTAATACTAGAAGACAACTCCTGAATTACAATGATAGTTTGCATCTGTGTTATATTGTTTTAAAAACTGATTTGGTCAGTTGAATAAGCAGTCAAGACATGGACTAGCAAAATAAATATCCAGCAATATATTCCATAGATTTTTATTTTTTTCCCCTGAAGTGAGTTAATTGAAAACAGTAGATAGGTATTGACTGGGACACCTGGCCACTGTATGTTTTACAGAACCCATAAAACCAATAATGATTAAGTTTAGTAGATCGATATGAAATTTCCTAAAGCTCTGTTAAATTTTAAGCAGTTAAAATCAATACTTAACCTACTGCAAGCAGACATGGAGAAGCCCTTGATTCCCAACAGAGTTAAGTATCTCCTTGCGAAAGAGCAGTGGGTAGAAAACTCCTGTATTTCAGCATGCTTGTCAGTGTCACGCTGTTTCTGGAGATCTTATTAGGAAGAAATGCATTTGAGAACTACTATGCTAATCTGATTTTACAACAAATGTGTATTCAAAGCTGTGGGCATCACCAGCATTTTCAGGTTCAAGTGCAAATGTTTTACCCTGCCCACTGCTCAGTGTTGTTCTGTGTCACCAGGCATAAGGCTCCACTCTCCACTCATGCTGCACCTGCAGGTCTCTGGTGGCTCCCCATGCTGTCATTTCTGGATCTTTAAGCTGAACTCCAATCGCAAACTGAGATATCACTAGAATTTGAGAAGGTTTGAACATGGATTTGAACACACCAGCTTAAGCACATATCTATTGTTTGTGCTTTTTTTTTTTGTTTAAACTTAGTCCTAAAAACTTGGAAATACAATGTAAGTCAAGCACTGTTGGAGCTGCACTTTGTCATATGCTGCCACCTTTCACTGCACTGTTGTGAGAGGTGCTGTATACACATATCTGGTTTTAGACTGAAGTGGATGCTGTAGCACCATTTGTTCCAAGCTGGGTGTCACTGTGGTCTGCAAAGAACACTGAGTGAACTCTGTGCTACCACTATAACCAGTATCAGATCCTGACCTCTTTGGTTTAAGGTTACTTTGGGTTGGTATACAAGGCTTGAAGGAGTTTCCTTCATGGGCTGCAAACTAAGGATGTCCATACTGGCAATTTAAGTTTTCACTGATGGCACCCAGTCATAATTTTTGAACTAATTGCAAAAGCTGTCTTGGTTTTTCAGCTTTTTTTATCTTGTACGGAATATCACAAATCTATGTTTCTCAAGGTCTTTTAGTTAAGAAGCTGGCAGGCAACCATTTCTTTAATGCTAAAAGGTAGGCTTGGCTTAAAGTGATTAATATTGGACTCCCTAGTCCTAGAGTCTACTCAGTGCTGGTGGATTTTGCAATCTTTATGGAGACCAGTATGAGTCTGTGGATACAGCTCTGGATGCAGGATAAGGGGATTAAATGGATAGTGAGGCTTGAGCTGCATCTGTACAAGACCAAAGGAGAATTGGAAGGCAAGAGATACAGTGCCTGAAATGAGTATGGTGAGGATACTGCTCATAACTGAGGAATATCTAACTCCAACAAATTGTTGGACTTATCTTAAAGGTGTTCTCTAACCTAAACAATTCTATGAATTAGATGAATTCACTCATTCAGCAAATAGGCATCTTAAAGTCAGAAGGGCAATTTGGATCAGCACAGACAAAAGTGTCTCCAGTGCTCCTGGCTGGTCTAACGGACTTTCTGCCATGCTGAATAGCTTCATAATTCATGGGAATACTGGACTGTAGGAATAGAGAGGATTTATTATCATGACTTCATCTGGGGACAGCAATTTTTTTAGTTCTGTTTTTTTACAGGTTAGATAGTGTTGTCCTATGCCCTGTTGGAAAAGATTGGGTTGCACAATGTGGTTAGTTATCTTTAAGGGTTTTGCTCCAAGTATGTCCCTGGAGATGTATGCTTTGGTAACACAAATGCTGTTCTGTTATGTTGTTGTATCACTGAAAAACAGGACAAACAGACCAACAATGAAAAAAGGGCTGATTGTAACAAAGCAATTAGACCTTCGTTTTTCCCCTCACTGTTGAGTGTTTTACAGTAACTGGAAGAGAAATTTTTGTTCCCATGCGTATTAAATCTTTATAATAAAACCAATTTCTGTGGTTAGTTACAATTTAGCTTTAAAACAAAGCCCTGACACCAGTTACTTTTACAAATCCTTTTTCCAGGGCTTAAGTCAACTCCCTTTGAAGTCAGTGGAAGTCTTTGAATCTGCTGAGAGCTAGTTGAGGCCCTTAAATTATAAGCAGAACTTGGTTGATTTGATTAAAAAAAAAAAAATCCCACTTACATTAACTTCACTTACACACGGCACTAAAACTTCTAATAAAAATCTTAATTTCCAAAAACATGTGAGCCTAATTATTATTCATTTCAACTTGCATGCTGTGCTACCCCTTGCAAAGCTTTCTGCCTCATATATCATGTTGTAATTCGTAAAGTGGGAGAACATATTCAACTCCTCTTCAAAGCAAAAAAAAAAACAAAAAACAAAAAACAAAAAAAAAAAAACAAAAAAAAAAAAAAAAAAAAAAAAAAACACACAAACACCAAAACCCTCACACTTTAATCTTAAGTAGATCATAACCACCAAGAACAAAAAAGGGTGGGAGAGGTATCTGAGGAATACCTAAAGAATTTTGCATAGAGCAAAAAGGTACACAGCAATGACTCCCTATTTTCATTTGTTGGGAAAAATAAGGGAGAGGGACAGGAGAGGGAGCATGAGGATAGAGTACTGAAATAGGCAAAACCACCCTATATGGAGAAAACCTGTTTTCCTCCTCATTTAGGAACAAAAACCTGATGGCTGCTAATAATAATGCTGTTGGTCTCACCCATAATGCTGTCTCCCTAACAGAGCCAGCAGGCTGTAATAACGTGACTTACGGAACCACACAGAACAGAAAAAAAAATGATTTTTATTTTTATTTTTTTTTAATTAAAGTGTGGATGATGAGGTTGTATTATGGCCCATGGAAAATTCTGAGTAAGTGGAAGTCCATTGGTCTAATGTTTGAGAATCCCTGGTTCAAGAGTTACTTCTTCGTGAAAACTTCCAGTAAGACAAAAATGAAATAGGAGCATGATCAAATCTGTCCCTGTAATAGGCTTGAATATGGTCAGGAATCCAAGTGTATAAATCACTTTGAGTTGCAATTTGATGTTGTTAATTTCTCTGATGTGAACGGAGTACTGTAAAAGGATCATTTATATCTGTCTGAGGAATACTCAATTGGTCTGAATATTTAACAATAAGAGCATCAGGGGATATATATTTTTAAATAGCGTAAAATGAATGCAAGCTTAAATACCACTAAAATAGGAACAAAAAGTGATATGGTCTGCTTCTCTGGCATCAGTTTACTGGGGGATCCCATAATACTCTAAGAAAACACCATTTGAGGCTTCAACCCACAAACCCTTTAAGCTTTATAATGCGTTTCTAAGAAAAATTATTAGTATTGGTTTGGATTCAGGTTGAACATTGAAAGCATAGGAAACTGCCTAGGAGCCTAGCTTAGCTACCAAGGACCAACATTTTTGTTCCAAGTGTCTTTTCCAAATTTAAACATGAAGTTGTCTCAGGTGGAAATAAGACAGAAGTTTTATTAGTCTTCCCCCTCCATCATGCTAAATCCTGGAACCCAAATGTTAAAGGGTAGTCCGAAATTTGCACCTGAATGTGGTTAGTGAGGTTTATTCTGGGCTTTTGCAAACAAGCAAGTATAGCAGAGATTGTTGAATGCTTCCTTTGCACAGTAGATGAACTGCCTTTTCTATATTGCAGTGAATTGAAAAAGTACCCTCTTGAGACCTCAATTTGTCTGCATTTTAGCTTTCCAAGTCAGCAATTACAGTAAACTTCCACCCTTCATGGATCTGGCCTGGTGTTCTCAAGCTCCTAATTTTTCATCAACTTAAAAAAAAAATAAAATAAATAAAATCTATGTTTGCAGTCAGGTTCTCTCCCTGGAAATATGCCAGCTGAAATAGTCTATGGAACAGAAAGAATTGAGCAGAGATTGACCCAGAGGGAAAGCCTGGGCAGATGTGTCCTAGTGAATTGGCTTGCTCATCCCCTCTGCATGTTTAGTATTTCTATATTATAATCAGGACATTGTAGTTTTATGGTTGACTTCTCCACATTGGGATTAGGATGCTTTCTTGTAAATTATTTTAGACACCTGTGACTTTGGGCAAGCAGCTCAACTGTTCTGCAGCCTGTGAAATCTATATAACACTTCTGTTGCTTAGCTATAGTTTATGAAGCATCAGGAAGGCTTGGACAATACTCCGGTGTGGAAGTGGTGACACAAATATTTTGGTGTTCCAGAGAGCACGGTTCTGTGAAGGAGGTAGCATATGGTAGGCATTAGCTGTACACTGAGGCTGATGGGAAGCCCTGCTGCTTGACCTCTGAATACCAGCTTATGATATTTTGACTAGTTTCCTTTTCCTCTACTGAAGTGAATAACTTGTTTAATATGTTGCTTTGTTGACCAGCAGGCTGGAGTTTGCCCTCTCTGTGCTGTGAAACTGTTGTAGGTGAGTTTGCCCCATGGCAGCAGGATGCTGAGATGTGCTTCTAGGCCAGCAGTATGTACTGTGGAGGTGGCCTGTGTGCTCTCAGGAGGCTGGTGGGCATCATGGGGTGCCTCAAGGCATCTCTCTTAGCAATGAAGTTCTGATTTACAGTGATAATAAGTGAGGGTGAAGTCACATCTCCTTGAAATTTATTCCAATAATTGACCATTTTTCAAGGAGCATCTTAGTTCAAATGTAAATTTGTTAAATATCAGCTTCCAGGTTTTGGCCCTTGCTTATCTGTTTAAGAACTACCTCCTTAACTCTTTTCTTTCCCTGCAAAGGAGATAAGATTGTGTTATGAAGCTGTGTCTTGTGTTTCTTTCTGATAATACAAACTGATGGAGTTTTTTCACTGAAGGATGCTTTCCCTGGTCCTTCAGTAATTTTAATTTTTGTTCTTCTCTGTCTTTCTAAATTTTTCATTATGTTTTTTAGCAAGTGGACACTAGAGTTGGGGAGAGGATTTTAAATCAGGAAATGATAGCTTTGTGTTTATAATTCAATATGCACTATTTGCTATAGTGAGAAATGTAGGTGCTAGGAAAGAAACATAAGAAGGTATAATTTAAAATACACTGTGCTCTGCCTCTGTTTTTCCTGCCTTGCCACTCTTTGGTGTCTTTGTGTCAGGTAACTTGATTTTGACTGTCTATCCATTGACTGAATACTAAATTACAGTGCTATGCACATAGCCTTTAGTTCTTGGCTCAGTAAATCTTGATTACCAGGCTTACCCTTTTAACAAGATGACTCTCATTGCATATGAATATCTTCATTCAGTAAAATAAAATGAATCAGTAAGTTCTAGCTCATTAGGCAAAATGTTGCATAAATAAAGAGAAAAAAAACTATTTGCTGCTATAAAAATGTTTCAGTGAGTAGATGTTAAATCGGATCTAACATTTAATAACAGTAACATCATGATTTTTTTAGGTTGTGCAGTATAAATATATCCAGATGAGGAACTTGGTTTTCAGTCCACTGTGGAGTGTAGAAATGTGAAGAAATGTCAATAATGTACAAAGGATAAAGATGCACATGCCGTACACCTGTGCAAAGTCGTTCCAGCAATTTAGGAAAATAACTTTCCCTGGATATTTAATAAATGTTTAAATAATTTACAGAAAATAATATGACAAATGAACCAAGCTCAATTCTTCACTTAACGGGCATAAATCTGCCTCTTCAGAATGTTTAATGGGTTTACAACCACTCTATAAATCTACTTTTATTTTCTGAATGATACTGATGTTGCAGCTTCCTTAGTCTTGGGGCTTCTCAAAGTGGGTTTCAGACAATGTCAGAATTCGATGGTTTTGGTATGCAAACCTGCAAACCTTTGCAAATGGCATTTGAGATGAGATGAGGCAATGTGTGGTGGGTAGCCTTGACCTAAACATGACTGAGGAAAAATTTTCAGGGAATGCTCTAAGGTAGACCTAAATCTTTGATAAATTTTACCTGGACTACTGGCTTACTGAATGAACTCTCTTCCTAGCAGTGAATATGGATGTTGTTTTCAAACGAGAGAAAAATTCAAGTTTTATCAGACATCAACTCCCTGCATGATGCTTTGAGCTCAAGGAATTTGGAAACTAGGGCTGTTATCAGTCCAACCCTTGAACTTTGAGTAGGTGTTTCATACACAGGATTTCTAGATTATGGAAGTTATCTGAAAGCAACACCCATACTATTGATTTGATTTGAGTTAATTTATCCCATATTTAAAAAACAACAACAATAAATGTCAAAAAAAACCACAACAGCAAAAATTTGACTGGGAAATAAACTAATTATTAAGCCAAATCATAATTGAATGCTAATTTCCCCCAGTGGACATAGACACTATAGATTTGTCAGCATGCAAATCTTTTTGTAGAGCTGATGACAAATGACAAAAGTGCTATTGTTGTGGGAAAGCAACACATCTATTGCTTACTTGTATTTTTGGCGGTAGGAGAAATTTTTCTGGGAGATGGTACTACAGAAAACTAACCGAACACTTCTTAATAAAACCCAGTGATCACCACTTAAATCTTGACTGAGCTGTCCCATCCTCTTTTATAAATGGAGCTGTCATCTTGCCCTTGAATCTCTACTGATTAGTTTACCTTCTAAAATACAGAATTATTTTCCCCTTGTGCCTTAACAAGGCTTTAGAATCAGACTGGTAGCTACCACTTGCTCCAGCTCCAAAGCCTGGAGTCAACCTAAACCCTGATGTGCCTACATTTCTCCACGTTTGCTGCTGAACAGAATCAATTGGTCCTGCTGGCACTAAACAGCTAACAGCTCAGCAGTTAACTCTGTACTGAGACCCCCAAACCAGGCAGTGCTATGCTCATGTCACCTGTGACGTCTGAGTGGGAGCACAGCTGCTGGCAGGAGCCTTGCACAAAGTCCAGCAATGTGGAGAGGGGCCTCCCAGGTGGAATGTTCATCCACAAGGTAGGAGAGCAAGGTCCTGTGCTTCCCTTCCCTTTTACCCCACTGGCCAAAACAGAATCAGTATGGTTTTTTTCCGCTTGAGGCCATTGACATGGTATATGAATAAGGAAGCCTTCCACACTGGGCACTGAGAGTACAGACTCGGTACTCTCCCTGTTTCCTTATGGTTAAAGAACTCCTCTCTGAATTTCAGTACTCTAGGGTGAAGATCCTGCTCTAAAATGAAATATCCCACAGCCCAGCCATACGCTCTTACAGCTGGCTCTTGGTGTGGGTGTACAAGAACAGGCTTGGGTCAGTCGTGCCCTGAAACTGTGCAAAGAAATAAAATATGATTAAGGGTCACAACCTTATGTCCTTTACTGTGGAAATCCTACAGATACTTGACTGTATAGTAGGAGCTATGGCTTGTTATAGTTGTATGTTGGTGTTTCTGGTACTTTAGATGAGATTCCCATAGGACTGTCTAAGAAAATGGTCCCAAAGGGAGCAGCATCTAGTAAATCTGTCCCTTTCAATCAAAAAAATCACACTACACACAGAAGGCAAGCTGAGATGCTATATTTTTCAGATGACTGATACATCCTTACATTTCTTGGAGCCTAGAGTTTTAGCAACTTGTGTTTTTTTAGTCAATAATAGTGATGCTCCCCCTGCCCTCCCCCCAGCTGGTTGTTGGAGTTTAAACTTATTCTAGTGAGAGGTATAAATCAGTCGTGAGACTTTTCCTGTCTCTCAAGAAATTGCTGTCACTAACAGGATGATAAATTATTATTTCTGTTGACAATAGAAGGTAACTAAAGTGCTGATCAGCTCCCACACTAAGATCAATACAGCATTTCTGACTAACCTATCTCTTACCCATCTGTGCAGAGCCAGCTTCCTGCTATCCCAGACATCAGTTGAACATACAACAACAAGTATTCCAGTAAATTACTGAAATATTGTTTCTGGCATGTTGCTTCAAGGCTCATTGGATGCTTCTGAAATGAACTACCCTCTCCCTAACACAAACTTTTATAGAATAGGACATCATACTTTTGCAGGCTTAATATAGCTAGAGACATATGCTCCCCTTAGTGATTTTGGAATAAACAGAAGAGCAATACTCTCACTGCAGCTGAAGGATTGCCAGCAGGTGTGTTCTCACTCACTCGGGGATCCTGGTAGGGTCCTGCTTCCCATCTCTCTGTCTTCTTTAGCTTGTCCAAACTCTTGTTCATCCCTTGCTCAGTTTTCTCTTAATGCCTTCCCTGCCATTGCTAAGTAATGAGTTTTAAAGACCCCAGATCTCTTTCTGTCAGTAAAAAAACTCCCACCACACCTCAGGGCTTTCTGGGTTTTGTTTGCCCACACTGACACTATGATCCTCAGCCAGTTCTGCTCTCTCTCCCCCCGTCTCCATGATTGCTCTGATTTGCTGCTTATGCAACATAGGAAAGCATGCCAAAGGGCATGTGTCTGTGAAGGTTCTTCCTAATGTCTCTGTTTAGGGAGGTAATATGCAAGTTGTCTCACGAATGACTCCCTGCCCGTCCATGGAAGGTCTTGGTTCTGATTGGCTTCCCCTTCCCGGCTTTACTGCAGCTTGCAGAGTCTTTGCTCATTGCTTGCCAGATTCCTGAGCGAAGGACACTGTGTAAAGAAAAACTAGAAGCTGGAGAACAGCAATAAAATATTGACATGAAACTATGAGGAGCGCAGAAAAACATTTGAACTGGTATTTTGGTTGTTCCTTAATGGCTGTCTTGTTAGTTTCACACTAAAAGCAGGTGGATGCTTTCTACTTTGCCTTCCGTTGAAGCTGTATGCTTTAAATGCTTTAAAGCTGTCCACTGCTTGCAGCTTTCAGAAGTTGAAGTGACTGGCTAAAGGAGTCCCTCCATGTATGTGAGTACTCATACACTGTCTTCTCTGGAGCCTGGAATACAGATCCAAGTGGTACGTGCTGGAGGGAGGCTGACTGTAGAACAAGCAGGAAGAAAATGCTGAGTAGCTTATTTTACATACGGATGCTTTTCTCATTCCAGCAAAATTTCTATGGTACAAGGGAAATATACGTAATCTTTGATAATATAGGTCTGCCACATAACAGACCGCTGCTCACTAGACTGAGACACGCTTATTTTCCTTTCTTTTTGAGAGAAAAAAAGATCTAACTTGCCAGTTGAATGCTTTTTGAATTATTATGTTTTTTGCATGTAAAGCAATAACACAGCAGCCAGGCTATAAGATAACATGTTCAGTGTGCCATAATCAGATGGTACCAAATGTATTCTTGGTACAACTCTATTAACTTTGATGGGCTTATAGGAGAGAAAAGCACAGACCATTGACATTAAGGGGGAAAATTTTCCTGTATAGAGAGCTGCAATATCTCTATAGGTAATACTGATGTGATTGTTCCATGTCTTGGAGGCACAGTCATTACAATTAATGGAGTGAGTCAACATGATATACTGCATTTTGTTGTATGTCTTTTTTTCCTTTTTTTTTCATTTAGTGGGCTTATACTACATTTTTACGTGTAGTATTTCTGTTCAAGAGTAATAGCTGTGTTTTTTATGCTCTCACTGTTCAGCGTGCAGTCTCTGAACTGAGTAGTAGGAATGTTTCTAAGGAAATAACATTACTCAGGACAGCAACTGCTAGAAAATTATACAGGTGGATGTGATTTGGTGCTGACCAAGTCTTGTTTGAACTGTTTGGCACACCTCTAAATTAACTGAACAGATGGATTTTTAATTAGTTCTGTCATTTCATTTTCTGCATTCTTAATACATGTCAGGCTGTATGTCAGGGAGTATTAGCATCAATTTCAAGTGATACAAAAACATTCATAGCAAGAATAAGCTGATAATAACAATAACAAAACATAATTAGAGTACAAATTGGGAGGTCTGTAGCTTTATGAACACAGTAAATCTGGATTTATGAGACTTCAGAGATTTGTTTAAAATGAAAAATGCGTGAAACTTGTTTCAAACTAATTAGTTCTGTGCAGACATAGAGCAGGATTTTATGCCTTCCAGTTAGTGGAATAGACCTTGTTCATGTGAATTGGCTGAGAAGATCTGCTGAATTTATGCAATTGATTTATCTGCTTCCACCTGCCCCAAAGAGCAGAAGCACTTGCCTGGGCACTAAAGTGCCTTTTAGCTTCAAAGACAGGAGTAAAAAAATCAGTTATTCTTTCCTTCTGACCATCCAAGTGGTATTTATCCAAGTGCAAAAACCTTTCTTTGTGATTTGCAGCCAGGCTACTGGGACTGTTTTCACAGGCAAGGAAGCAGCGGAATCTGGTCCAAGCAAAGTAATATGGCAGCAATAATTGCACTCCTGTATAAATTTAAAAGGATAGTGACTGCTGAGCACAGATAAAGGAAGACAATATTATATACTTGGTTTATGAAGACAATCTTTCAGCATACTAATGAAGTTGTTTATATGATGGTAGTTAACGAGACGAAGTGTAATCCACATAAAAACAAATTCCACACAACTGTATAGAATTAAGATGCGAAACTGTTCTTATAGTTTAAGTTACAAAGATTGATTTTTATGCATTGGCAATTTTCCATGGCAAGCTTGGAATAAAATACTGATTTCCTCCAGATTTATCTCTGCAGGGAATACCTTAAAATTATGGCAGACACTACATCACAAGTAGTATCAACATCTAAGTTAAAGCAAATAGCTTTAATCATAGACTTCCAAAACATGTTTGTTATTGGATGCACAGAAAATGGCCAACATGTAAAGAGGCCTAATCACAGCAATAACACTTCCAACAGCAGGATCCTAGAGAAATTAAATAGAAGACTCCTCATCAAGGGGATATAAAGATGCTTTCTAGGATCTTCATCCCTTGACGCTTTTTCAGCAATATTACACAATGTGTACATAGTGGGAACTGTTTGATTTGATATACAATGTTAAGACTGGCATGACTCATTTTTATTTAGGAAAACTTTCTTTTGATGTCTTACAGTTTACTAGTTAAAGCCTACACAGAAACATGTTGGGGTTTTTTCTATGAATAAGGAAAGTATTTGAGCCTGAATGGCTTTAAGCATATCCAAGTTACTACCTGATTTTCTTATTCATTCTTGGCTTACTTGCCGTCCGTTGAGCCAAATCTCAGCATCTCATGAAAAGAAATTGCCAGCAACAGAGCTTCTCTTCACATAGCAGGCAATATCCTGGCTACTGAGGAATTGCTGGTACAAGCCCCCTCCCCAATTCAGAATTGGGGAAAATACCTGTATCTTTCCTGTGGTGTAATCATAATATTACTGACTGTGCTATGGTGGTTTTTTGCTTGGCCTCATTTGCTCTGGCCATTGACAGCATCCCGAATATGCTGCAACCAATTCCGTGTCTTGGTGAGACACTTCATGTCAAACAAATGGCACTTCGCAGGTTTTGAAAAACTTACCCTTGGAAATTTTTCAAATCAGATCTGAGGCTGAATAACCTTAGTTGCTACTTTAAATAGTCAGAGGATGTATCTGGCAGTCTTCAAGTGTGGAGAAGTGTGATGACCCTTCCCTGAGGACTTCACATGTATCTGGGCTCTGAGAGCCCTGTGTGCAGGTTACCTTTGGTCAGCTGAACGGTCCTAGTGGAGTCTTTTTAGGATCTGGACTTCCTAGCTGATGCTTTAACCCATATGGCAGCACGGGATCTGGTCTTCATCAGCTTCACCACTCAGAGCTTGACAGATGGAGCAGTGCACATGTGTAAGTGGGTTTGGGTGTCTCTGCTCTGTCTCCTCTGCAAGGAACACATTCTGCCTCTGCCTCTTGCTTTCCAGCCTGGAAGGCAAACTGTCACCCTGAGAGGGCCTGACATCCTCCCCAGCAGATAAATTAATGTTGTTACTTTAAAGAGGTTGAGACTTTGTGCTTTGAGGGGAGAATGGATGCTGGAGACACTCTCTCTGGCTATAAGCAAAACCAATGCTGAAAGGCAGTGGTTACAGCCCTCATTTGGAGCACTGGGCAGGATGTCTCTGCTGTAGCCCTGCTGTCACATCCGCCCAGCCTATTCTTGTCCTCTCTGTTTGCCTTTGATTAATACAGAGATGATAATGACCTTACTGACAACATGCTTTGTGATCTGATATTGTTATAGAAAAGCCAGCCAATATTTGTTTTTACTGGAGTAAAAGCTTTGTGCATACAAAGACTACAGGGTATTAAATAAAACTAGCACAGACCAGGGTCAAACCAAACAGAGCACTTCTCCATGGCACAGCCTGTAGTTAAGCTATGCAGTGCCTGGCTATAGGGTGCTACGGACACTTGAAGTTCTGTGTTTGAAAAGGAATTGGGCCTGTTACTGGAAGAAACAGTAATTAAGGTTATTAAATATTAAAGGCACGGTATCCATTTGAGGAAGTCCTTGAAGCAGGTAGCACCTGAGGTTAGGAAAGTATGCTGGGTCACTGTTGCTACGCGCCCCCCCTGTAATTCTTCCTTGGGCATTAGCTATCAGCATATGACTGGAGGCAGGTGCTAGGCTACATAGACTTTTTAGCTAATTCATTATGTATTTTTTTTATGCATTGTTATGATCACAGATTTAAAAAAAAAAAATTTAAAGAAAAAATCTCGAAGCAGAAAAACCTGATACGTTGTCAAAAGAAGGAAAAAATGGAAAAAGAACAAACCAAAACCCCTATAAGAACATGCAGCCTCTGTCTCTTCTCATAATCTATTAAACTGAGAGTGAAAGGACAACTAGATGATGTGAAGCAGAAGATAAAGGTGAAGTAAAGAGGAGAAAACGGGTGCTAGAGCTGCTTGCCTGCTTTAAGTTCCTAGTACAGTTCAAAGTGTTTTCACCAGCCTGCTAGCCAGGACCCTTGATATAAATTAGCAGACTACTTAAATTGTAACTAGTAGGTTTCTAAGGTAGCAGCCAGACAGACTCATCACCTCTAAAGAAGGTACACATTGCTGAGAAGACCTGTACCACATTACTCATGTAACATAAGAACAGATTCTGAATAACTGTGCTGTGCTGGGTTTAACATTATGTCCGTTTGCAATTGTCTGAGGTCAGAGTGAGGGAAATAAGATATTTCAAAGCATTTTGTAGAATGGGGAGAAAGATCCTTACAGGACAATAAATACTGGATGAAGGAAATTGAAGTTCATCAATAGAATTCTGAATAAATTGGCTTGCTTCATTCTGCAGCTTTTCTTTAGCTGTATTATTTCCTGGTTGTAACAACTGCCAGATACCCTTGAAAATGTTCATGAGTTCTGGATGACTCATGATTCCTTGGTGAAGGTGATTTTTCATCAAATGGTGTGGTGTTTGTTATTAATTAATTCAGTATTTGTTATTTATTCTGTCATCTTTTCTTTAAAAAAAATAATATATTTAACCAGGAAGCCCAAATATTAACTGGTAATTTAGGACTAACTGTGAACCATGGAGGGTGAGCAAAGTGGAGAAGTTTGCTGACATCAAAAATAGTATATCCAAACTAGTTGCCAAATGCCTTTCATTAAGGAGTATGTTAATAGAAATGAACATTTGAGCATAAACAGTTTGAAGCAAAAAGAAATTTATTCCCTGTCTATATACATTCAAGCAGTTTGCATTAAATACTCTTACGGAATGAGTCTCTTGTTAGATGCTCTGGAAGATGGTATTCATGAAAGATAAGTCTAAAATAAAAGCAATTTTATATTTAAACACATTTCCCTGTATGGTGTAGCTTCAAGCACAAATAATGAGACTTCCATGAGGTTGAAAACCTCTTTCTTGTTATAAGGGTGAAGAACAAATGCCAGGTGGAATTTTGTTTTGCTTTGCTTTAACTATGAGCCATGTTACATAGATGAAGAATGTACCCAAAAGGAAAAACTTGAAGCTTAAAATGATTTATTGATAATACCTCTACATATGTTCTGCTTTGTGGGATGCAAATTTTATCTGAGAACTTCCCTCATGATTACTTTAAAAGTTTGGTTTATTTTCATGTTAGGTCTGGTCCAAGCTGTGAGAGCAAGAGAAAGGGAGGACTATAGTTGTTATATTTTGTATATAGTTTATTGGGGCCATACTTAAGGCTTTTATGTGCAGAACACTACAGAAGCTGGCACACAGCATATCCTATCTAAAACCATATCATGTTCACCATGCAGTCTCAGTGCCTCCTTGATGTGATCATACCATTTGCTATTACTTCTGTAACCTCCCATATGCCTTTCTGTATTAGTTTCTACACTTTGCAGGTGGGCTGTTGATTCCTTTTGTGCTCCTTCCTATCCTATAGTCATAGTCATGAGTTCCTTACCCAGCAGTATGTTTTTCCTCCCTTCCTTCTTGCCCCCTGTAAATGAGCATGTAGCAACATCTCCTTACTTTCCTGAAATGGGTCAAGCTTCAGAAAACCCTGAATGTGAAGTATCGTGATGGGGTACGTCTAGGGCTATCACTAGAGAAATGCACAAACGAAGTGACAGACAAAGTGAGGCTGTGCCAGATTTTGAACAAACTGCCGAATGACTTACAAGAACAAAAGCAAAGTTCTGCCTCCAGCAAAGCATGAGGAGGAAGTGACCTCAGGGTGTGTTGATTCTGATGTCTGACTTCCCTCTCTGCTGCACAGTACCAAGCTGATGATGAAGTACCAAGGATATCTAAAACAGCTTATGAAAACCTGATCTCTCAGCCCTGTAATTAATCATATCTTGACTTCCATGCACACTCAGTTATCAGCACTGTGGAAGGTGCTGGTAAGCATCTTTTGTTGCCTTTTTTCCCCCCGATTTGGTGATAAACTCTACAAACTACCAAAATTCTTTGAGTGTACTTCTGCCTTGTAAGAAAAATGTTAATGAGAAGTTAAACCTTTCCTCAAGTGAAGAACTAGTCTTTATGGGCATATTTAGATGATCTGTTTTCTCTATTATATCTTTCATTTAGAGACTACCTTTGTGCTCTAGTAAGAAATGATAAGACTGCATGTCACCTTGGGAACCTATCCTTCAAAAATAAATTATCTTTTACAGATGTGCTTTACTTTAGCTTCGCTGTGACAAAGTGGTGAAGCAGTGGCACTGGTCGAGAGGCACAGGGACCGCAACTCTCGTTGCAATACCCTTGTCTCCAAATTTAGAGATTTGTTAATAGTGGAGAAGACATAGTAACTGCCACTGCCTCTCACTTATGCTGATACTGCTTCTAACTGCTGGGATCCCTATGGTGGCAGAGACGCAACTGCTGTCAGAAGGAAGAGGTTTGTGGAAACAGAAGTAGAGAAGTACTTAGCACTGTGATATGGTAGCAGCATAAGAAAACACTTTTGGGGAGCTGCTTGTTCAAGTGAGAACTCCTAGTGGTCAACAGTCTCAGTTGGCGAGGATGAAAGGGGATGTGAAGATATCAGATTTCCTGGTCCTGGTTTCTCTGGCCCAAACCATGACGTTCCCAATGACCAAGCTATGACAGACCAACAGGGATTAATTAATGCTGGTTTTGTCTGCTTCTGCAAACTCCTTCCTTCTTTCAGCAACACAAATATGGCAGCAATGCCAAAAATGGAAACACTGAATCCAAGAGTGACCATCATCTGCCAGTCTCTTTGTGCAGGGAACACAGACATTGCTTGGAGATTACAGTAGGAAGCTAAATATGGTATTAGGTGTAACTCTTTAGAGAAAGTGATCTACAGCAGAATAACAATTTGGAGGGTTCAATTTGAAGTATTATATAGGAAAACACAACTTGGAAAAATACTACCTTTATTTCTCAAAGCTCTTGCAACTAAAGTCAGTGGAACTGTATAAAAGAAAAACAATCTTCAGAGACATATTTTTGTTATGCTGAGGTGACAAGATATTTTATGTATGTGTGTACAGAGCCACATCCAGATTGAATTCAAATGGTACACAGGAAACTAAAAGGCATATTAATCTTGTATATTTTAATTATTGCTTCACTGATTCACATTGGCAATAAAGTCTTAATAATTAAATAAGTCTCAATTCAGTAGTTCAGTCTTAAATCTTGGGCAGCTGGTGAAGATTTTAATAGAATTCAGCAATTTAGTCGATATATGAGAACTGAGATAAGCAAATTAAGATCTACCAGAGATCAGATATAAAATTAGAGACAGTATAATTTTTGATGGGCCATGACCTCAGCAGCTAGGGATTGTCATTTCTCTGTGAAATTAGATGAACAGATAATGAGGCAATTACCTTGTGAACTTTGAAATGATAAACAAACAGCAATGCTGCAGGACAGGCAAAGTTAGTTATTTCCAGCATCTGGAGAACCTGATGCAATTTATCTTTAAATTCCACATAAACTGCTTACATCTGCATATATTACTATAAATAAGAGCAACTAAACCCAAGTATGTTTTGAGTTTCTTTTCCTCCCAAAGGCATGTCCATTTCTTAGTGACACAAATATGAATAAATAAATATATTTATAATAGATTACCAATCACAAGTCAACCAAGCTACCTCATGATTTATATATTGAATTCAGGTGGCCAAGTAATTAACTTTATCATATTTATCCCAGTGATATCTGAGATAAGATACAACTTGTGTTTGCTTTAGCCTTCAGTGAAATGCCTGCTTTACTTCAGCAGGAAATTAAGAGCATCAGAAAGATCTGAACACCTCTATACAGTGGCTGTGTGAATATGAGGTATGTCTGCCTTTTCTTTACCTTGGGCGCAAGTGTGCCTTCAGCAGACTCATTCTGAGCTTGTCTTGCTGAAATCTAAGGCATGGGAACGATGCTTTTGTAAAGCTCTGACTGATGGGACAGCTGGCAAAGTCTGTCGTTCCACCCTGGAGCACAAGAGAAAGATGCTTAGTGGCTGTAGCAAAGGATAGGATAGGCAAGTAGACTACATTTTATCTTGTGGTGATTTGACTAATACAGACTTCATACACTTCTCGCTCTGTGCAGCAGGTGATTTTGACTGACATACTGCTGCCAGTTTTAGACAGAATTTTATTGCAAGTAGATGATTTTGATGGTTTCTATAGGCATGTGTGCGTTTTCTGAGTATTTAGAAGTTCTCTACTATAGCTGCATTTTTATGTAATCTTCTTTAGTGCATTATATACATACTTAATGAAGTGTGACCTTTCAGCAGGTGCCTGTGATAACTGTTCCTCCAGACTGGCAGGAACACATTTGGTTGATCAGAACAATATTTGCTGTCTGGTTCACTCAGCTCTGGAGTTACTGAAAAGGTGGCAAGAAATGCATTGCCAAAGACGTAAAAAGTAGCATTATATAAAACCAGACTACAGTCTATAACCCCATTTTAAAATACAAGGAGATCAGTGATAGCAGGCTATTTCTTTGATTGAAAAAGGTGAGAAGGGTAGGGAGGATAGGGACCGCATTTGAAGTACACAAAAAACCTTCGCTTGCCTGTTCAAGAACTTTTTGCATACTATGAGCAAAGCAAACCTGACACTCAAAATATAGGCAGACCAAAACAGAGTCTCTTCCTCTGAACCACTCCAGACTTTGTGGATCTGGACAATCTTAAACTTCATTAGTTTGTGTTTTCTCTAAGAAAACCACAAATTAAGAGGGACAGCGCAGCAGTATCAGACAGGTTAATTAGTGTATTTGCTTACTGTGCCCACCTTAGTCTTCGTGACACAGATGTCAAAATAAAGTAGTACAGGGTGATCTGGGCTCACAGTTTCTATACCTGACTTGGAATCTGTTTTAAGATTATGCACAAGTGTAAACCAGGAATTACTCCTCACAAATACAGCTATAAATCAGATGTTTTCTGTGTGCTTCCACTTGATCAGAGAAGCCTTTTCATTTCCATGTTTCCTATTCTATCTAGCTTCCCCAGTCAGGAAAGCATTTATGGCCAATTTAACTTTAGGCATGTCTTTACTTTAGTAGTATCTTTGCTGAACAGAAGTTCTGGTCACTGGAACCACATTAGGAAAAGCCAAGAATTTGTGGAATTTGGGGGGGGGAGAACCAGAGCCCTGGGCTTTTGGCTACATTGGTGATGTCAGGAGTATCAGCTACGAAGTTTCCACCGGTTTTTATGCTTCTTGAGTCAGAAATAAATCCTTTGCCTATTCTATCACAAAGCATCAAGAGAAGGAGGAAAACATACTTACCTATAACACAGGCAGACTGTGCCGAAAAGGTCATGTCAGAGGTTCTGCCTGCATTAGTTCTGCACAGCAGGGTCAGATACAAGATTTGGAGAACTTGCTAAAAGTCTTAGTGGAAAAACACTGATTTGGATGGTGTGGGGCCAGAATTTGATGCCTTTGAAAGATGAAGACAAGAGAATGGAGAAAGGAGAAGAGAACAGGGAAAAAAAATCTACTTATTTTTCTTGGCTTTGTAGTTATTTTACCTATAGTCTTTATCTTGTCATGGTGCTGTACTCTCTGGATAGCAAAAATTGCGAGGAATTGTTTTGATAAAAATGAAACATTCTGTATTTGTTCTTTGAGATGGAACATGCTTTTGGTAAAGCTATCTCTTGTAAACTCTTTAAATGAAACTTAACTTTGAGAGTAAACCAACAGCACCACCTTACTGGAAACCATAAATAGCTAAAAATATACAGTAGTTTAGGATATTCATCTTAACAATATTAACCTTTCTCTAGAAAGATGTTTCAGTCTGTTCCATCTGCTTATATCCATTTTTATCACACTTATCCCTATTTCTGAATTAAATTTGGTTCTCTTATTCAGGTTTCTTTTTATTCCCACCCCTAAATATTTTATCCATTCAGTTGCCTATGCAAAATTCCCATTTATATGAGAAGCCTCATATTACCATTTAGTTAAAGGCAGTATCTCAGATTTATCCTATTATTTCATAATTTCAAGCTATAGCAGGGCGTCTCTATTTGCTTCAGTGTCAAAAGTGTAGCTACCTTCTGTTCAATGGGAAAGTGTAATCCATGTATATGGGAACTCTGCTACATAATCTTGATATCCAACTGTGTTTCCATCAGCATTAAAATCTTCCTTTTATGGTACCATTCTGGGTTTATGAGCATACAGATGATAATGACGATAAAGAAATAAGTACTACTCTACTAAATGTTTCTTACCTGACAAGCAACTGTATGACATAGGAACATTTGTATCATTGACACAAAAAAAAGGTTACTTCAGCACTTTTTGTGAAGCTGGATTTCCCTTGATAACTCTTGGCAGAAGCTAGTCTTAGGTGCACAACTCCTGACCGTCATCCTGTGCTGCTTCCTCCTTGTCTTCACCTTCCTTTTCTGACTTTCCTAACTCTGATATGCTGAGTATGATTCAACAATAGAATAATAAGTATTATAGTAGAATCTCAAATGACAGCTTAAAGTGTGAATTTATTGTGGACACAAAAGGAGTCTGTCACCTAGCCAGGCAGAAGGAAGGGGGAGGCTCTATATGCTGGCCATGGCTTTTGCCTTCATTTGAGAAAGAACTTTTTTTTTTTTTTTTCCCCACTCTGAAGGCTGCAGATGATGCAAATGAATGTAGTGCTAATAGACCACCTGGAGCTATGCCTGCTTATCCCAGCTGAGAGTCTACACCAACACTTCACGAGCCAGTTGTCAAACGTTTTATTTCTTTCTTGCCTGGGTCTTCTTATAATCAGTGTTGAAAGCACAGTGAAGGAGGACAGAAGTTGTACAGTTCTTGAGGTACCAACCACGAGGAGAGGAATTCCTGAGGAGAGAGGGCAAGCTGTTGAACTTTTCTTTTGGCCTCCAGCTCTGTAGATACAAATATGGTCCTGACCAAGGAGTTTGCATGTCTTATAAACCAGACTGAGTACTGTCTCAAAGTTCATAGGCAGACTACTTTACAAGTGCACTCTAAGACTACTTTCCCCAAGCATATTCAGACAGCCAGATCAATGCACTGCATTTAAACAGAGGCAGGGAAGGGGAGGAAGAAAGCAAGGTGCAGATACCACCAGATGCTGGTTCGGATAGTGGTAGATTACTTTCAGCCAGAAAAAGCAAGCTGGCCAAGCTCCATCACTGTTTCATCATCTGGGCAACCTGCTCTTCAAGGGAAGGGTGCTTATAAATTCTAGCAACTGTGGAACATTTTGCTGATCAACTCCTCATCTGCCTGAAGAGACTACATGTATTATCCATAAAAACTGTTAAGCTTAGTAGCCCATTTCCATCAAACTTACGGAAGAATAGCTTTCTTGAAGATTTAGTATCTACAAGCTTGAAAGAATAGGTCATCATGCTCAGGGCTTTACTGTTGACTGTAGTAAAAGAAAAACTGTAGTGTAAACTCCTCTATAGTGTAGCTGTATTCATACATATGTGCCACTCCTCAGGGGAGTGAAGCTAGTCATAGAAAAAAAAACCCACATAATAAATCTTGCACCCTTAGGCGTTTGAGATCCAGATATGTAGGAGACTGGGCATCTTCATCACCCACTGAATTACTTTGATTCCTACTCAAGTGAAGGTGGATGCTCTTGCTTTCCCATCCTGCTTGAAGTGATGGCTTTTCTGGTGAGCAACAGCCTGTTCTGTCCAGCAACTGCAACCTCTAATTAAAGGAATCAGGGAAAGCAATTGCAGGAACTGGACAATGCTTTCACTGACTAGTATAAGGCTCTTGCAAGGAGAGCGATGTGAGCTGGCGTCCATGGGTGACAGGAAAGGAGGTCAATGGCTTTTTGTGAGGTGCCAAAGGTGTTGTGCTATGCCCACGAGGAGAAGACGTGAATTTGCTCAAGGGGACGGTGTATTTTCTCACAGAAGTGGGATGAATACAGCTAAGAGCAGGTATACATTTTATTCTTTGTTGCCTGAGGTCTGCAATCCTCAAGCCACATGACCCTACAAGATCAGGGCTGAAAGCTGTTTTCTGCTATTCCCAGCTGGGCTTTGATATACTGCTTTTTCTGATGACTCAGTTCATTGGTTTGTTGTTTATTTTATTTATTTATTTTCCTAATGATGTAGGCATTTTCCCACCTTGAATGAAACTGGAATGATCCTGTGATGAAAAAGGGGAACATAACCCCAATATTCAAAAAAGGGAAAAAAAGAGGACCCAGGAAACTAGAGGCCAGTCAGTCTCACCTCTGTGCCTGGCAAGATCATGGAGCAGATCCTCCTGGAATCTCTGCTAAGGCACATGGAAAATAAGGAAGTGATTTGAGACAGCCAACATGGCTTCACCAAGGGCAAATCCTGCCTGACAAACTTGATGGCCTTCTACGATACTGCTACGAACTTGATGGACAAAGGCAGAGCAACAGACATCATCTACCTGGACTTAAGCAAAGCATTTGACAGTGTCCCGCATGACCTCCTAGTGTCCAAATTGGAGAGTCATGGGTTTGATGAATGGACCACTCAGTGGATAAGGAACTGGCTGGATGGCCGCACTCAAAGAGTTGTGGTTAATGGGTCAATGTCCACGTGGCGGCCAGTGACGAGTGGTGTCCCGCAAGGGTCAGTACTGGGACCAGTACTATTTAACATCTTTGTTGGAGACATGGACAGTGGGATAGAGTGCACCCTCAGCAAATTTGCCGATGACACCAAGCTCGGTGGCGCGGTTGACACGCTGGAGGGAAGGGATGCCATCCAGAGGGACCTGGACAGGCTTGAGAGGTGGGCTAATGCAAATGGCATGAAGTTCAACCAAGCCAAGTGCAGAGTCCTACACCTGGGACGTGGCAATCCCAGGCACAAATACAGGTTGGGCAGAGAATGGCTGGAGAGCAGCCCTGAGGAGAAGGACTTGGGAGTGCTCATGGATGAGAAGCTCAACATGAGCCGGCAGTGCGCGCTGGCAGCCCAGAAAGCCAACCGTATCCTGGGTTGCATCAAAAGAAGTGTGAGCAGCAGGTCACGGGAGGTGATTCTCCCCCTCTACTCTGCGCTTGTGAGACCCCACCTGGAGTACTGTGTTCAGTTCTGGAGTCCTCAACATAGAAAGGACATTGAACTGTTGGAACAGGTCCAGCGCAGGGCCACCAAGATGATTAGAGGGATGGAGCACCTCTCCTATGAGGACAGGCTGAGAGAGCTGGGACTGTTGAGCCTGGAGAAGGCTCCAGGGAGACCTGATAGCAGCCTTCCAGTATCTGAAGGGAGCCTACGGAAGAGCTAGGGAGGGATTCTTTGTCAGGAAGTCTAGTGACAGGACAAGGGGTAATCATTTTAAATTGGAAGAGGGGAGATTTAGATTAGATATTAGGAAGAAGTTCTTTACTGTGAGGGTGGTGAGGCACTGGAACAAGTTGCCCAGGGAAGTTGTTGATGCCCCATCCCTGGAAGTGTTTAAGGCCAGGTTGGATGGGGCTTTGAGCAACCTGCCCATGTTCCTGCCCATGGCAGGGGGGTTGGAACTTGATGATCTCTAAGGTCCCTTCCAACTCTAACCATTTCTATGATTCTATGAACTGGGGTGAAGTACTGAAAGGTGGAAGAATAACCTCACAAATGCCAAAAGCAGCATGTCCGTGTATACAAACTGAACATTGCTCTGATTACAAGACAAGAAACAGAAGAAAGCTATTTATTTTTTTAAATCTGTAATATTGATTGAATGATCATAATTATAGGTTGGTGCAACTGAGGCTCCACAGAGTACTGGAGTCGCAGATAAAAGAACACAACAGGCTTTTGAAATACTGTCCTAACAAGTAAGGAATACTATAACAGCTGGCCTTTATTACTTCAAACATTTTTCTTTTATATAGCTAAAAATAAAGCAAGAAACAAAAGGAATAAACACCAGATTAAAATAACTTTATCATGTACATACCAGGCTTAGCAGAAGGTAGTTGCAGAACTGAAATAACATTGGATCAAATGTTCCCCTCTGCTTCTGCATGGCAACAGCATAAGCTCCCTGCCAGGTTCTGAAGTTCCCCACCCAGAGCAGACACTGAACATCAGCAGACACTGTGGCTCCACTTGATATGTGCTGCAGCAGGCTAAGAGATGTTCTGGAGGGCAAAGGAACACTTTGTAGATGTAATTCTTTGACTTTGCTTTATCTGCTGAAAATCTGGCAAGCTGTTACTTAAACGTTTTTATGAGGAAATCTAATTCTACTTCTACGTGAGCAAGTGGAATTAAAAAAAAAAAAAAAAAAAAAGAGGAAAATCACTGTATTAGCACACTTGGAAGTCCCACTTCCCCTTTTCAGGATAAATGTAGTGGAAAAGGATGGGGTATATCAGTCATATCATTTTGTCAAAAAGGAAAACCAGAACACAGTAAGTGGCCAAACTCTCAATAAATGATAACTTGTACCAGCTGAGCTGATGTTTAGTTCCACATCTGAAAATTTTTCATTAAAATTAGTTTTGCGGAAGAGGTTCCACAAATTCCTGAAACTAAGATTAAACTGTTCTTATTTTAAGTTTAAGTTAGCTAATGAAAGAGGCATTTCTTGGTTTATGCACAGTGACCAAGTGGATTGTTTTATTTTTTTCCTTCTAGTTTGGATAATCGTATCATAAAAACATAAGGCAGATGACAGGCTGCTTTGCACCACTCAGATGGCTGATACAGCATAAGACTGTCAGTTTTCCTGACCCCAAAAGAGTTCTCATAATAGGAATAAAACCTTCAGGATGGATTTATTGAGACATTTTGGTGAAGTTCAATCCTTATTTGTCCTAGGGTTGACATTGAAAGAAAAGGAAAACTTCAAAAACATAAGTTACTTTCCTTTTTGAAGTGAAATTTTCTCTTCAGTGGGTGTTAATCTCTAGTTACTTTCCTAGTATAGAAACTTGTTACCTAGGTGAGTGTCCAAAATGTCCATTTGAGAAGTTTGAAACTTTTAAAGAAACAAAGTTTTTTTCCAGAATATTTTTCATGACCAATAAAATTTCTCCAGGGGGATGTGAAAATTAAAGCTCTGTAAAAGATGAAAGGCCATGAAGATTGGTCTCAAATTCTGTTCTAACATGAAAGTTTCTAAAGAAGTCTTTATGATATCTAAATGCTATTTTTGTAAAAAGCATCTTGTGTTCTTGCTGGAGGTGGATATACAGGCCATCTGTATTAAGGCCTCCCTATTATCCTAGATCTATGAAGAACAGTGCTGTTAAAATCAGTAAGAATTCACTAAATCTAGAGCGCGTTAATGAAGGTGGTAGAAATAGATGCACAGTTGTTTTGCTGACTGGGAATTTTTCAGGGCTTGCTTTGAGGCGTTCCATTAGTGTTGCCTTACATGCTCCCAAAGTAGGTTGGTATTAGTGTTGGAAAAATAAGATCAGTCTTTAGAGACGAAAGAGTTGTCTGTTATGACAGCTCTTTCAGCTGGAAAAGAGGGAGGAGAACTGCGTTAAGGCAGCTCTGTGTACTTGATTAAAGCTGCAGACAGACCACCAGCAACTGATGACACGGCTGTAGAAGTGTTGAGTCTTAGAGGCCTCTGGAGGTTATCTACTTCAACCGCTTAAAGCATGTGTCTCCAACACTGGAGGAGATTTTAGCAGTGGTTTTATGTAGCTAAGTAAGAAGACCCTCCAAAAATTGTCATAATCTCCAAAAATAACTTATTCTAGTGCTGTGCTATTCTCCTAGCAAAGAAATTTTTCCTATTTTGCAGTCTGAACCTTTCAAAATACAGGTTTTGGCCACTTCCCTCTGTTTTATATTGTCTGCTATTGCTGAGAAAAGGTTGGTTCCATTGTCTTGTCACTCTTTCAGGTAGTTTAGGCTATTATCAAATTACCCTTTAGTCTTCTAAGGGGTAGAAAGACACCCACAGGTCCTGAAGTGACTGGCAGAAGAAGTTGCCAAGCCACTATCCACCATATCTGAGAAGTTGTAGTAGTCCAGTGAAGTTCCCATTGAATGGAAAAGGGAAAATGTAACTCCCATTTTTGAAAAGGGGAAAAAGGAAGACTCAGGGAGCTATGGGCCAGTCTCACCTCTTTTCCCAGCAAAACCATGGAGCAGATCCTCCTGGAATTTCTGCTAAGACATATGGAAGATAAGGAAGTGATTGTTGACAGCCAAGATGGCTTCACTAAGTGAAAACTGTGCCTGAAAAATCTGGTGGTCTTCTATGACAGCGTTACAGCATTGGTGGATAAGGGAAGAGCAACTGATGTCATCTACTTGGACTTGTGCAAAGCATTTGACACTGTCCTGCATGGCCTCCTATTCTCTGAACTGGATGGATTTGATGGATGGACTTCTCTGTGGATAAGGAATTGGCTGGCTGATCACACTCCAAGTATTGTGTTCAAGGGCTTTATATCCAAGTAGTGACCAGTGACAAGTGGTGTTCCTAAGGGGTTAGTACTGGAACTGGTGCTGCTTAACATCTTTGTTGGTAATATAGACAGTGGGATTGAGTGCACTCTTAGCCAGTTAGCCAACAATGCCGAGCTGTGCGTAGTCGTTAACATGCTGGAGGGAAGGGATGCCATCCAGGGGCACCTGGACAGGCTAGAGAGGTCAGTCCTTGCAAACCTCATGAAGATCAGCAAGGCCAAGTACAAGGTCCTGCACCTGGATCACAGCAATTCCAGGCACAAATACAGGTTGGGCAGAGAATGGGTTAAGAGCAGCACTGAGGAGAGGACTTCAGGCTGTTGGTTGATTAGAAGCTCAACAAGAGCTGGCAACCCAGAATGCCAACCATGTCCGGGGTTACATCAATAGAAGCATGGCCAGAAAGTCTTGGGAGGTGATTCTTCCCACTCTGCTCTAGTGAGACCCCACCTGGAGTACTGAATCCAGCTCTGGGGCCTCTGAAATGAGAAGGACATGGACCTGTTGGAGCAGTTCTGGGGGAGAACCATGAAGATAATCATAGGGCTGGAGCACCTCTCCTGGGAAGGCTGAGAGTTGGGGTTGTTAAGCCTGGAGAAGAGAAGGTTCCAGGGAGACCTTATTGCAGTCTACAGAAAAGGTGTAGAGGGATGCTTTATCAGGGAATGTAGCGATAGGATGAGGGGTAATGATTTAAAACTGATAGGGGGGAGATTTAGATTAGATATCATGAAGAAATTCTTTAGTGTGAGGGTGGTGAGACACTGGCACAGGTTGCCCAGAGAAGTTGTGGATGTCTCATCCCTGGAAGTGTTCAAAACTGAGGTGGATGGGGCTTTGAGTAAAATCTGGTCTAGTGGAAAGTGTCACTGTCCATGGCAGGGGGGTTGGAACTAGATGATCTTTAAGGTCCCTTCCAACTCTAACAGTTCTATGATTCTCTTCATCAGACTACGTGCAGCTGTCTTAGTGTGCAGCTTCTGAGGAGCAGGTCTAGGATCCAGACATATTGACAGGAACCTACTGGACCCTCACCAGTTTCTCGGTATCCGTCTTGAACTGGGAGGCCCAAAACAGGACACAATATTCCAACTGCAGTCTCAACAGCAGTGAGAGCAAAGTTTCACCTCATGTAGCCCAATACCAGTTTCCTGTATTAACAGTGCAAGCAGAGAGGTAGTTTGTGTTTGACCCATTGCAACCCCCAGGTCCTTTTTAGCAGGGCTAATCCTCAGCCAGTTGTCTTCCAGCTGAGCTGACACTTGTGGTTCACCTCATCCCCAGTGTAGTATTCTGTGCTTTTTGCTGAGCTTCCTGGGGACTGAGCCAGAAGGAGCCTCAGGTTTCTCAAGGTCTTTCTGGACTGAACCTCCATATATACCTGTCAAGGGTGTGCTCTGTTGCTATCAAATCGACTGATAAAGATTCTGAAGAAAATGTACCTTACTGTGTTCCTGTTGCATACCCTGCTTCTCAACAATCAACTCAGCATCAAACTATTGATTGTGGGGTTTTTTAAATTTTGTTTTCTCCTTTGAACTTGCTGTGGTGTGGCCAATTTGTAACCTAGGGTTGATATCAGAGTCACTTAAAATATTGCCTGTATATTGTCTTTGTCTGTAGCGCAATAGTGCTGTCAATGGTATCAAATCTGTTAAATCAGACAATACTCAAATCTGAAAACTAACTGAAGTAGTTTTGAGTCACTCAGTTCCCCTGTTTTCCCAGGTTTTTAATCCTATATTAAGGTACTTTGCAACTGAAACACTATTGATTAAAATTATTCTACTTAAGTTCCTTCAGCGTTCCTGTTTTCAAACACCTGTCTAGATGTTTTTCTAGGACTGCAGTGATAAGGCTGGCAATGAAATGAGGCATCTCTTACTGATTTTAAATCACATGAACAGGCAAGGAGAGTTAGCAAACAGAAGAGATCTTTCAGAGATAAACTCAGATTACGTTCTGTTCCACTTCTGCCAGAATATTGAACTGGGCTAATTCACCCTCTGTAATCTAATATTGTAACAGAGTTCAAATTTGTATATCAAGTAGGATCCTGAGGATCCTCCTCAGTCCCATTTAACACCATTCTTTGCCAGTAACACACAGAGGTCTCAAAGCCAATGGCTCTAATTTCTTCCTCATATTGACTATGCTTTTCAAAAAGCTAACTACAAATTCCAGAAATTTATCATATTTAGTATCGATGCAAACACCGCTCAAAGACATTGTGCATCTACATTTCCATTTTCTGTACTACTTCTCCTTAAAAAATTGCAGTCTATTAGTGTAAAAGTAACTTTTATGAGCCTAAAGATAGTAATTTAGATCTCAAGAAACACTTCTAGTAGGATAGTGTTATTTCTCCTAAAGTATAGTGCTTTTCTGAAATGAACCTACATTAAAGTAGTGTCTTTTCTCACCATATCTCTTGCAGTGCACTTTCAGACTCCCATCTGCTAATTTGAGTGACACAAACACACTTTTACTGTGCTTTATTCCTGTTTGCCCTGCAGAGATACCACTGCTGAGAGACGCTTTGATTTCTTTTTCTTGTACTTTATCAACAGAATTGTTTGTTAAGAACCATTCACAGAACATATCAAAGGCAAAACTGTCATGGAAAGCACAATCAGAGACCTTGATGCTACACAGAAATACCCGAGGATGAGACTTGGCAAAAAACATTTATGGCTAAGGAGTATTCTTGAAAAAGAACCCAGCAGGATTATGGAGAATTGAATAAAGAAAGGAGCAAGGAGAGATTATTTGCAAACTAAAAAAGTCTACAATGCATTTATGGAGATATAGTAAACAGAACTAGTCAAAGAATAGAATGTTCATTATATAGGATATGGCAGGATTTATCAAAATTTAATTTCTTTCCAAATCAGGATGAGAAATTTAAACAATGCGATCCCTAGTGAAAATGTCTTCTTGTGAGTAAATGTGCATTTGACCTTTGTGTGTGCTTGAAAACAAACCATTCTAACCGTATCACGATGCTGTGATAACTTTTTGTCAGCATTTTATAAAACTGTAACGTGACAGACATCTAAATTTCATTGACCTGGCATCCTTCACTAGAAAACTACTTCCATGGAAGCTGTTTAATCAGCTCACAGATCAAATAGCTCACTATAAATATTTTCAGTTTCTTTACATCCTTCTCTGCATGGTGAGCGCTTGTCTCATCAATATCGGGGAACCTGATCTCTTGTCAGTATTAGTGATCTCTTTGCCTTTCCCCACCTACCTCACCTTAGCATACTGGTTTACCTTCACAAAAGATTCAAAGGAGAATGAGGAAATATTAGGCTTCCAGAGTAAAACTTTTGATGAGCAGGCATTTTGTATAAATGCATCAAGAATTAATTTTAAGGAATTTTGTAGACCTGAACTATTCCCAGAGGAAGTAAATATTTTCTATTTAGTTTTTAAGTGACTTTCTATTTTAAAATAAAGCTGTCCCTTAAGAACGGGGAATGAAAGAAGAATTTGGTTTCTATAGGTCTGTTCTGCTAGAGAGCTTGTCACTGCAGACGCATGCTCATGACTACTGGCAAGGGTTCACATTAACATTTCAGCTGATGTTCCTGATGCCTGGTTCAAGGAGACATTGAGCTTAATTTTGAAACCTTTTCTACCACAGGTTTCCTGGAATCATAAATATTAATGAGGTTAATATTTTATATTATCTTCTATCCGTAAAACTTCTGGATAATGTTTGTTATGAAGCAGCATCCAAAGTGAGTTGAAAGATGAATGCTGCGCTAGATGGGATGACAGCAGAGACAGCATCAAAAATGGCATTTTCTAAGGATTCTGATTGTTTGTGTCAGCTTGTTCACCAGCAATAAGGCTAAAGGTCTTGCCTGTAGCATTTAAGTGACACTAAACTATATGGAGAATTTACCTGAATAGTGTCTCATTGGTATTCAACAGAGTTTTATGTTTAGGATGTTTTCACTGGAAAACATTTTGGAAAACAGGAGTCATCTTCAAGTATAGAAGTTTCATCTGCTGAAATAGCATTCTAATATTACCGTGCAGAATTTGGAAGATACCAATAATACTTGGTTATATTCTATTACGCTAGAGCTGGTCTGTTCATTAGTTTTTAACCATGAGGTAACTGAGAAGTGGAACAATTTCCCAAAGATTGTTGTAGACTGCTCATGACTGAAAATTACCATATCAAGGTTGTATGGGGGTTTTGTTTATCTGCAAAAAAACCCATGTTCTCTAGTCAGAAAATTCATTAATTTAGGGGATTCCTCTGGCCTGTATTGTACAGTGTGACTATGGGATTATAGGCAGTTGCTGTTTTTCCTTTAATTTTCAGTGTATTAGATGAACCTATGTAACTGGCAGTATGCCCAGGCATCCCTAAAAGTTCCCTGGTGACATTGAAATGCATTGTATGGTAGTAGCATTGGTAGCCTAATTCCTCTCAGAGGGTAGTTGTGATGTTCACAGGGCCAGTGTTCACAAATTACTTGAAAATCCTTGAACAATTGTTTGTTCCTATAAGCAGGGGGGTGGTATAACTTAGTTGTGAGTGATACAACTTAGTTATGTAGAGCTACCAGTAGCTGAAAGCTGGTGAGGGATAGTACACCTTGCTAACAATTACCTCATTTCTCAGTTTCAACCCTAAACCAGAATTATAATCACCTTTCACTCATGTTGGCTCTGTAACACAAGTGTGAGCAAAGTGCCCATCCAGTTTTCATGCTCCAGGCTCAAGCGATAATGAAATTGTAAAATGTCTTCTCTAGTTTGTCTTGCTATCAGTGCCTGAAACCCAGATTAGTCCCATGACAAGCAAAGTGAAGGAAGGCCATTCCTTTAAAAGAAGTTATAATAGCATTTTAGGATGAGACAGTGGAAAGATTAAACCCTGTGTTGTCAAGTTCACTTGTCTAAAACAAGATAGTGAAATGTGTGTCTGTATGTGTATATAGACAAGTAAATAAATAGCTTAGTGTTCAAAACTGCTGAGCACATTCAGAAGTAATTGAAATCAGTGGGATTACAAGTGCTTGCTGCCTACATTACTATTTTAATATCTGTCTTAAAGACTTTAGGAAAACCTAGCATCAGGCTTTTATGTTATCCAACCAAAAACTGCCACACTACAATCACATCAGTTGTCTTCCATCATCCCAGCTATAGAAGTCACAATTGTTGTGTTGTAGTCCTGGAAAGGGTCATCTTCCCTTGATCCAGAGAAGACAATCTCCTGTCTTCTCATGTATTTGTGTCTCAATCTCAAATATTTTTCAAGCTTTCTGGGACAAGTTTATAAATGTGAGTTGTGTTAATCTCAGTATGAGACGATTGTTCTGCCCTGTCTCTACAATTAAAGTCACTCTTAAGGTTGAAGAAGGTATGTGGTTTCCTCCATACTTTGCTGAAATTCACAGACCAATAGTTTCACTCATCTTTTGTGCTTTAATGTGCTTGCAGGTAAAACTGAGCTAACACTGAATTTTGGTGATATTTTCCCCTTATATTTCAATAAAACACTAATTTTTACAATATGTGGAAACCTAGTTCCCAGCACACATTGTGCAGGCTCAATCAGCAGTCTCGGCTGATCAGCAAGAACATGGTTGGTTGGTACAGCTGTTGTACGGCACCTTAATTATTAATGTAGGGCACCTGTTAGGGACATAAGCCCTAAACAGCCTGATATAACCCAAGGGGTGCCAGGCTTACAGTAAGTAAACCTCTTACAGGAGCAGTGTGTGGGAAGACCAAGTGAGACACAGAGTATTTTAATTTATGTGTGTCATCATCTTAGTTCTCAGTGTGACAGCTCCTGTCTGAGGTTTCAAGCCAGTGCACTAGTCAGGTGAACTGTAATTTCTGGTTTTGAGTTTATTGTTTCTTCTATTCTCAAACGGTATGTTTCATACAAGTTAAAAAAAAAAAAAAATCCCAACAAAGCAAAAAAATCACAGAACCCTACAAGATTTAGGTAAGTGTTGTAAACTTGGAACTCACAGCTTTGTGCAATTTCAAATGATAACTCAAAGAATTGTTTCTTCCTGGATAAAGTGGAGCAACTTCCCAACTTGATGCTGGAGTGGTTGCATGCTGGACAAGATTTCACTGTTTTTAAAGCATTCTGGTGCACAGAAACATATGCAAGTGCATACAAATGTATACGTAATCCCCATCCCCTTACATTTGCGGATAACTGGGTATCGCTGTGTTATTTTTCATGCCACATTCTGACTGCTGTTCTATTTCAGTCATAAGAAGCTTGGAGTATGGGACTTAGTGTCTGTTAAAACTAATTACCCTTACCATTATCATCAATTAACCCCGATTAATGTCAGACGGAAATGCAAAAATGTTGAACCATTTTCTGCAACTCAGTACAGATGAGTTCAGGGGAACTGGTAATGACATCTTCAGGCTGTGCACGAGAAACTCAAGTTACCAAAAAAGTAAAAGCTTTCTTCCAGGTTATATACACAGGCCACTCCAGCCTTTTGCCCCACAGGCGTTGCTTGTGGAGGATAAGCAATTGGCGCTTTTTGTTACCAGATCAACTCAGCTCTTCAGAGAGGAGAGGACACAGGTTAGGGCATACAGTGGGCAGCGTTCTGTAGTGTGAGAGCGTGGGCAGCTCTGTAAGTGGCCTGACACAGGGGATGTACACCAGGCACTGCCTCGGTCACTTGGCTTATTTCTCTCTGTCTGTTGGTTTCATCAACTAATTTTCCTAGCACAAGGCAGTTCGCTGCAGAATGCTGATTTTGTCAATTATAAATATTTAGTGTATAACGAAACAAACATTATCGAGGCTTTTCAGGTTTTGAATATTTCGCTTCCAGACCTGATGTTTTGCTTTCTGCTTCAGGCCATGGGGGCCTTGCTGAGTACGGATTAAGGCTTCTGCTTCATGTGATGTCTCACTGGAAGTGAGGTCAGTGTCCTCGTCCTAGTCTGTTCCTCATCCTAGTAAATGAAGGAACCCCAAATCTGTTGCAGTGTTCTGTGCACATGGTGAGCACCTCCTGAAGGAAGGCAACAGCATGCAGGTCAGGGGAGCTGTGCATCATGAATGAGATCAGTTCAGAGCAGCTGGAGATGTGCTTCAAAGCAAAAATGACGAAAGAACATTAAGAAGATAGGAAAACAGATTTTGCCAAAGAGAGTTGCTTCCCCAACTTGTTTAAAAATTCAAATTAAGTAGCTCATTCAACTATAGGTGTTATGACACTAATGTGTATGGTTTTGCCATATATGCTTTTCACACATAGCTTTTAAACCAAGAATGAGGAATGGAGTCACTTCTACTAAGTTAACGTTATGGTATTTATCGTAGTAGTTATATGTAATAGCACAAGTGTAGTAATGTTGTTGGCTAGTGAATGCCAAGACTCAGCCAAGTCCTGGCTATGGCTCTAGGGACACTGTATCTAAGAGGAATTTGCTCACAATGCTCAAATTTTCTGCAACATTTCCTAAATCAGTGGCTTTACCCTGGCTTTAGTATATAGCTTGGAAACCTTGAACAGAGCTATGAATTACAGGGACAAAGCTCTGTTCAATATCCTCTGACTGCATCTGCCAGTATAGCTCCCCTGCATCTCACAGCATCACTCCTCATTTTCTGATCTTTTCTACTGACATCTTCTGCGTCAGAATTTGGAATGCTTTCAGGGATGATTACTGCATGTGTGCAAATCAAAGATTATTGTATTTCATTATTCTGTTAGGATGTAGCATGATAGTAATGACAAATACTGTGATAACTAGGTCTCTCTTATTATTTGAAGAGATTTAGTTCTTAATAGAAGGTGACAAACCTCCTTAATCTTTCACTTTTTTTCAATGTAGCAGTGAATGTCAGTAATTAAAAAAAACCACAACAGTACTTTTCTAATTTCAGAATGTGTCATATGAAATATAAACCCAACTTTTTCCTTTATCTTGGATTTCTACTTTAAGAGTGTAACATCTTTCAGTGCACAGCAATACAAAGGAGCACTGCTGGTTATGTTATGAAAGAGAATAACATACAGAAACTTGAGGTATACATGCAGTAATACTTCATTTCTCTCCATGCTACAAATAGCCCCAGTTACAACATTTTTACACCATAGCTGTGAAACTGCTGAATAGCATTAGGCTTTAGGGAGCACGAGTGTGATCTACTGGTCAAAGTGCAGGATTGAGAAAGGGGGG
Source organism: Thinocorus orbignyianus (assembly GCA_013400375.1). Lineage (NCBI taxonomy): Eukaryota > Metazoa > Chordata > Aves > Ciconiiformes > Thinocoridae > Thinocorus > Thinocorus orbignyianus. The sequence goes on along the minus strand of VXBW01001320.1, from coordinate 464,101 downwards.
GTTATATACTGTAGGTCCATGTTTCTGGTGGTATCTTAAATCATTCTGTCTGATCAACTCAGAGGCAGTTTGGTTATATACAATGGTATCTCAGCCATACCTCATGGCTTTCCTGTCTAAAAAACGGAGTTAGGAACAAAAATCCTTACCTTATTGACAAAAATATTGTTTGGTCCTTAAGAAAGATCAGCAATATATGTTCCAGGGAAAGATGTAAGAATACTAAAGCAAAGAGATTTTAAAATAATAATTTGGAATGTACCCCCGCTGTTCTTCTTGCCTGAAATTAGGTCTAGTTTATGCCAAGGAGTACCGAAGCTTTAAATCCCTTCTGAATGTTAAGCTTTTTGAAGTATTTTGATAACTTCAGTTGAGAAGCACTATATAAACCAGATTATTATTATTATTATTATTATTATTATTTGCTTTATTATTATTATTATTATTTGCTTTATTATACAGTACTCATAGATGTCAAGAAATAAATACTGAGGGGGGAATGTGGGTTGGCAGCCTCAGGCCTAGCAAGGTTTGCAGAACCTGGAATGACAGGCTTGGAGGTTTTTTTATATTTCCAAGTGCTGTTTGCAGAAATACACATTTCAAGAATTTCACATTTCATGTTCTTGCAGTATGAAAGAGATTTCATTCTGTATCCCTGGAATAAGTGCAACTATCTCTTTCTCCCCAGTAGAAAGGGAAAAAGTACGTGAAGTGAGGAATGAGGCTGGCTTCATCTGTTGCTACCATGAATCTGTTTCTGATCCTTGAAATATATTTTCTTGCTGTCTTGTGTGACAATAAGGATCCCATGCTTGTATTTCGTAACTTTGCCTTACCTGACCTTACCAATGAGTAAATTGATATGGGAATTTTGAAATTTCAGGTAAATCCTGGTTCAGCATTGCATACAGTTTTACTTGTCTCTTTGAGTAAACTTATTTATGGTTTTTTTTTTATCATTCATAAGATAAATGAAAGTTTGCAAAAAAAAACCAAACCATAGATCTGCTAAGCCTTTGATATTTTGAGTCATAAAAATATGCTTACCCCTCCTGTGATAGCCTGTCCCGTTCTTGAATGTCAACTTTATCATTGACTCCAATGGAAGTGATGTGGTCCTGATCTCGATTCCTCCCTTCTGAATCCTGCACGTTCATATGAAAGAGGGAATAGCCCTTTTGACTCTTCCCTTTTAGCTTGGTTAAACAGTTTGCTAAAAGTACCAATAAAATACTTTTGCCTTCCACAACCTGCTTTTTTTCATTCCTGACAGCTCTCAAATATGTTTGTAGTATTCCTCATCTCTGTTGGCCTGCAAAGTCAGAGACTTGGGTTTTGGGAAAATGCTGTCTTCTGCAGTACGTGCACAGCACGAGAAATGAGAGGCCAGGCAGATGGTTGGAGGTCTGGATTTATTAAGGCTGAATCCTTCCTTGAATAACTTCACACAAGGCCAGTGATGCTGTTAATGTTGTCTATATGATCTATACTTCAAATAAATAGCGTAAGCCAATGCAGTTCACAGTAGTTTGTCAGGGATGGTCTCTCTTAGCAAGAAATGGTTAAAAAAATCAGTACTTGCATTTGTTATTTTTTGTTGTGCTTTATGCTTGGATGCTTGTTCATTGTTATCAAAGACAAGGTCTTGATTCAAAGAGACTTGTTGTAATTGTATGACCTAATTAGAATCAAGCTTCTAACCATACATATTTCATAAATAAATTAAATTACTTTGCACATTTCTTTTTTTTTTTTTTTTCAACTTTTAGGTATGTATTCTGAGTCAAAAACATAGAGAGTGTATTTTTGCAAATAAATTATTTTCTTTGCCAATAACAGTTTTGCAAACTGTCTCTGTTGCTGCAAGCTAATGTCTCTATTAGCCATGCTAAAAATTGGAATGTGGACGAGTGACATCTTCTTTATTTACACACAGTTTTAATGAACTAAAATGTAGCTTGTTATAATTTATAGGATTTACACGGTGTTAGTTCTGATTAGGTGCAGGGGGATGTATCAATATTTTTATTAACATTAACTACTGCACAGTCGCTGCTATCAAGACATTCTTAGAGTACAAATAAACTCAAAAGGCCTTGGTTGCATCTCATCAAGCGAAGTAGATCATCTTTTCAGTCAGCACCTGGCCACAGCCTTCTGAGTGAAGAACTCATGTGATGTATATAGAGTAACTTCAGATGACTTGGCTGCTCAAAAATGTGATGTGAAGCTGTACGGCAACTTTACTCCAAAGTGACAGCAACTTCTCATTACAAATTCTAGAATCTCTGATTCTCAGAAATGGTGGGCTTTTTGTGTTGTCACCACAAGGCTGTGAGCACTGCTGCCAGGCCCACAGGCCCATGCAGCCAACGTGCCGAGATTGCCAGCACAGAGAGATTCATCTGTCCACAGTTTTGGCTACCTATGGAAAAACCAAAGTGGTCTCAGGTACGTCATTCAAAGAGAAATCCCAGAAGTAAATTCTTGTTGCTGTGGGTAATAGCTTTTCATTTATATTCATTACATTCATATCATAACCTTTATGAGATTGACTTGATTTCCCCCCTTTGTCTTATTTATAAAGCTTCTCTTTCCTTCTATTTCTTCATTTGCTACTGTCTAAAAGGGCCTTGTAAAGACCAAAATAAATAAATCTGAGCACTATCAGCGTAACAAATTTCTCAGACTCGCCTGCCAAGGTCTGACATTAACTTACGTGACAGTTGGCAGGTAGATGTCTCTTTGTTGTTTAAAAGGGAGCTTGCTTTGTGTTTCTCCCTGGCCTTTCACTTTTATGCAAAATTCTCTTATTTCCTTTATGCTATTAATAATTTCTATGAATTTGAAGGAAGCCAGAAATCGCTCCTCTTTCATTTCCTTTTCACAAATCCCCTGATTCTTTGTTGTGTACTATAAATACTGTCTGACTGTTTGCAGTGCTCTACCCGGATATTTCAGCAAGCTGAAGAGCTGACTGAGGGCTGCTGCCTGCCAGTCAGATGCTGTAGAAGGATGTGTCCACGTGCACGGAGGCAAGATAAGAGACATCCTGGCAGGGTCAAGTGTGCATTTTCACTTTGCCAAGTGTCAGCTCCAATTACAGAATGCTACCTCCCAACATTTTAAAAAATGCAGCTCCTTCTGGAAGTACACGGAGTACTTCTTAATTGCAGGAAAACTCTCTTTCATTTAATTTTTTATAAAGTGAAGCATAAAAAATTTAAATGAAAACTTTTAAAGGGTATAGCTTGAAATGTAAGAAGGTTTGGACTGTTGCTGCAGTACATCTGACTCTAAACTCGAACCTGTAATTGCACAATAAAACTTGTGCCAATAATTTAATCTTGTTTCCATTATGTATTTTCTTCTTAGACTTAGCATGAGGTGAATGCCTCCCTGTGCTTAGGCAATGCATCTTTTGATTACTACAAACCACGAAATTGAATCAAACTCTGAATTCACTAGATGGAGTCTGAGAAAGTGCTTCTAATGACCCTTACTCATGCCGGTGACCTTGGGACCTAGCTCTTTTTTTCAAATGGTACAGCCCTTTTCTATGTAGAAATAGAAAATATTCAAAGTTAAAGATGTGTTTTACAACAAATATAGAGTGGGAAGAAGGTTCTGGACACACAGTGTCAGAATTCATATTCATTCAGTCTACTGATATATTTTTCTGTGCTATGTAATGTGCCAGCAGGCTATAAACACTAAGAGAACCTCTACTACAGAAGACCGAGTGCTTATAGCAGCCCTGTGCAGTATGATTTCAAGTCCCTGTTTTTGAATCAGGGATTTGGACACCATGCTGTAACCCTATAACCACTGACTTTTTGGATTTATCACTTGCCCGAGCACTTGTTCACAACATCAACTGAAGGAAGCAGTTTCTTTCCAGCCAGACTTGAGGCAAACAGATGACCTGGGCAGAATTTAGTTCCCTGTAAGATTAATCTCCCTAGCTTCTGTCTGTGATTTGTTCCTAGTAGTTGAAATTGCCTCCCGATGAGCAGATTTCTGTGTCTCCTTCCTTAATTCTTCCCAGGGGTTACAGGCAAGAGCCAGTGGGGATATTGGGAGATGACACTGCCTCTAAGCGGCAGCAGCTTGAGATGCAGCACTGCCTTGTGTTGAAATGCCCGTGGGAGCCCAGCCTTCAAGCCAGCAGTAAATGAGGTGTCTGAAGCTTCACCAGCAAGCCAGACCACCGCCTCTCTTGAGTAATTTTATAAACTATTGTGCTAATCTAAATCAGCTGAGGTTAAATGTCACAGTCGATGGGAAATCTGAGTGGAGATCAGCATTTACAAAACTGCTTTTCTTCCCCAAGTTTCAAACACCTCCTCTGCAAAAAATATCAGAGTAACCAAGGTTTTCTAGCAAAGCTTACTCTGAAATACTTCTGAAGATTCTCTGATTAAGTGAAAATATGGCAAATTCTTACCATGTATTCAGAAACTCAGAACTCCCACACGCTTTTCTAAATGGATTTAGAAAACACGAGTCATGGAGATCTGCATTTTTAGAGGTACTCAAGGGTTAAATGTGAAATCCATGGGAAATATGGGTGTTCAAATATTTGGAACCTAGGGTCTTCCCTTTTCTGTTCAAGCCCAGATGCCCTTCTCTGGTGTGACTTATTTCACTGTGCTGGAGGATTACAAATGCATACTAAATATTCTGTATTTTCCTTTTCCCAGTCCAGTTTTACCTAATAGATTGCTTACAGGTGTGTGAAGCCATGGCCACTTGTCAGTGTGTCATATCTAACTTACTGATCATTGCTGATGACATACATTATCGCCATACATAAAGCAAGACTCCTAAGTGATATTCCTAAAGCCTTGAATGATGGCAGCAGTACCTTTCTGAATGTAGTATAGAAGAATTTCAGACAGTTGAGATTCCGTCACACACAAGACCTAAAATGTTTATTTTTTAATTGCAGCCTAGTAGAAATCATTTTGGAAAAGGTACAAATTAAAAAGACCAGTAACAATCACTTCATTAAAGCTTCCAGTCCCAAAGTGGAGGTAATCTCTTCTAACAATGTCTCAAATGTTTTCAAGAAAAAAACCCAGCACCAAATCTTATGTCAAATTATCCGTGTAGACAGTCTATTTTTACTGTAAAGAACTGTCTGGTATAGCTTGGGACCCATCTGCAAGCACAGAAAAGGCTATCAAAACTACTAAGAATATTATAAGAATATTCTTATTATAAGAATATTTTAAATTAACATAGGTGATGTTAATTTTCTTCACCACCCATTTGCACTTCAGAAACTAAGGATAAAGGTGTCTTCAAAGTGAAAGCTCTTGCATTTGGAAATGAATATTTTTATGTGGAAGATTTTGTATAGCAAAAATTTCTCATGAAAATCACTGTTCGCAATACCTCACCAGAAGAGACCAAATTGGTCAACAGCATCAAATATACTTTAGCTTTTTGTTTGAAGAGACGTCGAATATATCACCCACCAGACACAGTAGCTTAAAAAATAAAAACCAATTCAGAGCAATATATTGAAAATAATGAATAATACTGGTAACAGTAGTTCATCATATATTATTTTCATATTGTTTTTTAGTCTGCACAAAAGATGCTGAATTTTTCAAGCTGAACAATCAAGTGATAATGAAAAGCCTTTAAGAACGGGAAGTGGGATGAGAAACTTTATTGCATATTTAGGTACATATTTAAGTCTGCAAAGCTATTTCAAAGAAAAAGAAATTAAATTTTTGACAAAGTTGCCAGCGTGTTAAAGCTGAAATGCTGGAATATTTTTTGGTAGCTTGTAATAACAAGCATAAATTATAAGATCCATGGTCATAAACAACACATACGTGGATGTGTTGCATCTACTATGCAGTACAGAAATCTTCTCTGCACTTCTGCATGTGCACATGTGAAAGACTTTGGATTTCGTAACTGTAAAAAGCTATTTGCCATTTTAAGTCAGTATCACTAAGCCTCAACCAGCAAGATTATGACTTTCCAATCCACATTAATAATTCAGTGTGAAATATCTTCATGACACTTGTAGCTCTGTCAGAGATTGAAAGTGTTTGTATTTTCTGGATACGTTATATTAAAAGCAAAAAGCGTTAGTATGCTGTAAGCATTTACAAATTCTTGTCATGGTGGATATGCTATGATATGAAACCTATCACTTACAACCCAGTCCTCCATTATCATTCATGTCAATTTCTGTGCACAGTACTGATTTGTAACAGGCATTCAATGATAAAACTGCCCTGTCCAGGCAGGTGATGTGGGTGAGAACAAGCGGTAAAACTTGAATCCCAGACCATACTCACTCCTGGCCTCCCTATGGGGTATGAGGGTCTTCAAACACATTGGGTTTCGTCCCTCTTGTTAAAATAACTTGGGTTTGTGTTTCCTTCAGTTTACGTCACATTCAGTGCCCCCTGCCTGACAAGGAGTTAATGCAAATACCTTTCCACTGAAATCTGCTTTAGCCAGACTGACTTAATGAGAGACGGCCTAGCTACTGTTTGTCAAACTCATGCTTGTCATATTTGCAACACAGTCAGCCTCTTGAAAGCAGAGGCTTATGTGATCAAGTCTTCCTTTGAACTTACGGATTCTTGTTAGCAACACAAAGCTTTGTCATGCTGTTGCAATAAATCATATTTTAATAACTGTTAAACCCTTTGAACATAAAGTTTAATAATAACACTTGCAGAAATTAAATACTTATATTGAGCATCGGTGCTTATAGCCTCAACCCGTTAGATGTTCATCATCTGCTATCTAAGGACTAAGGACTGCAGTTTGCCTTGGAAAAGGGGCTGATTGTGTCAAACACTGAACAAATGCATGCAGTAATAGTACAAAAAAAGGTTTCTGTCCCAGAGTTTACAGTTTAAAAACACAGGCCTGAAGAGGAGTGTAGAAACAGGGCAGAACACATCAGCTGTGCCATTGAAAGATTCCCATCTCATGACAGTTGCAATTCTTTTAGGGGATGGGGCTCTGTCTCAGGATTCACGATTGGGAGGCAAGGATTTGCTGAATTTAAAGGCAAAGAGAAGGGAAGTTTTGGTGCAAATAGGCTGGAGGAGGAAGACAGTAGCTCACAGACCAAAGCTACAAAGAAATGGTAAGCATTAGTGGAATGGGAAGGCAAAAAGAGGGGGGAACCGAGAGGAGACCTGTCCTGCTGACTGCAGAGCTAGTCCCACCAAATCACCTCAGTACCTACGTTTCTGGTCAAGCGTCTTGCTCTGCTGGCTCAGGAGTCTTCTCAGCCTGCTGATCTGGGTTTGTTTAGAAGTGTTAGCCCTCATGGGGGGAGGATTAAGCAGTATGTCTGTGCAGGGGAAGGCTGTACTGTCTTGGAAACGCTTGACCACAACAGGCTGGAGGATGCAGAGGTTTTACAAGGTTATGACTCTGCCAGGGCTGTGTCTTTCCCATTGGCTCTGCAGTGGTGTAAGGAGTTGCTGCCCTGTCTGCTCTCATGTTCTCTTCCTAAAATGCTTCTCCTCAGCTCAAAGTGGCACTAAGCACCTAATGGGTGCCATTAGACACAGCCCTAAAAGTGTCAGGGGACACGCAGTGAACCAGCAAGCAAGGACAGCAGTGTGTGTGTTCCAGTGACCCTCCTGCTAATAAGCTAGTGAAGAGCAAATCTCGGGTCCCACCAAAGCCCACACCAATGCTCTTGCCAACCTACTTCAGAGCTGGAGTTAGTCCTTTGAATGCTGTGATTTTAATCAATAGCCTCCTTCTACTTAAGCCACCAAAACTGTATTTTTATGCTTTCTTCTGCTACTACTGGAATATAAGTGTTAAGAGTTCGTGTATGTAAAGGACTTTTTTCTTCGAGTGGAAGATTACTTCACACTAAGACTGACCAACCCTCATTCTGAGGAGAAACATGACTGTTTCTATTACTAAAGACAACAATCCATCTACAAAACAGAGTATCAGGCACCAGTGAAAATATAACTTGGGTTTGTCTTGTGTACAATTTTAAATACTTTTTTTAAACAACCACAGGCATAAACTAGAAGTTGGAAGCTTGACTTTTGTCATACATGCCTAAGCAGCTTTTTTATAACTGGTAGGCTCAAAGGGCCATGTAAGAAATGGATTTCTTGTAACTAATTGTAAACATGTGGTGAGTTAGATGAAGTTTCCTTATAGTCAATAATTATTGTGTTTAAAGTCAGTGAGCAACTGCATCAGAATTTCTGATACTGCCTATCTTTCCAGATCAACCAGTTAACTAATGAGAAACTGAAGCAGTGTGTGCACACATCTGGGTGTCTCTATAATAAGCAAAATACTCTTTATTTTATTGTTGCATGACACAACATTAAAAAAAATATAGCAGGGTGAAAACTCATTTTGTGCATAATGAACAAATGAGAAGGGCTATGTCACACCGAAATGTGTAACATTTGTGGGCTGCAATGAGCTAGTAATGCTTTTCTTAAAATATTACCACAAAGGCAAGGCTGTGCCTGTGCTGACCCCTGTGCAATCCTTTAATGGCTGTAGCATTCATTTCTGCTAATGTTCTCACTGTCAGTGGAAGATCAGAGCAGAACCTGGCTTTCTGCTGGTAAAATTTCTGCCCGAGAGGAAAACCTCCCTATCCCAAGCCCTTGCCTGCAGTGTTCACATATGCTGCGTTATGTTGGTTCTTAATACTCAGCATGCTTCATGTTACATAAATCCAAGCTGCTTAACCCTTTACTAAAATATCTGATCATGTCCATAAACTCTGATTGATAGTTATCATTAATCTATACCTAAGGCTGCTACAAGGAAGGGATAACCTCTTCTGATCATCTTCCCAGAGTCCTGAAGGAACTGGCTGATGTAGTTGCCAAGCCACTTTCCATGATATTTGAAAAATCGTTGCAGTCAGGTGAAGTGATCCCCACAGTCGCAGGAACACCCCCAACTAGACCAGGTTGCCCAGAGCCTCACTGAGCCTTGCAAAGTATTTGTGCAGAGGCTATTTCTTCTTGTTTCTTACAGTGCTTTTGAAGTGTTGCTAGAAAGAAAAAAAGAAGCAATGTCATAGTGCAGAGAAGGGATTAAAAAACCCCTGTCTTCCAAGGAATAGCAGTTTTAGACATTAACATTTTAGAAACCTACTAACTAGATTACGTGGGTTAATTGGAACAAGCAAGTTAAATTGCTCTGTTTCTATTACTGAGCCTTCATTAAGGAGGCAAAACTATGTGTTTGTGTGGATGAGTGTGGGGTTTAGTGCACCCGATTTGTGTACCCAGTGCATGTGCCCAGTGATTCTTTCACTAACAGCATTTTATCACTTTATAGTTTTGTGAACATGACCCTCTAGGCAATACCTGACCATCAATGCATATAATTAACATGGGTTGATCCTCTGGCTTCACTTTATAACCAGAGAAGAGGAAAAGTTACTCTGTAACTAAGAATCTGCAATGTGCACATGTAAATATTATGGTTTCATGTTGAAATCCCATGAAATCTCCAGCCTTCACCCCAGAAAGAGCCAGCAGTACCACCTAGTTAGTTTTTACAATTTATACTAATTTAAAACCACAAAAACTTCTACTTTGACACAGAGTGACCTTAATGTTTCCTGTTACTTAGAAGATTCTGGTTGGTCTTTATGATGGATGAAGATTAACTAAGCTGTGTATTGGAAACTGGTAGCTCCCCAGGGATCAGTGATCATCAACAGACTACATGAAATGTGCAAACAGAGCATATTCCCAATTAGAACTATCTCCATTTGTGTGTTACTTCCAAAGGGCTAATCTTCAAAAAACAGAAGGGCAAAAAAAAGATGGAAATAGATCATGAGGAAACATTTTTATATAAAAATGTGAATGGAAATTAGATCTTTAGAAATAATTTATTGTAAGATGAGAAAGCTGCATTCTGTCATAAGAAAAAGGACTGCTTTGGTGGGGAAAAGTAGTCTTGTTTCAATAAGGAATTGAAAACAGCTATTTGACACATAATATATGAAAATGGTGTGGGAACTATGCATAGTGATCAATATAAGTAAATTGCTCTGGAAATTGATAACAGGAAACTATAAATCTGAGGGGAAATTCAGGGCAAGTATTTTCTACATATACTTCCAATAAATAAAAAAAAGTCATAGTGATGAGAGAGACCCTTTTAAATTGCAAAGCATAAATTACTAAAGTCAAAAAAGTTATTTGGTGCAGGGTTCTGGTTTTTTTTAAAAAAAAAAGTGACTTCAGGAGAATGGCTACAAACATTCCTCCAGTTAACGGCAACTGTTCGTTTTTGACAGAGGCGTTTTGTTTAGCTGAAAGGAAATTCATAAGGTACAGNCGGGGCGAACTGCCCTCCTTCCCCGCCTTCCAGGCCGCCTGCCCCGCCGGCTGCGAGTACGGGTATGGGTACGGCGACGGCCTGCGCGGCCTCCGGGACAGAGAGTTCCCCCGGCTCCGAGGTACCGCGGGCCGGGCGCAGCCCCGAGGGGCGGGACAGGGCGGGACGGGAGCGGCTCGGCCTTTCCCCGGGTGGGCGGGTTGTGGTGGGAGGGTTGGCTGCCAGCGGAGAAGAGCCCCCTCAGGGCGGCTCTTCTCTGCCGCCGCAGACCCAAGGGACATGGCAGGATTTGGAGGAGGTGAGAGGGGGGGGAAAGGAAAATGAAAGTGAAAGTGGTAAAACGGCCCTTGTCTGCCAAAGATTTGTGCTCAGTTCTTTGTAAATTACTTTTTCAGGTCGTATAGATTCACATGCCCTCTGCAACATGAAGTGTTGCTTGTACGTATGCATGTCACTTCAGATCAAACTGTGACGGATATACTGCAATCATTTATTTTGCTTAAAGAGGTGTTGATGCATGTGATATTGTCACTTATTAAAAAAAGAAACCTTTCCAACTGACTTAGAATAAATTGGTGGAGCTTTCAGGGATTTAGCTACTTAAAAGCATTTTCAGTGATCTGCCAAAATATCCATGTTGGGGGATGAGGTAGAAGTTTTACATCTCTNTAAAAAAAAAAGTGACTTCAGGAGAATGGCTACAAACATTCCTCCAGTTAACGGCAACTGTTCGTTTTTGACAGAGGCGTTTTGTTTAGCTGAAAGGAAATTCATAAGGTACAGTTCATTTGGTAATTAGTTTTGCATCGGATGCTCCCGAGTGGTGCCCGCAGGGAGCGTCGCCAGGGGCCGGCCCACGGGCTCCACCACCGGAGCTCCGCACCCCCCGCTCCTGCCCGGGCCGGGCCCACGGCCGCCGCCTCCCTCTCCTGCCCGCGATGGCTGGGGCCAGACCCCTGCGGGCCCTGCCCGGCTTCAACGCCGGGCCCTGCCGCCCCTGCCGGGGCAGGGCGGGCAGGCG
>VXBW01001320.1:357677-452174 GCA_013400375.1 Thinocorus orbignyianus | reverse complement strand
TATCCATGTTGAAGTGATCTGCCAAAATATCCATGTTGGGGGACTTCTAGGCCATTTTACATCTCTGTTGCTTCTAGGCCAAAGAGAATTATGTGTTGCTCTACCTGTCCATTTGGGGCATCCCTCAAAGATCTTTCCACCATTAAAGTTGTATAAAAGTCCAGATTTTTCTGCTCATGTTTTATGTGAGCAGAATTTCTGGAGTCCCTGTCTAGATAACTATGAATTAAACCTAAAGCTCAATTTTGGAAGTGTCATCTTCTTATCAAGGTGTGATGATAATTATTATTACATTTCAATATGCTCACTTCTTCCTGATTGCTGATACTTGGTGGCATCCACTAAGGGAAGACAGAAACCTTTTCTGTGTCATAAGCTTTTGCCTGTGTGGTGCTAGTGCTTCTGTTGCAGCTCTAGCTTGAATGGCAGCACCAGTGCCTGTTGAGAAGAAGGTACGATAGATGTGTGTAAGGAACACTGGTTGCTGAAGGACATACTATAAAGACAGGATTTCATCTTCAGGTTTTGTGAAGGGATAAAAGGAACTATTCTGCTTCCGTGAATCAGCAAGGATCTGTCCGTTTTGGCACAGAACCTTTAAATGTTACCTTTTAAACCGAGGTTTACCTTTGTTCTCGTAATTCAGGAGCTGTTAGCTGATGGCTACAGCAGCCCCTTCTAAAAATATACATGGAGTCTGTGAAACAGATCCCTGTTTCACAGGCAGCAGCCTGTGTGCAATATGTGACCTTGAGTTTAGTCTTGTGAGCAGTGTACCCTTATCTGCAGCGTAGGATTGTAAATTACACTTTAGAGATGAATAAAGAAATCGGTGGGAGTTTATAGGTTCTGTTGTTAAATAATGGGGATGAATATGCTTCTGTGATGTTTATCACAGCAGAGAAAATACCAGCTTCGGTTTGTATCATGGTTTTAAAAAAGAAAAAGCTGACATGTGATTTGCGATGCAGCATTTAATCCCAAGATACCTTTCCAGTTTCAGTTGTGTGCCAGTATTCTCCTCTAAGATAGCTATGTCTGTTTCAGTGGGAGCTTTCCAAGAGTGACAAGTTGTGAGTACTAGTCCCTCAAATAAAAAACATTATTAGTAATCAGAGTTCTTTAAGAGCCACTGACTGTTTGAAGATGATCTTTAACTGATGTAAGATGAACCATCCATTTAGTGTCAAATCAGACACTGTTCTCGTGTTCAACAACACTCACATGACAAATCATGTGTTACCTTAGCAATATGATATATGTGATTATATACAACTAAATAATAATGTAGCTTGCCTGTTAAACAAAAATGGAAAGGCAAACTAAGCTTTGAGTAACAGAATTGGCCTTTGTTTCTTTGAAACTTAAATGACGTCTCATGAAGTAGTCACCTGTACAAGAACTTATTCTGTTGGTCAGTTAAGGAGTAGGTGGGTACTGGATCTGCCCTTCCACAAAAATAAGAATTTTTACTCATATTACTGGTGATTATTCACACTGAGAGTCCTCCTGTAAGTCGGAGGACAGGAAAAGCAGGTCTTCTCCATGCATTTCAGTTAAACCTTAGTATCTTGGTTAGCTTGGCCAGCTCTGTCCCTCAAGAACAGAAAAACCTATATGTTTTGTCATGTTTAGGGTACTATAGTGTTTCTGCTGAATTTCAGAAATAGGAGATGGGTTCTGGTGTGTCAGCTGAGGATAATTTTGTAGATAGGTAGCTGATGCTTGCATTTTATGAAACTTGTGAAGATGAGTGTACTGTGAGCCTGAAGAGTTGTGTTCACGTCTTGATTGCGAATGTGGGTGGGACCTCAGTTTCTCTACTGCTGTGCCAGTTTGCTAGCCTTGTCAAACCAGAAATTCTACCAGCCTTGTATCTGAGATATTTAATTTTTTTTGTTAAATATTTGGAGTGAATTTTATATCCTAAAATAATGGGTTATTCTTTTTTTTACGTCTCCTGAGGGTTGGTTTTTGGGTTTTTTTTTGGCTTGATTTGGTTTTAAGACCATTCTGTTTTATGTGGTAGCTGTCTTCTGCTTGCGTTTATATTACTTTCTGCTGATTTCCTAATTACTAATGATTTTTACCTGTGGATGAATCTCTTCTTTTTAATCTCATTTTTCTTTGTGAAGACTAAGTGACTGTGTGTGTGTTCAGCAAAAACTTTTATAGTTAGCTTCTTTGCACAATATTGCTCTTTGAGGAAGCTAGCAGTATGCAAGTCTTATCATGCTGTTTAAAAACTAGTTTAATAATGAGGCATACATTTATTTTGATTCATTGTTATCTGAGGTCTATGCTGAACCAGAAGCAAGGCGTGTACTGTTTTATGGTCAGATGCAATACTTAATTGTGAGTTCCTTGAAGCCCAGCCACCCATTGCAGGCCAGAATTAAGCTGCAGTCCTGGGAGAGGTTGCATCTCCCAGAAAGGTAAAAATATTTCAGCCATGTGCTGAGATTGGCATACACAAATGTTAATCCAGCACTTACCTCTCCTGCCCAAAGGTGGCAAAAGCAATGTGTAGGGGAAGGATGAGGCTGTTGTTGTCTCATTTGGGAGATTCTGGGTAGCTAGAAGAGCTGCCAGTTGTGCTGGAGAATAAGTCTCACCTCATCTCTGCCTCAAGCTGAACAGAGAAGAAATCTTCTGACCCTCTTGTTTTGGTGTCTAAAGCTGAGTGTTCCTCTTCCTACCACTGTACAAGGCTTATTCGCTGTCTCCTCAGCAGCTGGGAGATCTCTGGCTGGTAACCTGCTCCTGTCCTCTGTAGCTGCTCTGTCACAATGTGATTTGATTTTGTGAAATACATTGTTTTGTTTGTTTTTTTTAATTATTTTTTTATTGTGGAGGCAAAGAAAGCAAAATAGATCATATTTGTTGAAGGAGTCTGCTGGTGAGCAGTTTGAAATGCTGGAAGACATCTGGAAAGATGCATAGAATCATAGAATCATCTAGGTTGGAAGAGACCCTTGGGATCATCAAGTCCAACCATCTACTCTACAAAGTTCTCCCCTACACCATATACCCAACACCATACAACTATGTGACAATTGTTTTGTAAAAAACAGTATATATGGTCATGTAAAGCCCTAATGCTTCCTGTTGATTTGAAGTCAGCAGTAGCTAACTAAATAAACCATTATCTAAGGAGCTGATACCAAAGAGGAATTGTGTGCGGAACATAAAGTGGATTTAATAGTAAATGCAGTAGCAGCAACTGTGTGTTAGTTTCATATGTTTTCCTCTGCCTACATAAAAGTAGCAGGTACTATTAAGGAATTTCTTAGCTTGCATTTCAGGGTTCAGAAGGCTATTGGTGATCTGCTTGGTGTAGGAATGATCTTTCAACTGATCACACGGAGCTGGGTGATCTTTTGCTCTTTGTGATGAACATAGCTCTTGGTGAAGAGTAGTCAATGATATTGTCATTGTAGTATTTCAGGCACTGAAATAGAATTGAATAAAGTTTTAGTTACTTTAAAGTTTAGTTAGAGGAAAAAAATCCCTCACAGAAAGAGATAATGTCTTCTCTTTCTGAATTACATTGCTAGAGTAGTATGTATAGTTCAGTTTTAACTTCAGATTTGGTTTTGTAACAACCATATAAAGATGTTCACCGCACCATTACACTGGCTCCAAAATTGCCTTTGTCACAGTACAAGATATTTAGAACTCTGTCCAGAACACAGAAATGTTGAGCAAAAAACCAAGTATGAAACCCTATAAACCTGATTCTGTTTACATGAATTTTCGGCTATATTTTTGAAATAAACAGTCAACCATTTGCGACTAGAGTCTTTACAATGGGAAATAATCATATATAGACATTAGGTCTTTAAAATCAGCATGTAGACATTTAAAAAAATATTAGATTTGGAAAGATAATTTATGAAACTCTATGGATGCTGCAGGGTATCAGCCATCCATTAAAAAAAATGCACTTTTAATTAAAAGATATGTTATCTCTAAAATGAATGTCTGTACAAGATGTATATTAGTGTATGAAAGCATGAAAACATGCAGATGTTTTATTTAGAAAAGCACAAGATGCTTCCTTATCACTTACTCAAAAATTGGAAATGCACCAAAATCTTGTTCTTACAGAATCCCACATCAGTGTTGCATCCTTCCTTCCCTTCATTTACTTCCTCTTGGATTCTCCTGTTTGTCCTCCTCTGGTTGCTGTGTGTGTGCTGTCTGTTGATTTCTTCCCAGCATATTTTTGTATATTTTTGTATGATATTTATGTGAGTTTTTTTGTTTTTCTTTTTCTATTATGAAATGAAAGGTGATTAATTAAAGAGTGTATGCAAGGTTTCAGGCAGATATAATCTTCTGCTGGTGTACTGGAATTTCCCCTGCAAAATCAGAACCTGGTGCATGAAGCTCTTGAAATTTCCATTATGTGTTACAGTAGCAGTTCCTGTGTCTGAGCTGCTCACCGGCATTCGAGGGTACTCCAAGTCTAAGGACAAAAAGAGAAGTGAGAGGTCAGTTTTTGCTGATCAGCTTGATTCATTGCATACTTGGTATCAGAGAGATGCTGCAAAGATGTCAACTTGGATGTGAAAAGATTGTCATTGAATTCAGGAAGACCATACTGCAGAGGGCTGCGTAGTAAAAAGCACTGATGTGAGAGGTTGATAAATGGGTTGACAGCACAATATATTTGCAGAGCAGGAGGCTAGTGGGATGCTTAACTCAGAGATGGTATTTAGGAAGTAGGATGCTGAGCTCTCAAATGTCTCAGGCTTTTTATAATAGGTTGTCTTGGCCAAAGCCACAGGGATTTTCAATGCAGATGTTTTCCTTTATGTGACACTAAAATACTTGTAAAGTGTTTTCTAGTCTTTTATTTTATTTTATTTTTATACCTCACTGAATTCAGGAACTACAAAAAAATCTTCTTATGAATAGATCAACTATATATTGGTTGGTATAATTATTTTTTTCGCCTTCCTGTTAATAATGCTGATACTGCTACCATGTCTGTGTACTGATCTGCACACAAACAGTTTGTGTCACAGACTGGAAATTCTGGTCACATTTGTTAGGACACAAAACACGCCGTTTCTGGAGGTGTTATGGAAAAGATGGTATCAAGAACTGAAGGTGTGGGAAATGGATGTCAGAGTCACAGAGAAACAGATGTATAGTAGGGCAGGGAGGTATTAAGACAGGCCACAAAGCAGTAAAAAAAATTCACGCTTCATTAGTTTCATTGCTAATGAGGCAAGCCATTATGCTCCTGGCAGCATTCTTTGCCGCCCAGGTAGATCTAGTGATGCTCTTTGCCCCTTCACCTTCTGTCCTGCCGTAGAGAAGTTATGACCTGTGAGGTGCCTGTGATGGGGATGCGATCCTGGGCAGGCAGCTATTGTGAGAGCGTCATGCAGGAAAGCCATCAGTTGTTTTTTTTTCTGGAATGTCAAATATACATATAAAATTAGAAGGCAGGTCTTTAGGAGAGAAATCTTCTCCCCCCGATATTTTATTTCCCCCTTCTTCCTTTCAGGATTATACTGACTAACTCCTCCTCTCTTGTAGCAGCTAAGGGAATATGGCTTTTGCAAGAGAAGTAAAAAAGATATGGTTTCTGTGCTAGTTCAGATTAGCTCCTGGAGCAACAGTAAAATGCTTTTAAAGGAAAGCTAAGAACATGACTGGGCAGGATTTTTGTCACTTACAGTCTTCTTAAAAGAGAGAGATCTTTTGATGACATGGTTAGCTGGGGAAGGATGATTACACCACTAAGTTTACCTCTTCTGGGAACATGCAAAATAGTGCCTGAAATTAAAATTTGGATAGATGACAGGAAGCTCACTTGAACAAACATTAATTAAATTAATGTTGTGTGAATTAATTTAATTAATGCACAATTAAACACCAAATATCACTGTTTATACCCCTTTGCCAACTCATGAAGAGGTCAGGAAAAGTTACAGAGTTATCAGAAAGTTTGTCCTATAATTTATTCCCGAGAAAGACATTGAGGCCCAGTATCTTCCATGTTTTTATGTTCATGACACACAGTGCATTAAAGTTGTCATAATTCAGTAGTTTGGAACTGATGGCATCAAATGTGTGTTGCCTTTCTTTAAAAAAAAAAAAAAAGATTTTGCATTGCTGTTGAGTAAAATACATTGTTCATCTGCTGTGCCATACATTTCCCAAGTAATTTATTAAGGAGTGTAACTTAAGAAGTAAGGTATGAAATATGTGACTGGGAGTCACGTTTTTATTATTTGCATATCTGCCTATAATTTCTTTCAATGTAAACAATTTGAATTGTCACAAACCAAAATGTTATTCAGCTGCTCTGGCAGTATGCAACTTTTTAAAAATCTGTCATCATTTTTGATCCAAAAACATGTTGCAGATTTAATCGGGTTGGGAATGTGTGAGGTCATTGAGCAGAATGGGAAACTCTTCTTAATAGCCTGCCTTTTCTCAGTTGTGATGGAGAAATTTGCTTTGATAATGCATGTTGAATTTTCATGAGGATGGATAAAAACAGATAAATAAAACTGGTTCACTACCAAAATTTTCCTGCCTGATGGACTGAATGGAGTAAAATTAAAGAATGCATGAAAAAGATGCAGACATGATACTTTTTTCCCCTCTCACATAAACTTGGTAGTATTGTGTAGCTGGGAAGCTGACTGAATTGCTGTTCAGACTAAACTGTACATAGATTATTGCACTCTGTTGTTTCTGGATCATAGAGTTTGTGTTCACAAACAAATGAAACCTGATTAATGAGTAACAGCTTTGAAATACATTCCCTTAAGATTGCGAAAGTCTGTGAAGTAACATATCATGGAAAGCGGTCATGAAGTGTAGCAATATGATAGTATTCCTTTAAACCTGTGAACTGTTGTGGAGTTCACAATGCTTGTTTGGAGGCACCAGGTTGATTCTCTGAGCTTTGCATCACTGAGTGTGACAGCTCCTGAGAGATTAAATAGCTGCTACCATCAGAACTTTAATCAATTTTTCTTCCATTTCTGCAAGTACAGAGAAGGATAAGTGTACTTGTGAAGTGTCACAAAGATTACACTGCAACGCTTCCTGGATAAACTTCAGTGCTGTTCAAGTGGGGGAAACAGTACCAAATAATGTCATGACAGCTGTCATGTTTCCAAAAGTACCTAATCAAATCTTCAGATCTGAATGCTAGATACCTTGTGGGTACATCCAACATCTATTATCAGTCACTTCTTTTGCTTCCTTCCATGCTCATAGTAGAAACATTATTACCTACTAAACTGATCAAATGGCAGTTATTTTACAATGATCTCCTTCAGTTTTTGTATTTCAATGTTACATGTAAAACTATTTATAATGAAGGGGGTATTGGGAAGTTGGGGGTAAAACCTACCTTTGGCTAGTTCTAACCTCTTCAAATGCCTTCTAAGTTACAGGTTTATAGAACTTACTGTGGCTTCAAATATAATTAAATTCTTACAGGGATTGTACGGGAAGAGCATGAGAATTTTTCAAAGGAGTAAAATGGGTATTTATAATTTAGTTATAAAGAGCTTCTGGACATGAGAGGGGAGAGTGGAAGGGAGATCTCTTTTTTTTTTCCTTTAGGACAGATAAATTTTTATACTTTTTAAAAATAATCTAACTGAATTATGGTCTTTCTGGTCACTCTGCATCTCCATTTTATCTGGGCTGTAGATTGAATTTCCCTGTAGTTTGAGAATAAAAATAGCTGAACCCAGGGGAGAAACTTTACTGTTTAGGCTCTTAATGTAAATGAGCTATGGACAGTGTTGTGTGCATTAAATCTCTTTCACTGCATTATGTATTCCTTGCAGAATGGCACAGGAGAAAACAGTCTCATCTTATGTAGTCCTCTGGATATAGTTGATTGACAGGAATATGATACGAGAAAAAAAAAACACTAGAGAAAAAGTCATATAAGCAAGAAGTTATTCCTATGAAAACTGATCATGTCGTATTGTCTCTCTACTGAACAGTCATTACAGTGGACATATAGAAAATATAAACATAAATAAATATGCATAAATGGATATATGTATTTAAATTCTGGAATTTTAGTCTAACTATGGTGAGAACACTAAGTACCTAACTGTCACCACCCTTAGCAAAAGAAAAGTGTTCCAAGCTGGGAGGGAGGAAGGGGGAAAACGGAATGAGGTGGGCATGAAGAAAATTTTACACTTAACGCCTTTCTTATATCCCTCTGTCTGCACAAGCTGGAGAAGGGATGCACATACTTTGCTCCTGTAGAAAAAGAAATTAAGTGTTTACATTGTGCAATAGCTGATCTCGTGAGGTTCACGTTACTGCTTTATCCTGATTTTCTGCAGACATAGAGTACGCAATACCTGGTATTTTTACAAAACATTGAGGAAGGCTTGCTGTCTATCTGGAAACAAACTTCATCAAAGAAGTCATCTCTTATGAAACCTGCATGACTTTCTGTGCAGCTAATTGCCTGGGTTCATTCCAGGTTGACTATTGGGAAGCCATTAAGTGTGTTGTGGTGGTGACAAATGTCATAATAAGGATAATTCCCATTTTGGTATTAAGGCAGAAGTTTGGAGAGCAGTTTTTAGAACTAAATGAAACATAGAAACAATTGTTGTACACACCGGTTAGATGAATTCTTTGACTTATCATTGCGTCTGAATATTTTTACCAATTTATTTTTTTTCCCCCTTAATTGTTTGAATTGTGGATACTCTAATTTGAAAGATCGTGGGGCAGATTGAGACATCTGACTAAACCAGATTTACAGTTGATGTGTTACAGTTCTTTGAAAATCAGGTCCTTCTTGAGGTAACTGTAACTAAGGACACAAATGAGGACACCCTAACATACTAATTTTAAAATTTAAGTTTTTATTTAAACACTTGATTTGGTGGTTCCTTTGCTTAGACTTACAGTCTTTTCCCTTACATTTTTCAAACCCCTGACCCATATCTTGGCCTTCCTGTGCTCCACTGGGAGCCCTTACTGTTTTAGTAGGTGTTTTGGTATGTTTAGAAGATATTTTTGATGTTTTCATTTTCACATCTCCTTTGTGATCCTTTTGGTGAAGAATGTTCTTGCGCTTTTGCTAAACTTACACAGGAACTGCAAATGAATTTCATCTTAATGATAATTAAGTAGTTTTAAAATAAAGTAATAGGAACCAAACATGCTATTGTTGCCTTTAACTTATTTGCTTTGGGGGAATATGGTAATATGCCTGCAAGCAGAAATGCAACAAAAAGTAGAAATTTTCAGAATATAATAAGAGCTATTACAGAAACTTAATAGTATTCTGTCATGTTACTTCTAGTTATGGTTTTACACTAACAAGTCTGAGGAAGTATTTGAAAATTAACTGCACAGAAATTAGCTCTGAAATATTAGCAAATTACTATTACTTTTCCATTTATGTGAGAGCTGTTCGTTACTAATATCATTATTCATTGTCATAAATAAGTTCACCCCAGTTAAAGTTCCTCTCCATCCTTGCTTCATGTTACAGAATTGACTCGACTTTCTTAACTTGGATAACTTGCAAGTTGCCACCTGACATCCTTTGCCCACGTGAGGGATGGGTGTGTTCAGCAATCTTTGATTTGGACAGCATCAATAGGAGTGGTCTATGAAGAAGGACCAGGATTTGGTGTGGGTAGGGAACTCCAACTCCAGCACTTCAAAGTTTCTGATAGTTACAGAGACTGCAGATATGATTGGTACTCATATTTAAGATCCGGTCCTGGAATCAGTACTGGAGGCAGAGTATGCTGTGTGAGCTTTTATCTAGGTAGTGTTTTCCAGTATGTTTTGTCATAAACTGAGTAAAGTATGTTGTATGAATGTTGTGTCTCATCTTGTCATTTATTCAAATATGGCAAGACTATACATCTTGATTTTTAAGTGCATAATGTTTTCTCAGCTGCTTCGAGGCAAAATGCAATAGCTGGTGTCATAGCAGAGTGGAGATTTTAGAGAAACTGTGGAATATTTGTTTTTTCATGCATAATCTTTTGTTCGTTCTCAATGCTAGTCTAGTGTTAATGAGGCTATTTGTATTTAGCACTTCGAATGTATGATGCGGAAATTAGAATTCTTTTTAATTTCTAATGCTATTAGTATTAAAAAAAAAGGTGCCCTTTAATTGAGAGGAATTATACCATGATTTAGTGAAGTGCAGCAAAATATTCTTTAGGTGTATGGTTATAAAATTGGAAAAAAGTTGTAATTGCTTTGTTGCTAGATCCATAAAAAAAGAGGAGTAACTGTGAAATTCATTTTTGTAAGGAAAAGTATCCACTGGAATGTTGTTACAAATATATAGAATTTCATGTTTGGTATCAGTAGTGTCAGTCTGTTGCTGAGTTCAAGATGCTTAGATACTGGGATTTTTTTAGTGAGTACTAGTGTAAACTGGGTTAACTTCACAGGTGGCCCAAATGCTACTTTATTTAAGCATTCAGCACCCCAATAAACAAAATTGCAAAGAAGAGCAGTTGGCCCAATGGACTTATATAGAGCTGAACAGCATTGGAAGTCAGTCCTCTGTACAGAAATTCTCTAGTGAATGCAAATTTATTCAAGTTAGAAGTGTGCCTAACTCTCTTCAGAGATATCCACCTTAGACCTTAGTCTTATTTAGGGGGAAGGGAGGGGATGCTTAAGGCATCTTTCTTTTCTTTCTTTAAAAAAAGAAGCCCAGACAAAAAAACAACCAACCAAACATAAAAACCACCAACTTTTGTATGTTACCAAAAGTTATGATTTTTGTTGAGTGTTGATATTGTTCTGTAGACCTTAAATTTTTTTGAGACTGAAAGCAAGTGTGATGACTTCTAGGTTAACTTTTTGCCAAAAATGTACAGTTAGAGAAGCAGCAGAGAAGAGAAGGTAGAAAAGAGCTGTAAGGGAAGAGAGTCTCCAGATTCACATCTGCTGCTCCTTATGCTCTGCTACAAGAAGCAATATGAAAACACTAATTATCCTCTTAGGGGGATATTTGTGTACATATATTCATATACCACTCTCAGTACTGCATACATAGGCATATTTGTGCATATTTGTAAATAAAGGTGCATAAAATGTGCTTAGGGGAAATAGTCACCTGGATGTCTTGAATACAATTCTGGAGCAGTTCTTCGTTTGATGTAACTGACTTTAGCAAGCTGATTTATGGCATTTTGAGATTCCGTTGCTATTGCCTCTATTGTAGTCCTCCTACTCCTTTTGTTGATGGATTATTTAAAATGTTGCCCTTTTTTAATTGATACCTGGACTTCCAGAGAGAGCATGCATAGCCCAGAGACTGAAGATGTCCTGTAGACAGCATATGATGAGTCAGCAATATAAGCAGCCCAGCACATCGTGTTCAAGAAAGGACAATTTCACTTGTTTCAAAGGTCGTTTAAGCTTCTGTGCAGATCATAACCCAGCTCTTTGACTTGGCCCGGTACCAAAAAGATAATCAATGCAGTATGTTTAGGAAGTGCTGATTATAGCATATTAATAGTTTAACTCATACAGGGTTGAGCTGAGCCTTACAATTACTTCAAAGGCTCTGAATCAGACCTTGATGCACGTTCTTATGTTTGCATGGAGCCTGAGGTCTCTGTGACCTGGAGGCAAAGTTCTATTCTGGTTATTCATTGTAGTACAGCTGGAAACTCAATCAGGCTTTACTTGGGTTCCTTTTTACTTAGTGGACTTTGCTTTTTTTGCCTTTTTTTTCCCCATTGCAGTGCTTCAGAGGAAAGAGAACCTGGCCTCTGAAATGATAACATCTGTACCCAATGCAAGGTAACGTCCCTGGAAGGACCAGAAACTTCTACACAGCTGTATGACAGTAACCAGCAGTGAATTTTTGCTGTCCAAAGTTAGACTCAAAGTAGTGACCAAACCTCTAAAAGCTATGTCCACAGTAACAGTCCTTTAGAAAGAGGGTCATAATCTATGTGCTTGTGTCAACAGCTCAAATGATTTTTAATTTTTGTTTTAGTAAGTTGTAACATGCCAGATGTCAGTGAAGTTAAAAAAAAAAAAGAGTATCTGGAAGCTGCGTGCTGTTATTCCCGTTAAAAGTAGACCTGTGTTAGGTAGGATTTCTCTCAGATACTGCTGCATTCAGGTCTAGTCATTAGGAAGGTGGTATTTTGTTAGTTTTGTCAGATCTAGTTAATAATACTCTGCAGCTGCTATAGTGTTTCAGAATTAAAAACTATGGTTTACAATAACATTATTTTTTGATAAATGTACTTTTTTGTTCCTACATATTGCTGGTAATGGTTGTTGAAAATTTTGAATCTATGCTTGGGAGGATCCTGAATAAATAGAAAATAAATTGTATAAAATAAGTTAATCCAAATATAATAAGATATTAATAGAAAGTTTATGCCAATGTGTAATTACATTCCTGTTAAATTATTGACAGAAACCTAGTTATACCTGGTAGATTTTTTTTTTTTTTTGAATGGGAAAATTCTTGTTTTCCAATTAGATGATGCTTTTTGTACTGAAGTACTGCATTGTTTGTGGAGGTATTGCAAAATCACAATCAGTCCTGAAAAATTTTACAAAATAATTCTCATTTCTGAAAATAAGAAATAGATTTATTTAATGAGTTGTATTATTGACTTCTGTGTATCTAATGCAGTCTGTGAACTTCAGTGAAGGTAAAGCAAATGACCGTATCATTTAGGTTGGTCTGTTTATGGTTGGCTAATTTTCACGTAAGGTAGCAGCTTGAAACAAAGTGCTATAAAGTAAAACTGGCTTGGATTGTGTGGAATGAGTACCAGAAATGGAAAAATATTTATATTAACCCAATATATATGCACTGGAAGAATTTATACATGTTTTTTAATGCATACTTCCTATCTCCCTAATAAAATCTCAGTATTTCTGTGTCTTATTAAAATTGAATTTCTAGTATGCATTATATTATATCCTAAGTAGTTACTCAGAAGCGATACTGAAACTCCTATATTTAACACTTTTTTTCTTACTATAGAAAGCACGCTGAAAATTGTTGCTGTCCTATGTTTGTGGTCTCATTTTCCATTGGTGGTTGATTACTGGTGTAAAGATGATACAGGAGATCTTGGTAAAGCATTATATATGGACTTTTCAAGTGTTGAATCTCTCCCTGGCTTAATACTCCTGTTTCTTCTGACAGTTGTAACAATCAAGAGTGTAAAGCAGGTACGGAGTAACAGTTAGGACAGTAAGCTAAGACATATGGATATATTGGTCTGAAATGTTATATTTCCAGTAAAGTTAGGGAAAAATACTCTTAGCTTTACAAAATTCTGCAATCTTTTTTTTTTGGAATGTAAGTTCTGCTCCCCCACCCCATCCTCTCTGACCCTCTGTCCCCCTTATTTGGTGCATTAGAAATGTAGGAAGGTGGCATTTTTGGCCAGATCAGGTGGAGAGGTGCTACTGGTTTGTCAAGGGAGAACTAGGTTGAAAATAGGTCTTAAAGCGAAAGATGTTGACATGGGAAATATGTCTGAAAAAAACATAGTCTAGAGGTTAAGATGCAGTTTCTTACTAGGAGGATGTGATTCTGAAGCACTTTTCTGGTTTGAACAAGGTAGATTAGTAACCTACCATTTTTTTGTATGGAAGTAGCTTTGTTGGTAAGGGTAGTCACCAGTTGCAGCAAAGGACTACTCACTGTGGGCTAGGAGATCCTTCTCAGACCTCTCAGCTTACGGGAGTGGGGTTCCTCCCAGTGGCCCTCATTTTCTGCATTTCACAGTCTTTGACTTTACATACAGTTCCTCTTGATAACATGGTTATTTGGTTTTATGTGTTTGTCTCTGGAAGATAGTCCTAATTTATGCTGAAGGGAAACTTAGGTTTCTGTTATGTTTATATTCCTGAAGTTGATCCTCAGTATCTCTTCCTGGTATTAGACTGTTTGCTGTAACTGCCTGTGGGGATCCTTGTGTGAAGAACTTCACAGGAGCATAACTTTATTACTGGTTTGCAGCAGCCTCTTCTCTTTGCCGGAACAAGCCAGCAGAGGGAGGTACCGTTGCTTTTGCCTAACGAGGCATTTCACATCATCTTGCCATCGAAGCTGGGAAGTACTTCTGTAGGGCCTCAACAATTGGGATAACTGATTTTTGCAGTCATTCACTGTTCATTGCATGTACCAGTTCTCACACAGGTGTTTAATTATTACTATGGTTGAATGTTCAACCCAAGGCAGTAGCTCCCAGAAGCTCATAGTGATTTGAGTATTTATGTGTAATGAAATGAGTTTTAAGAGTAAAGGGAGAAGAAAAGGGCTCCTTTCTATTTTTCTGTTATTTTGAACTTAGTTTATCTTCTAGTGTTTTTGGAAACCCATAAAATAATTTAAAGACTAGTCAATTTAAAGTATGTCACTGCACATTTCATTTGATATATTTTGCAGAGAATATTTCAAGTCGCTAATTTGTCCTAGATTTAATATGAATCCAATTAATTCAGGTCACAGAGCAAGAGATAGAACTGGCTTAAAAAGTCAGTTTGAAACATTCTCTTGATGTGTTTTTGTAAGCCTGTGGCTGTTTTATGGGAAGAATAGGAAGAAAAGTAGAGCAGGAGAATGCTACAAGAATGTTTAGCTAATGACCTCTATTATAAACAATTATTCTTAAGATTCCATAAACATTCCTTTTTAGCATCATGTTTTCATCTCCAGTGGACATTCTGAATGTCTCTTTCCTACATGGAAGTGAATGTTCCTGTGAAAATTTCAGCAAAACCAACAAAAGCATTTTCCAGTCATAGAAGATTGGTGAATATGTTCTCTTTCAACTCTTCTTTCATTTGATCAATTGCACCAGAAAAAAAAAAAAAAAAAAAGAGAGACTGAAAGATGGTAGTATATTCACTAGGGAGGTGTGAAAGCTAGTTTTGGTTTGGGTGAGCTACAGTTGTTTGAAGACTTGCATAAATATGAATCACTTGTGATTTATATTTCATCCAAAGACAACGAGACGGTCAGCTGCAGTATGTTATTTGCATGTAGCTGAGGTACCTCTGATTCATGCCGACAAGTAAGGCTTCAGCTCTTTTGGAAAGGTGTCTGTGGAAATAAAATCACTGACTGCAGTCGATATTTAATCACGGCCTAGTGAGCAAAAAGTGAGCACTGAATAAAGCAGTGTCTTGAAGGCAGGCCACATGGACGAAGGTGGGTGCTGATTGATCCCTTTACTGCCGTCTCATTTCGTACAGAGGCTGGCAAATGATGAAATTTGATGGCATGAATTTATTTATTTTTTTCTGCAGCTGTGAGAGATCCATTTCATAGGGTTGGATGTGACTTCTTAATAGATGTGAAATCCTTGCTTTCTTAGCGCTCGCGTAGACCTCAATACCAGCAAACTGTAAATTATAACCTGCAAGTAGGGGCCTATGTTCATAGAATAATGCCAGTGCTTAGTGGAATAACCTTAGGCACCTACATAGCTTTTGGGGAGTCAGTATGGCCCCTGCTGAGGACACAGCAAGCAAAGAGGGTGTGTGGTGTTGACTGTAAATTCTTTTAATGTTCTGTCTACTTTGCTGTAGGTGATAATGCAATGAGAGCAAATAATGTAAGCCAATAGCACATGGAGAAAAATAATGGGAACTTATTACGGATAAATGTAATTGCACATTTCATGCTTTGCTTTATGTAATCAGTCCATTAGGTCAAACACTAAAATACATTAATTAAACACCAGTTTCTCACAGACCTTAGTAACTTGTTAACAGCCCTTAAAATACCGTTACCATTATCCGGGTTGCTCACAGTCCGGTGGAGATCAGCATTTGGCAGTCAGGCCCAGCTGCGATGACGCGAATTGATGAACTCTGTGGACTGGCAGCGGGAAGCAGAACATGCTCCATGGCTGTGGGCTGACTGCTGTGTTACTTCATTGGACCTGTAGCAATTAAATCAAATCATGCTGAGGACCACTGTCTCCTTTAACTGCGTGGTAGCTATTCAGGCTTTGGGCATCTATGGCCTTGTCCATCAAGCACTGTGCTTTTGTGGTCTTTTGAAGAGCTGCTTGGCCCTAAGCAAGGGAAACAAAACATTACCTTGTCTAGCAGAGCAGGAGTGTTTAGGTGAGATGCATATTTTTACTCAGAAAACACACTCTGGTTTTGATAGCTTTTATCTACGTGAGAGCTAGACAGGAACTGAAGGTACAAATAACTTTTACTAAATATTTAGTCCAGAAAATGTCCAGCAAAAGCAAATCTCAAACCATATTATTTTTATGGATTATTTTTTCTTTTATATTGCTTTTAGTGTACTTCATTAATGGCTTTGCATTTGCAGGATCTTTACCTGTCTGTATAGTCTGTGGGCATATCAGGCCCTGTGTCATCATGGAATTCCAGGCACTTTTATGAAGGTTGCATGTATTACATAATTAGATCTGGTTTTGACATTTAATTTAGGAGTATCCCTGGGGGGAGCTAAATTCTTATGCAGTCAGTGGAAAAAAAGGAGCTGCCTGTAAGACTTAGATGACTAAAGTAACCTGAGGTACTTGTTGTGATACTGCCTGTTAAAACCTCCTTGTGTCTGAATGATATCACAGTTGTCTACAACCTCTGTAGAGCCCTCTCCTCCCTATTTTGTCACTTGATTGTTCCAAGTTTTCTCTTGCTTCTGTTTTGGTGCATGAAAATCTCTCATATTTATCTTTTGACACATAATGCTTTATTTTGCCTTCAGCTTGTTTTCATATGATTTATTTAATACTGGCTTTGTTAGTATTGCTATACTTAAGATATATACTGTCTCCCCAGGGCATTAGCTGTATCTACTTTCCAAGTAATATTGTGTATATTATCCCACTGAATTGCAATTATATCCGCCAGTCAAAATTCATTAATCTGTACAGTTGCTGCTTTCTAGCTACACATTTCATTCTTCATTATGAAACTTTTGGCAGTGTAACTATAATCAGTTGGAGTGGAGGAATTTTGAAGTGCCAGGACTGTGAGAAATAATCTGTGAAACCACAGCACAGGTTGGCTTGTTTTGATGACTGCAGGAGAATCACAGGATGGCAAAAACTTAAGGAGGTGGATACGGGACAGACACATGCTGTGTAGGTAAATTGATTATTTTTGGAAGGGGTACTCAGTCAAAGTTCAGAAATGCATAGCACCAAGAACAATTTCAGGGATTAAAAAGCAGGTTACATAATACCAGAGTAGTAATAATTTAGGCAGATAGGAGCTGGGTGGCCGGGCATGGGGTGTGAAAGAAAGCAGGCCATTGTGGGAGTGCATCCATGATCTCTCTGTGCTCCTCTCCCTCTAGGTGGTAGGTGTAAACATAGCCTAATAATCACTAAAAGATTTCATAAGGACATAACCTCCTTATTCTACTCCCAGTTCATCATGTGTTGTCTTTAACTTTGTTCAAAGTTATGCAGAATCACCTTTTAGGAAAGCCTGCCTTTGTCAGAGGCAGATATTTTGGCTCCAAAAGGTTTATCTGGGTAGTTTCCTTTGCCTGGAGTATTTTGCAGGCAGTTAGACTCTACATAGTCCAATGTTCTACCCTGCTCTTTAATTTTAAAGTGCTCCAAATTAAATTATTATTATCTTTTTTTCATTTAAAGGAATAAGAATGTTCTGTTAAACCAAATGGTCCTCTGGAGTTTCTGAGGTTGTACGAGTATGTGCACTCAGGAAGTTTTGCAAAGAGCCAAGGCAGGCACCCAGAGATGGCAGACGCTTTATCAAGGGGCGATCTGTAGCATAGAAGGAGCACAGAGAGCTGGGCTGAGGCTTTTCTCAGCAGGAAAGACCAGCCCATATTGGTACCCAAAGAGTTCCCCATGTAAAATTAATCTGCAAGAATATTAGCATGTGAATATTACAGCTTATGAACCAATACTCTTGCTGAATTACTTTCCATAACTAATGCTGACAAACCGAATGGTTTTTGATACTCCTATGAAAAAATCCTACTTCTGAAATGTGATTTTATCAAATAGTTCGTATATTGTTAGATCAATGAAGTGAGTTACACATTCCAACATAATAGTATGTAAATTAAACTGAAAGTTAATTTTACGTTTTTCCCAAGCAACAAAACCACAGGCTGATAGATATCGCATTTTAATTTTCTTTTGGTTGATCGCATTGTATTTTCTTTCTCCTGTTACTTTCTGTACACAGTATAATTTCATAGTGCTCACGGCCTATATACTAAGTACCGTACTGAAAAAGGGGGAACTATATTATTCTGTAGATACTGACAAATCTCTTTGGTTAATGTATGTTCAATAAAGCTGAAATAGCAAATGTTATTAAAACAAGGGAAAAACACAATGAAAGTTATTAACGTTCTTTTCTTTGGCAGTGTTATGTGTGTGCCATATTTTATTTTTTCTTTCCTCTAAAAATACAGTTTTATTGAAATAAGACAGGAAGAAAAAGACGATAACACGAAAGTGCAATAACAGTAAAGATACTTTTTTCAGTACAATCTCAAATGAGGAGAGAACCTATTTCTTTTTTGGGGCAGTTGAGACAGTATTAAATGCTGTTCCCTTTTTTTCAGTTAAACAGCAGCATTAAAGATAAAATAAAAGTTTAAGAACTAATAATTTTTCCTTCCTTAGCCAAGTGTCCTCCTACATTTTCAAAGTAATACACTCAAAGGAGGAATTTAAAAAAAAATGACTGGCTGGTTTTTGTACCACAATTTCACAGAACCTCAATATTGTACATCATAATTAGCTACATAACAAATGAAATTGGAATGAACCACTTAAGGAGCCTTTACCTAGAGACCTTGTAGTCCACATTGCCTCTCAGGAGCATCAATCCTGACAGAAAGTGCATGTCCCCTTGTTGGCTGTGTTCGAGGAGCCTCAGCCAGTTGCCTGGTTTTTGCTCGTTATCGCTTTGGCACTGTCGGCCTCCTCAGGGCTGTAAGAATCCAAAACTGGCAGCTCCCAGAGGAGCATTACTGGGCTGTGCTGGGGCCCGTATAGCTAATGAGCCAAGTGACATATGGGGCCATGTTGAGAGAGAGTGTTGGCTGGTCTGGTCACCTCCAGGATGGCGGTCCTCCCCACCCTGTTTCTGCCTCAGGGCTGCCTCTTCCCTTTCTGAACTCTAGTGCTGCCTTTCCCAGCTCTCCCAGCTGTACCCAGTGACCACGGATTGTTTATCAGCCTGACTGCTGCCATTGAGCTGGGCCCTGATGGTGGTTGTGGCTGTTCCTCCCAGCTTCAGTTCCACCTCACAGTGGAGGTGTCTGATGCCAAGCTGTGGGCCCCGGCTTAAGCATGGCCACAGTGAGTGTGTGGCCTTCTCGGGGGACA
This sequence comes from Thinocorus orbignyianus, assembly GCA_013400375.1. Taxonomy (NCBI): domain Eukaryota; kingdom Metazoa; phylum Chordata; class Aves; order Ciconiiformes; family Thinocoridae; genus Thinocorus; species Thinocorus orbignyianus. The sequence goes on along the minus strand of VXBW01001320.1, from coordinate 432,822 downwards.
GCTGCTGTCCCTTTGCTGCCACCCCCTTGCTGGTGTCCTCTTGCTGGTGTCCTTTTGCTGGCCAAGTCCATGCCACTCCTCCGGGCAGGGACCTGGCTGTCTCTGCCCATGATGTGGCATCCCCCTTGCCCTCCAAAACCTGCTGTGTTTTGAGGGTGAGGCAAGCAGCTGTAATCTCTCCTGCCAAATGGACCCTTGCATGCATTTTGGCCTCAGTAAGCTTGTGTGTACTGCTTCTTACTTCTTAGGAGAAACTTTCCAGAAAAAAAAAACAAACCACAACAACAAACAAACCTAAAAAATCTGTACATCTAATAAATCAATCAGTTTTTTTCCACCCTCTTCCCCTCAGATCACCTCAAAACACTTTTCCTTGACTAACTTCAAGCCATCATTAGAAATTCTGCTTTTGCTAGGCACTGTAAGTGGGGAAATCTTAAGGCAGGGGAAGGCTTTTCTCTTTTGAAAACATGAGAAGGGATGGGCATCCGGATTGCTTTTATCGTTAGCACTGCCTCACATCTTTACCTACTGAGTCACTGCTACAGCAACATAATATATAATTATATATATTTTCAAGAGTCAAGGATTCTCGTTTAAAGCTTAACTCAGTTTTAAATCCCCATGGAAAGCGAAGGCCCTTGAAATAAATTCTAATCTTAATCATATTCATCATTATTAAAATTGGAAATAGGTTGAAATACTTAAGGTAAGTGAAATGAAAAAACTAATAAAGGGCATGAAACACACTGGAGAAATGGAAGAATAATTGCTAAAGATTAAGAAATCTAAAATGACCAAACATGAAAAAGCCTTCATTTCCAATAAGCTTTTATTTAAAAGTTTTGCAATAGTGTAATTATATAAAAGGAGATTTTAAAAATGAATTGAATGTTAAGTGCAGCTGAATGGTAAGAAATATTTAGATACATTAAAACTTAAACTTGTCCTATCTTTGGTCTTCAAGCGTGACTTAGGCCTTGTCCGTTTTTGAGAGAGTTCCTTCATCTGTCAGCAAGGAGGCAACGCTCCTATTGTTGTTGCTGTTGTTAATAATTATTATTGTGGTACAAGTAGTTCTCATAATAAGTAGTGCTTACATTTAACAAGGTACTGTGGCTGAAGACACCAGCTTACTCAGTTTTGTAGAGGCAGAACAAAAAGATTTTTCCTCTTCCAAAGAATGTGTAATCTAAACATGAAAAGAAGGACCTCTTAAAATATTTTGGTTGTAATTAAAAATTATAAATATGTAATCAAAATGGTAGGCTTCTACTGTACCCTTTTTTTTGCTAGTGAATGAAAGATGCCTTGCTGTGAATACTGCCTAACTATTGGAACATATGTGAGAAGTGTTTTTTGAGAGGTGTAGAGACATCTAAGTCAGGCAGAGGAACATTATAAACCAGGAAGTTTAGGAAAATTGATTTTTTGTGTGGTGTACTGCTCTAGAAGTGTTGAATGGTGCACTTCACAATGTAGTCTGTGGTAGATAAATATTTAAGAAATTGAATCTAGTAACTTAATTTTTATTTCAGGGATTACTTACCTTGACCATGCCGGTTCAGCACTTTTCCCAGAGAGTCTCCTTAAAGCTTTTACTGATGACCTCAGAAACAATGTTTACGGTAAGTACAAAACAGGGTTCCCATTAGTCTTCTCAAGCTTCCATCTAAATAGATCAAAACTGTGCCTCCTCAGTTGTCAGAAGAGTAGTTCTGTGGTTCTTGAACAGTGCTATAGAGTAGTTGGAAGACTAGTGATATTACAAAGAAGTCCTAATCACTTCTTGTCATCCCTAGCTTTGTTCTTTGGTGGCCAAGAACGTGTCTGTGTTAGTGAAGAAAAATCAAAGGGACCATGACTCTGTTGCCCAGGGATTAGGGCACCATGGCGGGAATAAACAAATACAATGTAGCTCTGAGCACTGTTCAGTCTTTATTTTGCCCACAGAAAATGGAAACCCAATTTCATATGCAAGGACCAGAATCCAGAACCACCACCCTTCTTGGTGAAAGTCATCACAGGGAGCTTGTACTCTGGCTCAGTTTAAGCATTTTATTTAGAAGAAAGCTTAGCTTTCCAAGTTGATTTAGGCAGTGAATAGGTATTATACCTCTTCCAGACTACTCTACTAAGGTGCATACTCAGAAAAAAGGATATGTATCCCCAAAGCAATCTTGCACATAAGAATATGAGTAAAAATGTTCACAGAATTGTGCAATATCTGGGTGGAGTTTTAGCTATTGCAGCTGTGGACGTGGGTACTTCAGCACCACCCACAAGTACTTAATCCCCAGATCCTCTACTTAAACATCTCTTTCTAACATTGTTATCTAGTCAAGAACCGCAAAGTAGATGCACTTTTATACGAAGGCAGCATCATCCATTGTTAGGAAATATTGTTATTGTTTCAGACAATTTATACTAGAGTGATTCATGCTCAACCAGAGAAGAAAATATACTGTGCAGTATTGTGTATATATTCTGTGAGCACTCACACTTGAGTAATCAGAATTTCTTATTATGTATTGCTCTCTTTGGATTATGTGTCACTTTTGCTAGTTTTGTGTCAGTCTTGTGCTCCCAGACATAGAATGAAGTGATTCCTCACTTGGGAACTAGGTACCACTGCTTTAAAAGAAAATGCTGTTAATTCAAGCACTGGCACACTTATGCTGATCACCTGAGCAAGCCACTTGAGAGTTCTGTGTAGTTTTCATTTTCAGTATACTATTATAATGTCATTTCCCCCTCGTTTGTTTCCTGAATGCTGTTGAGGCCAGAATCCAGAGCATGGATTTAAGTTCCTATGAAATAGATGTACTTGATAGGAATAGAGTTTTTGCTGTTATAACAAGATACATTGTTTTGGTTACATTCAAAATCTCCTATTCAATTGCCTGTCAGTGATATTAAAATTAATGTTCTGTCACTACAGCCATTGTAAAGTGAAATGTATGCACTCTGATCTTAGTTATTTCAAACAACACTGGTCTCAACCCTTATAATAAGTACCATCTGTGCAGAAAAAAATTAAATTTGTGAATCAATTGAGTGCTTGTGAATAGAAATAGTAGTGCTTCCAGTTTGGAGCAGATTTGCATAGTACCTATAATGCTATGGGAGAAAAAATCCTATCTTTTTAAATACGGCTTTCATCTAAAATGATAACAAGAGGTCTAGTATGGTCAAATCTCAGGTTTTTTTGAACTACATTTCTGATACTTTGAGGGCAGGAACTGTTGTATAAAATGACTTCACTTAACAGACACGGATGTGAGTGAAGGGGGAGTTTAACTTGCAGTTTGGCTTCTTGTTGATAATCCACAGGCCTGAAGAACTGCAGTTTAGCTGTTGCATGTGTAAATGAGGGAAAGGAATGTAAGAAAGAGAGATTCTCACTTCTAAATTGAGAATATTTGAATTGGAAATTACAGAAATGCAACATCAGACATGAAAAGTCTAAGTATTAGGTTTTGGTTTTGAGCTCTAAATTTGTTATTCTTTTCACTGCCTTTGCTCAATAACTTTCAGCAGAGTGATTTTGCAGTTTTAAAAAGAGAGTAGCTAATATTGCAACCTACTGCGAAACTGTATTAAATATGGTGATTTTTTTCTTGTTTTCTTTCCAAACTGTTTAGGCATGTTCTGTAAGCATTTACTAATGGGAAAGTGTGTTGTTGCTGTAATCTTTTTCGCTTAAGTAGATAACTTTATGCCCTTCTAATGTGCTGTCTTAATTGCTAATGCATGCCTATGCTGAGCTGTGCTAAGGTGGCTCCTCATTTCATGCTAAAATTTATATTTTCATGAGCTACTTGAATTTTAGAGAGCAAGAAAAGCAGGGTTAGTCCCGGTGTCCAATGTCAAATGTCTGTTACTCCAGATGCTGTCTCTTCAAAATAGCTTCTTAGCTAGTACACAAATGTATTTATGAATGTGCATTCTGTACATAGTTTTTCCTAGTACATTGTTGCATATACAGTTGCATTTTATTTTTAAGGGAGCTGCCTAAGTATTCATAAGACATCCAGCCAAAGTTTCAAGGTCTGTCATAATTGCTTGCTTCTGTTATACGTCCCTTCTCTTGACTGACTGCTCTAAGGAGCTTCAGGGCATTGCTGTGAAGTATACGTTGAATCTTTCTTTGTCATCTTTTCAGCCTGGCTTGGTGTAATACTTTGATTCAAAAAAATTAATAGCAAAATTTTGATTAATAATTAGCTTCTATATCTCTTTTGTCTCTTAGGCAACCCTCATAGTCAGAATATCAGCAGCAAGCTGACACATGACACAATCGAGCATGTCCGATACAGGTAGAGTAATCTTTATTTCGGATTTTTTATGATGCACTTCATAGTTTTCATGTGCTGTTTTGATGACTTTGATGTGATGTCATTTTCTGAGGACCATCTAGCACACCTAAAGAAAACACCTCACTTTTAAAACACAAGGTACTTGGACAGTCAAGTTTTGGACAATCAGTTCTTTTTCTCCCAGATGCCCCAATTCTCAAAGTTCTGTAGTTAAATTAGATCTGTAATATAAGTCTGCAGTTTTAATTAAGATATAGAAGTTCGAATCTCAAAAGCAGTCATTAGTAAGATGTTATGCTAAGATACAAAGGTGGAACTAAGTGCAAGGACATGGTTAAAATTCAGATTAAATTAAACAGGGCGTAATGGCTTGTGAGAATTTATAAAAGCCTTATGGGAATGTGTCCACTGTTTTACAGCAGGTACTTCTGTTGGAGCAATAAAATGTGTTTTAAAATAGTTTATTGTAATTTTTAAGAGCAAAAATAAAAAGAAAAGGTAATATTAAGTTTTGGGTCTTCTGGATATGGGCCAGAAAATGAACTGAATGTCTAAATAAGACTTCCCTCTAAAAGTTCAGGATAGCGTGTGCTGAAAATACACTTCTTGCCATTATCATAGAATCATAGAATCATTCAGGCCAGAAGGGACCTCCAAAGGTCATCTAGTCCAACCACTAGTTTGCACCATGAAGAAATATACAACTTAGGTACCTGGTTGTTGGTTTTAGGGATGTGTTTTATATAACCCTGGCTATTCTATAAAATATATCTTTACTGAATAATATGTATACTTTGAGTTTATTTGCCTGCTTTTAATGGCCCTCTGTGCAAGGAAAGAAGTGTCATGGATTGTTTCGGTCTTGCCATCTTCCATAAGAGCAAAAATTTCTCCAAAACACATCACAGAATTCAGATCAATAACACTTTTTGGTGTTCATAGTTGTAACGAAGAATATCTGCCTTATGCCTTTCTTCTGGTTTTTGTTTGTTTGTTTGTTTGTTTGTTTGTTTGTTTGTGTTTATTTTGGGGGTTTTTTTCATTTGTTTGTTTTTGTTTTTTTTTTCTAACTGCACTTTTATAAGGGTGCAAAAACCCAAGTTTTCTGACTGGCTATAGCCTGTTCCCACCCACCCCCTTTTTCTAGAATAATTACTATTGTACTCTGTGTTCTTCATTATTAGGGAGTAAGGAAATAGACTTCTACCATATAACTTATGCAAGTTACTTTAAAAGACCTAACATTCTCAGGTTGTTTTATTTTGGATCCTGCTTTAAAAAAGTGTGAGGCTTTTATAAGAGCAGGATTGGAGATGACAAGATCCATACCAGTGGTCTGTAGTGTTCGTTTTTTGGTTTTGGCTTGTTTGTCGTATTAAAAAAAAAAAAAAAGCCCTCTGCATCCAGATGAACATTTTCAGTATTGCACCTAATAGAATTTGTCACCTGTTCCTGTAGAAATTCAGCCATTATCCCCCAATAAAAAATTAAAAAGCATAGTCATCAAAAATATGTATTCATAAAAATTCAGAAAGAAAATGCTCAAAAAACAGTGTCAGTAAGTCATCTATCTAAAAGGTAATAAAAGTATATTAAAAATCTATACTTCCATACCATTGCAGCTAATCAAAATAAACAATATGACAAGATGAGGAGACAGGCACTTCTGTCCTGCGTCACAGCACATAGGCTGGATTTCTTCAGTGAAAGAATAATTCAGTGGGTAGTTCCAGAAATCTTAAAATGAACTGCTTACTTATAATTTTGCTTTTGGCACACGGCTGCAGCCAGAAATATGCGAAAAGTCAGTTATATTGTCCTGGGGTCAAACACTGAAAAAAAGCGATACTGGGGAAGGACTGTTTGTCAGAGTGGAGCGGTAGGATGAGGGGTAACAGGTTTAAGCTAATAGAGAGTAGATTTACACTAGGAAGAAATTCTTTACCCTGAGGGTGGTGAGATGTTGGAACAGGTTACCAAGAGAAAATGTGGATGCTGCATCCCTGGAAGTATTCAAGGCCAGGCTGGATGGGACTTTGAATAACCTGGTCTAGAGGTGTCTCTGCCCATGGGAAGCAGCTTGGAACTAGATGATCTTTAAGGTCCCTTTCAACTCTAACCAATCTATGATTCTACAATATATATTTTTTATTATTTTTAATTTGATTTTCTGATAAGGTAACACTATAAACTAATTAAATAAGCACAGAGCTTAATTTCTGATTTGTATTTGTCAATATTGGTGATAGCAGCACTAGAATAGATTTTCCTGATCTGGCAGGGTACACTGTCTCACAGTGCAAAGCTGTATGATTTGGTTTTGCCTTCATATTTGTTTGACAGACAGAAACCACTCTTAGAACATGGATTTGCAAGAAAATAACATAAGTAATTAAATATTGGAGTTTTCCATGATTTACAAAATTACAATAATAAAAAAAGCTTACCTCTTGACCAACTCAAGTACAATAAGAGTAAAAATAACTATTTCATTCTTAAAGACATTGCTTCTTTTTACTTGAACTACTGACAAATTTTTAGCATTATGTGTATCTCAACATTAACCATGAGTGACACTGAGAAGAGGAAGTAAGAACTGTAATAAACCTTACCTAAATGTACTAAATGTATGCATCAAAAGATTATAGATCCTTTTTATGACTTTGGTTACGGATGTGTGGAAATACTATTGCTCCATTTCCATACAGCAAAAGAACATGAGTGCAATATCTTCTTACGATGCTGCAGAGATAATGCAACTCAGAAATTCATTACATTGAGTATTAAATAACCCTTTTCCCATATGCAAGCATTTTACAATGCTGGCTTTCTGAATATTTTAAAACATTCTCCTTGTAGATCTTACACTTGCAATATCAAATAGTGCAGGAGTGTCTTCTAACCAGGGCCAGACTGAAGTTTTAGTGTTGTTTTATGTTTGTGGTGTTTTTAAGATATACAACAGGATGCCTTTTTCCTTTAAACACAGTGCTGTTGAATTTAATAGAGTTCTGATGTTCATCCTTGAACTTTCAGGTACTATGAAATATTAAACTCGAGTATACTTTCGGAATTCAAATATATATTTTTAAAAGGGGGGGAAGAAATTTCAGCTAGATTTCAGCGTCAGGCATCTTCTAGACTCTGGCAATATGTGTATTATAGAATTTTCTGACTGAAGCTAAAAGGATTTGGCATTGAGCTAAATGGGATCAACTTTAAATATAGAACCAAAACGTGTATTTCTATAAAGCCCTCTCTCAAAATATGCCGTTTAAGTGAACTATAAGAGGAGAATAATCTCTGTGGGCCTGCGCAGACGATTGAAAGGAAGTGCAGTGGTCATGGACAAAATAAACGTAAATGGCTTAGTATTTTAGAAAAATACTTGCTTCTTTGGTAAAACATGCAGGTGGTACAGGATTCTGCTAAGGAGGCAGTCTTATAAATGCTGTTTATAATTTCATTTACATTGTATTTGTAGAGATCATTCCATTGTATGATAGCAAGGTAAAACTTTACATTCCTTCTATAAGCACTTGATTACACCAAAAATATCCATTCCAAGTCTTTTTTTTTTTACTTTTTTTTTTTTTAATTGTCACGTGTTCTGAAATGGCGCTATGTGTAAGGTAATATTTTTTTCTTTATTCCCAGGCTTAAGCAGTTTTGTGTCTGAAAACAGTAATATTAGAACTGATACATACATGAAAATTGGGTGACCTTTCCTACACAGTAAGAAATGGTAGATACGGTATCTGCTTAGTATTGATTTGTCCTTTGCAAAGGTCATCAACGGGAGACTGTACAGATGAGTGACATCTGAGTGCTGCATCCTGTCCTCCTTAATGATACCTATCAACTTGAAACCCTTGTTTCAAAATTAGTGTGGTTCAGCCCGTTGCACGCTTGTTTTATAACGCCATTTGCAAATGCAGTTCTTCTGATCCCACTGCCTGGCTGCCAGGGCAGCTCTGAAATACCACAGTTGGTGAAGTCTAGCAAAAAGAGACAGTGCTCACAGCGGTGACTCTGTACATGACAAATGGGAGAAGCATTAGAAGAGAATTATGAGTAATGGATAGGGTTTTTTTTGGAAGAGCTTCATAATAGGCAAGAGGGGTGATCTTTTTCCTCGTGGTTCATGAAGTGATTTCACAGAGGCGTGCAATGAAACAATCCCAGTGTGCCCACAGTGAGCTGGCATCTATCCATCTATCTCGACTCTGTGCTCCCTTATGCACTGAGCAAGAACAGGGCAATGGTTCTGGTGCGGATGCTCCTTGTGTTCTCCTCGCTACACCTAGCCTTTTGTGCAACTGTGCAACTGTAAGAACCTTTTTTTTTTTCTTTTCCCTTCTTAACACTAAAAGATAAAAGCTAGTGGTAAGGAGAGCAAACTTAAAATGAAGACAAAGGGTTCAATTTTATACATAGCTGTTTCTAGGAGTCAATCCGTTACTTTTGGTAGGTTTACTCTTTGCAATCCTATGCAAGGTAGTAAAAAGCTTCTGGTAATAGATACTGTTACTTTTTTAATGAATTAGGAGGCTGATTTAAGAACCAATGAAATCAGTCTGGTTTACTTTGGAACTTTTCGTCTCTGTTCTTTTTTGGACTTTGATCTCTGTTTTAATAAATTCATTAATCATTAACTTGATAAACTGGAGATTTAGAAAGGAACTGGCTAATCATGTCTGTTAATCTTGTGGTAGTCACCTTTATAACCTGGGCAATTCTGAGTTTAATTTGTATTGTTGCTTAGAGAGTGTTTGCAAAGAGGTCTGAAAAAGGGTGGATACGTCCTTTAATTTTTTTCTTTTCCAATTCGGAAAAAATCCTCAGTAATCTGCTTTTATAATGTGACTGTGACAAAGAAGCAATGGAGAATGAGATTAAAAGTGATTTTGCTGTGTCATTGCTCTCCAAATAACATTCAGAGTGGTACAGTCTTACTTGGATTCAGACCACCATATTGATGTTTTTTAAATGCATAGAGCCTCTCTGCCTCGTTATTTGCTCTTTTGGCAGGGACCTAATGGACCCTGTGTTCACGGAGAAGCCTGCAAGAGGGCACCTGAGCTGCTGAATGAGATATTCCAATTGGAACAAAATATATTATTAAAAATAGTGAATTTTCCCCAATGCAAATCCTATTCTTCCCTTCTCTTTGTTTATTCTCTTTGCCTCGTTCAGGGTTTATATGGAAGCTTTTTTCTCTCCCTCGACTGTGCAATACTTGTAGAAGAAATGCAGTGTTCCTTCTTTTTCTGGATTTGCAGCTGCTTCCCAAGAAGCAGCATAGTGAGACACCAGCCTGGGACTCTTCTTGTAACACTTGTCGCCCTGGCTTTTTTGTGTCTAGAACCATAGCTCTGTCTAGCTGCTGGGAACCCTAGCAATCCCTTTGCCGACTCCAGGGGAATGTGGCAACCTCATTACTGGCCTAGATAATTTTTTGTTTTCAAGTAAGACTTTTGGAAGACTGGATATTTAGGAGAAAAGTAATTTCTACCATCTACCATGAGCACCTGTTGTGCTTGACAACTTTGTTTTGACTTTAGTGCACTTCTGTTTGTCAGTGCTCCACTGAAGAGGCGCTCCATTTTTTTCAAGTTAAGAAATTTTCAATGCTGTCTTATGTATCTTGTCCAAAATTCAGCTGATATGTTTTCTCATGTCTAATTTTTTTGAAGACTGCAGACACTTTCTGTTTTGCTCCATCATTTGAAACTTACTCAATGGTCCTCTACCCAGAAATGCATGACTGATGATTGTTTAACCTATGCTGTTTATATCTTCTGTTATATTTAACATTATAACCCTGAAAAAGACTAATGCATCTATGTTTTTAGAAGCAAAGAGATAACTTATTACTGCACCATTTTAAGTAGTCTCTAATAATCTTTCTGTGAAGTTAGCAAACGCAGTATTGAGCTCCATTTTGGACCTTATTCACTTCATTTGTAAAGCAATCTGAATACTTCATCTGTTCTTAAGTTGTTGAAGAGACACTACAGCATTCCCAAGGGCTTCCCTGGTGGCATCTGTGTCTCAATGACTCTGAAATTTCTGGTTTCACTACTGCTGAAAGGCAGAGCTTTTTGCAGTCATCCTTATATTTCCTACCTGAGCCCCACCTTGCTGCAGTTTTCACCAGCAAACTTGAGTCCTTAAACGATCAACGTTTGCATTATGAATCTTTTTCCCCATCCAAAAGCATGTCAGTTCTGACACTACTTACTGTTCTGTCTCCTCAGTTCTTTGATACTGTTTTTGCTGCACACACTTAATGATCCTGTCTTGATTTTTAGCACTTTGTACACTGATATCCACTGAAATGGTTATAATTATGAGAAGGAGCTAGGTAATTCATGGTGTATTGTTTACACTTTGAATATATATATTTCTATTTTTTTTTTCTAAACCTCTAAGTTCAGGAGGTGAACTTCTAACCTCCTGAACGTAGCGATGTATTCACGAATGTCCATTATTTTTTCTCCAGAAGCAGATATGATCTGCAAATAGTGGCAGCTTTGGGGACTGGTGACTCTGCAGCGTTTGAGTGATTTAATTTTATTTTTTTTCTCTCAGTTGTGGTGTAGTCTAAGAATTATCTTCTGCCCCTGTTACATCAAGTATAACTGCATCTGCCTTCTCATCTCTAATAATGCTGTTGGCTTTTATGCATCGTTCCAGGCTACCTGCAGCTCATCTAGTCATCTTACAGACAGAGCAAACACATTTGCTTTGCCAAACGATGGCACGTGCCTTTAGCGCTCTCTTTCTCTGATGAGCAGCTTATTTACAGCACCCTTCTAGATGCTGTAGTCCTAATGCTGGGGTTTTTTTCTCTCTTGCTGCCCTCTGCAACCTGCTGTCTTGCTGAAGTTCTCAGCTAATATCTCAAACCTGTTAGCAGTTGTAGCCTTTTTATCTCCCCTCAGCATTAAGAACCCACTTGGCTACAGGCAGGTGCCATCTAGCTGTGTTAATTAAATGTATTACAGCTGGTTACCAAGGCTATTGCTGCCCTGTTTTTTGCCACAGGAATGTTTAAATTTTCAGCAGGTTAGCTGCCCAGCTTCTAGGCTGTTGTTAAACACCAGAGGGAGTAGAGGCAGTGGGAGCATCGCAGCAGCAGTGTTGAGCTCCAGAAACTGAGTAGGCAGAGCAGGGGGTATGGGAGGATGGGCGGTGGTTGGCATGGAGTAATGACATAGTGCAAACCGACCACCTTAGCTCGATCAGGGATGGAATGGGAGTGTGAAGGCCCAGTAAGAGTTTTGGGGTGCCAGGTTTCAGGACAGCCAAGTTATAGAGACATTTCTGCTGGTATAGTTCAAGAGTATGGGAATGCACATGACCTCTTTGTGACTCATCTGCTGCTATTACATGGTACTTCTAATCTGGTGTTGATGATCTTTCCCCACTGGGAGGAATAGAAAACTCCTTCTTCCATTGCCTCATAAGAAGCCAATGTCCTTTTGTTTATGTGCTGAAATTTTCTGTTACTTACAGTTTTCTGGTGTCTTTCCTAGGCTTAACTTCTGATGCATTTATGTAGAGGAGTCCAGCCCTGTTCTTTTGTTTTTGTAGACTCAAAGAGATAAGATTCTGTAGATTCTGCTTCCTAGGTGTATTATTCATCCCCCACTCCAATCCCATTGACCCTGACTCTAAACTTGTTCCGGATTGCCTTCGTATTTCTGAAATATGTTGGCAAAATTGAATGGAGTCATTGAAATAAGCCCTGCAGTATTGCGATCGAGGGTGTGGTAACTGAGACAGAATAAAAGATTCTTTAAATAGTAATGTGACCTGATGAAATGTTCTGGGTGCTAGGAGAAGTACAAACATTTTTGTAAAGATAGGGTAGTGGAAGGTTTGTTTCAAATGAGTAGAGCAGACCTGCAGACACAATGGATTTCCAGGATGAAAGGAAGCAATCTTTGTGGGGATTCTTTTAGAATGTAAAATCTGTTGGAAGATGATTTTTTCCTGTTTGTTCTGAAATTTCGTACTGGGCTGAAAGTGGTAATGTGGTCAATAAACTGGTTGATACTAATATGAGTGAGGCAGCAGTGAAAGACCATGAGATTTTCTACAGACAGGTATTATGCAGGAAACCACATTGACTCAAAGAAGAGAAAATTATTTAATTAACTTGATCACTTTGAAGCTAAATGTACAAGTTTTTGTTGGTAGTTGGAAATATGCAGCAAAAAAACCCTGCCTAAAACTCAGACCTTTGTAGTATATGCTAGCAATATTAATGAGTTCCTTCTAACTTTATTTATTCTTTTTGTTGTTGTTATCTGCTTATTTCATTGATTCTAATTTCTTATCCAGTTTAACTTTCTACTTCTAATATGAAGATTGTAAACAAAGACATTGTCCTTGAAATTAAAGGGTTCCTTTAAGAAGCAGCATGACCCATGGTAAGATACAGGAATATGAAAGATAAATGAAGCAAGCCTTTGAACAGATCTGTCTCCTTTATGTTAAGGTTAATAATGTCTAGGGAATCCAGCTTTAATTTGCTAGAATTTGTTAGTATATTTGGTATGTTTCAAGGCAGAAGAAAATTGTATCATTAGTGTTATTGAGTGCCAGCTCAATAACAAGTTGCTAATACAGTAGAATTCATTGCAAGCTTTTGTATTGGTGACACTGTTTAGAGGAGTAAGATGTGTATACTTGGATTTTATGCAGACTCCCTAGGTTTGCAATGAACCCTGAGTTCACAGTCAATACTGTTCAAAAGAGCTTTTCAGCACTGAGGCTTTTCTCAGCCATCCTCTTACCGCTTCTTTTCATTTGTCTTTCTTTACAGTTTTTTTAAGGTGTTTAGTATTTCACTACATTTTTGCACAATACCTATCATGATAAAGTAGGTTTTAGAAATATGAATCATGTATGTGGAAAATCTGTTCACAAACCAGATTTTTATGACCTGTGAGTAAACTATCTATGAAAATAATATTGTCTTGGGGGAAGCAAAAGAAAAGCCACCAAAAGAAAAGACCAAAGTTGATTAAAAGTACTGCAACTGACCTCTGAGGGCTTATAAGAAAGATGTGAACAAACTTTTTGGCAGGGCCTGTTGCAACAGGACAAGGAGTAGTGGCTTTAAACTCAAAGAGAGTAGATACAGTTATAAGGAAGACATTTTTTACAGTAAGGGTGGTGAAACACTGGAATAGAGAAGTAGTAGATACCCCAACCCTGTAAACATCCAAGACCAGGTTGGATCGGCCCCTGAGCAACCTGATCTAGTTGAAGATGTCCTCGATTATTGCAGGGGAGTTGGACCTTTAAAGGTACCTTCCAACCGAAAAAATGTTCTGTGATTCAATGATTAAGATGGTATACACAGTATAATTTGTGGCTTTGGTAACATACTTGGGAAATGTGTCTTCCCTTGCAGAAAGTACTTACAGATGGTTTTGATAACTTGATTTTTATCTGTAATCATGTAATGACACATTTACAGTAATTGTTATTACAGTCTGCCTTCTAGCTCCTTGGGTTTTACCATGATTTCAAGCTGGAGTAAGAAACTGTACAAATCTCTGAAGTATTGTGGCTGAGACAGTGTATGAAAGCAGTGACTGAGCCTGGATTATAACAGACCTCATAAATCTACGTGGCTGTTTTTCTCCTGTATAAATAGTGTGCCACAAGTGGTAATTTCTGTGGTACTACCTACCACTGCAGCATAAACTTTGCCTGGTTTTATTTGTGATGAGTTAGATCTTTGGTGGTAATGAATTGAAAGGAGTTTGTAAATCTGTCATTAACAAGCTAACTTAGCCAAGGAAGAAGCCTCAACAACCATGAAATAGGTGGGGTAACTAAACTTGCCTGAGCCAAAACAGATAGGAGCAGTGTTTCTCCTCCTTCCTACCTGGCTGGCTGACATAGCTGCTCAGAGGAAAAGGGAGGCCTCCAATTTTCCAGTAGCACTTTCCAGCTGTCTTGAGTGGCTGTCACTGTAAATGGGATGCTGTTGCTTCTCTTCAAGTCTCCCTCTTTCACCTCTGGGTGGGTGAAAGTTTTACCATGTGCCAGTCTGGACCGTGTGCATTGTCTGACGGCAGCACACAAGGGTAAATTTCTGTCAGTCACTGAGGAGTCATTTCTGTGTGGGGGTATAGTCCAGTAATGTGTTATAATATGCTCCTTCACTTGTGAGAGGAAAATAAAATAACCTGATGTACTTTATAGACACAGGTACAAGCGAAAAAGCTCAGTAGTTTTTCAAAACCTTGAGCTGTACCTGTGAGAAATCAAAAGCAATGATACATAATGTATTTCACGGTAGCAGGTCAAATGCAAAAAAGTGTAGAACATTTCTGAGACACTCCAAGTTTATCTGACCAGGTTTGCCTATTTAAACATCCAAATGGAATGGGATCACTATAGCAAATAGTACTGGCATTTAGAGTTTGTAATGAACTTCAGAATGAGTTTGATGAAGTATGATTTTAGTATAAATTGGAGTTAAGCTGCACTGTCAAAATGTGATATTATAGGTGGTATTCTTAACAATGAAGTGCAAATGAAATTCTGACTGCTTTTGATTAAATAAGTATACACTTCACTGAATTTTGGAAATTTAATTCTCTTAATTTGAAGTCTCAGGCCCTGAACAGCTATTGTAATTTGGAAAATAGTGCTGCTTAGCTTCAAGGCTATTTGTACTTAACAAAACACTCACAGTGTTTTCTTTTGTAAATTTGGGGCCCTTTTGATTTCTTCAGGTGTTCTTTTCTTCTATTGTGTGAAAAAGAGCTAAAATAACTTTATTCCTGGTTGTGGCCCATGAAAGTCAGAGATGTAGGCACTAGCGTCAACAAAAGAGTATCAACAAAAGGGCTAAAGCCTGGATTCTGTTCTTTCTGCTGAGGGGTTGCTGTGGTTGTTCCCTGTGGACAGGGCAGTGAAGAATATTGTTGTATGTGAAGAAGGCACACCTGGCGGTTCAGAGCCATTGCAGACCTTCTGGAGTGGGAAGGGATTGACCACAAATTCTTGCTGGAAAGGTGCCCTTCTGTTTTTAAACAACATGGCTTTCTAAAGAGGCTGGAAAGCCAGGTGGTTGAAGATGTTCCTATGGAAAAGTCCTAAGTCTTGGAGGAGATGCCCCTGGTAGAATCTCCTGCTAGAGGTAATAAATGTAGGCATACTAGTGCTAATTACTTTATTCATAGTGTTGGGAGGAGATCTGAACAGCTGATTGCATGGGGGTGGAGTGGGAGGAGGGGAGGAAAAATAACTGTCAACATTCATGTGATATGGTGCTTTCAAAGTGTGCCTTTTGAGAGAAAAGAGTATATGCTTCATCCTTTTCCACTCTCTCTAATTTCATTATCATATGATTCATGTTACTACAAACTAAAACACAAAGGATATAAAGTAATTTAAGAATGAGAAATGCAATTTTATTTGACAAGGGTACTTGATATAAAGTAAGGTCTGGTTAATTAGCTAGTATGTAAAAAGCACTGATGTTTCTTGAATTTGGTATAGTCAGATTTAAATGTTGAGGTAGTGGTTCTTACATACAAAAACCTGCATTCAAACCATTTCAGAACCATATATGAGAGATGGCAGTCTTTTTGGAAATGCTTCTTTGTGGCTTATATGTTTTGTAGTAATTTCAGTTTTATTTTCACAGACTAAAGTATTTTTTGACCTCCATTATAAGTAATTTAAAAACAGTGGCATATAACATTTTCTATGTCTCTTCCTTGACTTTGATTTTCAAGTCTAATTGAGGTTTACTTGCAATGAATTTGAGCTCTCAAATCACTTAAGCCATTACTGTAGCAGAAGCATTATGCCTTTAGGGTGTACTTGTATTTCTACATTAGCAGAATGTGTTTTCTACTTGTACAGTGAAATTACCTGTATCAAACTCCAACAAGAGAAACAGAAATGAAAACTTTTTTTGATCCCTCTTTCTAGATGGGAGAATTTTGCTGTTGTGACTGTATTGATTTGCTGTCACATAGCTGACCAATGCCGTAGCTATGGCAGTAGAATTAGGTAAATACAGAATTAAGCATTTGGAGAGTCTATATTCACCATAACTTTTCAAGAAATCAGAGTTATAGTGTGCAATTAAGAGCTAAATGGACCTTCACCTCTTCTAGCAGCTCATTTTAAATGAGACAGATTGCTTGGCAATGTTTAATAAAAAGTCTGATTACATACAGTGTGTAAAATGAAGACTGTAAAATTAAGCATATTCAGAAGTAATTTCTCTCCAGTACACGTGGGTCTCTAGAAGAAGAGAGCGTGTGTGAACTTGATAACTTAGAATATAATTACTGAGGTGTGAAACATACTGTAAGTCATTTAAAATTTGTGAATGGCAGCTCTGTGGGAAGGTTCAACCACAGCAAAATGTAAATGTTGCTAAACTTGTTTTTACAACCACAGTGAAAGAAATTGCCCTGGTGATTTATTCTGCATAGCATACAGATCAGTGCCACTTTAAAGAAGGAAAAGAAGAACCAGCAAAATACTGTTTGGTGAGTAGAGGGCATCAGGCTTATCCATCATTCGTTCTGATGCAGCAAAGAGTTTGAAGACAGCTTTTAAGGGAACTGTTGAGATGAGCTGTGACATAAATCATACTCTATGTATGTGCTTGTTCGTGTACTGTTACTCTCTCCCATGGCTCCCTTCCATGCCTGTTCCAGAGATAGACCCTTAGTAGCGCAGCCAGCAGACTGGAGCTGCTGATGGCAGTCATTTAAAGTCCAGATGTGGGATGTGGTGCTGGAGCAGTGGAGACAGACACGTACACTCAGTGCCAGCTGTGGCAAGGACGGGTAGTTTTTGGCAGGCAGTGGGGTGGGCAGATGGAGGTGGTCAAAACCACCACTGCCAGACTCACAGCAGCTCATAGTAAAATATGTTGCATGTGGGGTGCCTAAGGTCCCACCTAGGTTGGTGTTCTGTCTCTGAAAGTGGGTATGTAAGATGGCAAGTACTCCCTTGAAATGTACCCAGAGGTCAGGGCTCTGAATGGATGGTCTAATTGCTTGAGATTCACTGACTTGTGGGGCTGGAAAGTCCTGAATCCTGGGTATCACTTGATAGAGAACAACTTTCAGAAAGCTTTACAACTGGGTGCATAGTCCTCGCCTGTCTTGAACATTATTCTCACTGTTAATGGTTTCAGGGGAATTGTGGTAGATGTTTTTTGGCTGTATGTAACTTTTCAGCTTTAGGGTCTAGCACAAGTGTATTGCCCAGGAAAAGCTACTGGTACAACATGAAGGAGAAAATGAGAATCTTAAGTTCTTCCTAGCAAATTGTGAGATTATTACTGTGCTATGCAAAATTTTAGGGTCTGTTAGATCTATTAGAAAATGAATACATGTTCCTCTGCTGCAGTGGTAGTCACACTGCCACTGAACTTTCCGAACCTACAGTGTTTATAGTTTGATAAACACAATCTGTTATATGCTAATGGTATTACATTTACTTATTTATGTAGGTAATTTTAAATGGAGCCTCTTGCCATTGTGCTAGGTGCTTTGCAGAAAAATTAAAAACATAAATTGCGTAAGCTACCTGCAGTGGGTACAGTAAACTAGGGCTGCTGATAAAAATGACCACCAAAGCACACAACTGACTTATCTGAAATAAAACTAAAGACAGAGAAAGTTATGCAAGTCAGGAGAGAATTACTACTAGTCAGATGCAAAATTAAATAGTGGATTTCTTTTCTCTGTTGTAGATCCCAGCAGCAGTTTGTACCAGGCCAACATGATTAATGAACAGGAAATAGTGTTCTATAACGATGTATTTTCTGGGTTTCTTTGATAAATGTTTCTTCCCTTTTCCTTAGCCACTCTGCTCTAGCCATTTGCTCACAGGTTTATCTGGTGATTTAATAATAATGCAAAGGGATTGTAATGTTTTTCTTATGCTACTGTGCAGGTGATATGACTATAGGAATGAGCTCTGCAAACCAGAGCAGCACTGAATACAGAACCCTATTTTGTGCTCTGTTATACCTGTGTAGTCCCTGTGATGTGGTTACAAGGCTGGTAGTGCAAAGGGAAAAAAAAAAAAAATAAACCAAATTCAAATCTGTGGGTGGTAGGCTACTGAGGCAGAAAACTCTTTGGTCTTTACATATGCAATTTTTCTATTTCTGTGGAGCAGACTGAGATGAGAGGCCCTAAAATAATCTTGAAACCCCAGAGGGTTCTTATATTCTTTTGCAGCTGTCATGATTTTACTTTTATTGCTTAAATTTTTCTCCACTCCCCTAGCCCACTCTTTAAACCCAACTTTTAGAAGAAATTCTGTTTGGGAAGTTTCTCAGCTAGTTTCACAGTTTTGTCCTGATGAGCTCCGGATTTTAGGACTTTTTGACATTCTTTTCTCTCCTCTAGCTTCATTGGACAGAACAAGATCGATCTCATATTATTATTGTCCAGAGAAGAGTTATACTTAAGGAGAAAAGATGTACTGACATTGATTACCATTTTCTATGATCTTAAAAATTTTTCCTGCTTGTTTTCTATCTGAAGTATTATTTTTCTCACTTCATAGGCTGCACTGGTTTTACCTGAATGTTCTAATGCCTCAGCCCCTATTCAGTGATTTCACTGTCAGCTACATCACTTCAAGATATATTTCCCATTTAAGAATAACTATATGAGCTCTTTTATGTCCTGATATTGCCTATGTAAAATAGATCTTCAGGATAGCCCTGCTACTTCTGAAAAGCTGCTTGAAAAGCAATAGCCCTTAGTTTCTAACCAGATGCCTCTCTTGAAAATATTTTAAAGGGATACTGTAGATATCAGAATATATATGTATGATGGCAGCCCACTTCTTAAAAAATACTTTTCCTTGGATAAACTGCTAAGCCAATAATAACAAAACAAACCCAAACACCAGAACAGAATTTAAGATTCCTTCCTCTCTGCCTCTGTGGGACTGATCCTGCGGCTGGGACTCTTATGTCTGTGCAAAGACTTGGTGTCCTCTTGTCAACATGAGGAAGGCTCCTTGCACTGACACTGAGATTGTGGCTGTTGAAGACCGTGTCTGGGACTTATGCTCCCAGGAGGAAACCTGACATGGTAGCTGTAAATACTTGGAGATTTGTGGTATTTCCCCTTCCATTTTTGAAAGCTTCTGGATTGACTGTACTAGTGAAGACTGCAGTAAGCTTGTTAGTAGTCTCAAATGGGCATTTTGCTTGACTGCTTGGTGCTTACATGTGGCTTGGCTCCTGAAAGATGGCATCCTTCATACCACCAGCCTGCTCACTTTTTTCTCCAATAGAGGAACTTATTTTAGTGTATTTCAACTGCAACTGATAAACCCAGCACCTTTTTTCACCTGTACTAGAGGTCTGTGAGTCCTCTTTCCATCAGTAACACACTAATATAAAGTTTGACAGCATCCTAAGGAGGAGGCTGAGATAGAGATGCTACCAGAGGCTGTGTCATGACATAAAGTTACTTGCCATCCCCCCCAAGAAACTAAAATTGTCATTGGGATTTGTTTCTAGATCTTCTGTGAGTTTTTACTGTGACAAATAGCTTGTAAGAATGGGACAGAGAAGTTACACCAACAACAGAGAGTTCAGGTTGGATAAGTGGAGGGAAGAGAATGCATTAAGCAGAAAAATATAAAGTGGATCCTATGTGTGCGTATCTAGTGGAGGTCACAAATATTTTCCTAAGCAGACTCTTCTGTCTGATTTGGACCAGGAGTTTGAAGCTTCATTTTTTCCCCAAGGATGTCACTAACCATTGGTCAAAAGACTTGGTCTGTAAAGTTCTGCTTTTATCCAATTAATGTTAGTTATATGGGAAACATATACAAAATGGAGGAAGAGGATAGATGCACATTTTCTTTATCTTTCTCACCTAGATTGTGTAATGGTAGAATTTACATGTGCTTCCTGGTCTCAGTCTTGCAGACAATTAAGTTAAAGCTCAATTTCTTGCGTAATAAACACTTTGGTTTATTTTGTAATGGGGTTTTAGCTATGCTGGAATTTCCTTTTACCTCTCCTTGTGTGTTTGAGTTTATCCTGTGTGAAACATGGAAAACATAATCGCAAACACTTGTGGGTGCAAGAAATCCCCTTCTCCCCAGACCCTTTCCTGTCCAGCATTTGGTTTTGTAGACAACCTGGAACAATTACCTCTGAAGTTTTCTTACTTTGGTAATTGCAAAGACTCATAATACTACCTCGAAGATGTACCACTTTGCATCTATTGAAATATAGAGTTAGTCTATTTCTGCCTAAGTCACTGGAATTTGTTTGCTGCCAAGCACAGGAAGTTGTGCAGTATTCTTCTGGTAAAATATTAAAGCCCTCAAATGTGTCTAATGTATAAACCTGTTTTTAATAGTGGATACATAAATTGATATGAATCCTAGAATCATAGAATGGTCAGAGTTGGAAGGGACCTTAAAGATCATCAAGTTCCAACCCCCTGCCATGGGCAAGGACACCTCCCACTAGAGCTGTTTTCAAAGAGGATTTTGCAGAGTAACAGGAAGACAATTCCATAAGAAGCAAGGATATGCTTCCTTCTGCTCACAGAATTCAAAGCTAGGATATTGGAGTAATCCTGTGGTTTTCCAAAAGCTGTTCCTTATTCATTACTGAATCTGGTACAGTTTTGGCATTGTTGGGGTTCGTGTTCCAGTGACAGAAACTATTTTAACATTACTATTCTCAAAATCTTTGCCTTGTTTAAATTCACATGTGGTAGAGGACAGACAGTCCTTGATTCAAATAACTTAGCATTCCCTTTTAACACTCAATATTTTAAGGTAGACAGTGACAGAAGAGGGGAGATCCTGTTTTTTCCCTTAGTTTGTGGACGGGTGACTCTGGTACAGAAAAGCAGAATGGCTTGCTCAGGAAATCAATGTATGAGTTAGATCCACAAATCTATAAGTCTCACTCAGTAGCTGGATCTCCAGACAGTGTTTTTATTGTACGGAGTGGGTATGTGCACAAAAAAAATTCTCTTTAATCACAACTAGAGTTATGTACAACAATACCTGCACTACTTCTCTCTCTACCTATGTTGAATTTTTGTTATCCAGTTATTGCTGGAGAGGGCTTCCAGCTAGCAAGGAAGAGACAGGGTCTTCTGCATCCCTTCTTTATTTTCTAAGCATGTACCATCCTTCCCATCCCAGTCCTGTAGCCTGTCAGTGTGTCCTCAGAGCTGCTGATTATAGCTGTTCACACCATCACTTGAGCAGCAGCAGCAGCAGTCAAAATCTGGTGGGTTTGGCACTGCCTTCCTAAAGACATCT
Source organism: Thinocorus orbignyianus (assembly GCA_013400375.1). Lineage (NCBI taxonomy): Eukaryota > Metazoa > Chordata > Aves > Ciconiiformes > Thinocoridae > Thinocorus > Thinocorus orbignyianus. Next base: position 411,175 of record VXBW01001320.1, on the reverse strand, counting down.
GGGGTGTGCCTTTCTCTGCTGTTTAGATATCCTTGCTTTATATATATATACACATATATATGTATATATATATATGTATATACGTCTGTGTGTGGGTATGTGTATATATATAGATAAGTAGATACACATAGAAATTGCCAGGGAACTCATACAGTGTCGTTGCATATTTGATAATTCTAATCAATGAGGTGATTTTATTACCAAAGAATTGTGCTAAGTAACTGAAATGCTTGAATCGCATTACGTTCATATCACTTAAAACTGTAAATGTTACAATAAAGACTTGTATCTTCAGTCCACAGCCTTCTGCAGGAGAAAGAATTGCTAGGTAAGTAAAGCATAGGTTCCCTAATCTTCTGCGGCTTGGGATAACCCAGCATCCTGGCCCAGATTTCACTTTTCCCCTTAAATCTTGAAAGATTTAAAACTGAAAAGAAATTATGTTTGGATAATTTGAAATTATTTGACTTTGCCCATTTTTTGTTGTCTTAAAAGTGAACCAGAAGACAGTAATTTTTCATTCATGAAAGTGAAGGCACTCCCCGCTGTCTCTCCAGACAGAACTTGACCTTGCAGAGAGCTATGGCTAGATGGAAATAAACTTTTTGTGAGCTTTTGTACTTCTGTGATGCACAGAGCTAGAATCAAACCTGCTTATTATTTGTTGATCTTTGTGTGTGCCTTTGTGTGTTCCCTGAGTACAAGTACATGCTTATCTGCCATCACCTACTTGAAATGTGATAGAAGTTAATATAAAAGCTTTTGCTTTTTTTCCTATCAGAACATTAAAAAATCAAATTCATTTATACAATTAAATGCTGAGGGGACTGTGGAAATGGATTTTTGTCAAAAGCTGATGATAGGGAATTCATAGTTTTTGTGTGACAATCTGATATAATTGGACAAAAACTGCTAAAAAGCCTGTTAATTAGACTGGTCACATCATTTTGGCATTATTCATTTGCAAGGTGGTCAGTTTAGTTAAGTAATATTAATTCTCTCAAGTTCAGATTGATGTCTAAGGTAGATAAATATATCAGTTTTTAGAGCTGACTAGTATAGGGTTAGGTGCAGTGAATCCAGTCCCAGAATCTGAAAAAGATTCTTTTTCTACCTTTCTGATAGTGTGATTACATTTATTGAAGAAAATATGCAGTGGCATCAAAGATAACCACTGCATTTCAGTCAATGTAAACTGTAAGAAGTTGGGAGGTTTGGAGTCAGTCTTTTTCATGGAGAAGGAGAGGGTTAAAGCAGTGCTGTTCTTTGTCACTGCTGTTCTTTGTCATTGTATTTCTTTCTATTCCAGCTGTGGGGCAGTAAGTTTCCCGTGGTCAATATAAGCAACTATGTTATGGTCAGCATCAAGAGCTATGATATGTGTGACTGAGACGATATGTAGCAAATACTCTTTCCTTCAAGAATTACAAGATTGGCACATTGTTTAATTTGGAGTCCAGTCTTGCAAAAGGAATAGGTGTTGTTCACAAAAGAAAAAAAANCCCAAAAAAACCAACAGACAAACAAAAGGCATGACAAGAAAGGTGTAAAACCAGAATTTTTTTCCACTTCACAAAACCTACTTAAAGCTTACTTTTTCAGAGGCTGTGAAATAACAGATTAGTAAGAGGAAATATAATTCTCAGTGCAGAAGTGGTGTTTTAAGGAGCTAGGTATGAATATATGACATTACTGTCCTCTGTGCTGCATAAATGAAAATAAGAGGAGCTCTTATTTGTAGAAGTCTGTGCGTTTTTTTTTTTATTTCTGTGCTGTAGCCCATCTAGGGGAGAACAAGTGGTGACAGCAGCATATTTGTGTGTTTCACAGCCTGTTCTTTAGCTAATTTTGAATCTACAAATGTTTGGAACAATTCAAAATCATTGGAGAAATAAAACTATTGTATGTATGTTATTAAAAACTTGTAAGACAATCAGATAGTTATTTTAGTTATTTTTATCAGCAGTTCAGTGTAGCTGTGAAACTTTCTCACTTGTTGGGGTTGTGGAGAGAGTTTTGGATACATTAAAATGTTCTTTCCTTGAGAGAATACGCTAGGCAGTTATTTAGTGGTGGTGTAAGATGAGGCTAAGGGCGGTTGTTTTGCAGTCACAGCTTGTACAGCTGCAAGTTTTACTTGGGTGAAATGGTAAAAATTTTGCCCCAGCTCTCAACAGTGTAAGCTGAACTTTAGTGTTAAATATTAAAACAAGAGGTCTTCCTGCTCACTTAACTTTCACAAATGCCTTCCTCACTGCATCTTGAGCAAGTAGGTATGAGAAAGAGGAAAGATAACCTCACCTGTATTGGGGCTCCCAACACGGTTCTTACACTGGCTGAGCTGTAGCTTTAATAAAACAGGGAAAGTTTCAGCTGAATCTTTCATTTGTGTAGGACTGTAGCCTTACCAGAAGCAAAGAAATAATATAATGAATAATTTTTCTCCCTGTCTTTGGGTCTATTTGAAAAGGAAAGAGTAAATTTTATTGTTTAGGAAGGAAATTTATAGAGGGAATATATTTCTCACCTAAGAGAACTTGTAAAAGGAAAATATTTAGGCAAGTGAGTGTGAAAGAGCCCCAGCTGCAGTGGTGAAAATTTGAATAGGAAATGTTACAAGGAATTACACCCTTGTCTAGTATTCTCTATAATTAGTAGCAGGCATGTTTGTGCATGTAAATACAAGCTTCCCTCATGTATATTTCGCTGTTCACACTCAGAGTTAAGCTCAACCATGGGACAGCTACTAATCTGCCAGCTGCATCATTAGTACATTTAATGCATCTTAAAACATTGCAAAGCAGGAATGTACTTCAGTGAATAATAAGTACTGGAGAGGGAGGCAAATAGGGTGTTTGTAGTCTTATTAGCATACTCCTGTCCAAGGTGTTCTCCTGATGGTAAAATGTGGCAGTAGCAGAGCATAGCCCAGCAGCATTAGTGATGATCCACAAGTTGTACTTTTCAAAGTACAGGTTCAGGCTATGCCTGAAGTTAAGACACAAACCAGAAATATGACACTGAAGATAATATACTCAACACAGCAGTACAAAAGAAATTCAACATATTTTAATTCAGCAAGCGTATACTTCACTGATTTGCTGAAATGTAAGTCTGTTAGGTTAAGTTCTCAAAACCTGAATAACTATTGTGCTGCACGATTAAAATAAATACTGTCGTCTTTTATTCTTAAGTGAGGTTTCCATATTGAAGCAACCTTGCTTTTTATAGCTTGCTAGGTCAAACTTCTGAGTACCTCATTTCTTCAGATGTTGTTGAAACTTTTGCATTAGTGTCCCTTAAATGTAGCACAGGATACTCAGTGGATTATTATTGTTATTGATATTGCAGCTTAAAAGTTTGTAATTTGTAGATCTCTGTGTATGTAACCTTATATTATTCCAAATATTCCAAATCTTCTGTGAGATACAGATTAACAAGGTTAAAACATAGTTATATTATCATAGAATCATAGAATGGTAAGAGTTGGAAGGGACCTTGAAGATCATCAAGTTCCAACCCCCCATGCCATGTGCAGGGACACCTCTCCCTAGAGCAGGTTGCTCAAAGCCCCATCCAGCCTGGCCTTAAACACTTCCAGGGGTAGGGCATCAACAACTTCCCTGGGCAAGGGAAGGGGCGATGTTAGATGTCAGAGAACTAGATTGGCAGTTTGCAAGAATTAGAGTTCTTCCTAATGGAAGAAATTATGTGATGCTAGGTGTCTGTTTTAACTTCTTGGAACCTGTTTCTCTCCATGTGAAATGTGAAGAACTCACTGAGTTACAGAGGTGTTCTGAGCCTTAATAAGGGGACACTTTTTATCATTTTAATATATCTGAGTAGAAAATAATATACTGGAACAATTTACTTAAGAAAAAAAAAAATCCCAAGAATTAATTCTGGAAATACTCGCAGCCAAGCATAATGATCAACATTATAGGAGGAATGTGTTTTTCATCATTGGACAATTTGAGACCAAGGTTACAGATGAGTATTTTCTTAAAGTATTTCATGCTTATAGAAGCAGCACATACCATTTGATGGTTTGCTATGAAATAAACACTACTAAAATTCTGTAAGGTCAATATACAAGTGCAGTTAACAAGACCTAGGGCCTTGTCAGTATTCAGAATTGCACTCTAAGTCATTTGAAAATGTGCTACATCATTGCAATGCATCATGCGTACAGCTGAGGTTTAATCTCTGCTTGTATTGATGTTGCTATTGTTTGTTCTTCTGAAATCTGGGGGAAGAGGGTGTTCACAACCAATAATGCTGTTGCCTTCGTGATAGCCCTTCTGAAATATTTGCTTTAAGCAAGTAAAAACAGAATATTGATAAATGAGACATCCAGGGGGCTCACAGAAACCTCCCGCCATTTTCCAAGTTCCCAACCAGTGGTCTAACTCTCAGGCCTTACGCCCCTTGCTTTGCCCTTTAAGTTAGTGAACAGTAGCAAAGTCTGTAGAGGTTTTACTTTCTTTTAATTGAACCTTTTATATAACTGTATTTAAAGGTGTATGCCTTTGAGCATGAACAAGATAAACAAAGCACCTGTGAAGTTTTGTGACCCTTCCATGTCTCAGGAAAAAAAAAATAAAGGCATGTATAAATTTAGTGGCCCTAACTTGTTTGCTACTTTTCAGTGATGCTGGCTGGTGGCAGGATCAGTCTTGTAACCTGTGATGCTGAAATGCATTACATATCTTTTTACAGCTGCTAAGACGTGGGGGGGGAAGTCAAGAATAGCCCTTTATTTGGTACTTTTTGTTACCCCTCCTCATGCCACCCCCCCTCGTGTGTAGGAGAGAACAGTAAACAGTTCGTTGGGAAAATCTATGAAAACCTAGCAATACAAGTTAATAATTGACAGCCATGCTGCAAGTAACAGTGGCTTCTTTGTGAGATAATTTGTGAAGGCTCTGTGACCTGGGATTTTTGGTCTTGGCAATGAGGGTTTTGTCACCGTGACCTCTTGTACATTGATTTCAGTTACTCAGTTTGCTGCTTGGGTGTACTTTTTCCTTCTTCCACGTTCTTTCCCTTCAAAGGGTTAAGTGAGGCAGCTTGCATTGATAATTTCTAAATAATTCAAGTCTGATTGCATACATTGTGAAAAATGATGGATTTAAAATTATGAACATTTGGAACTAATTTCTCCAACACACAGATGGCCTGGATAGACAAAAAGAAAAAGAGAACCTAATAACTTATTGAAGAGGAAAATATGTACAGTACCATTCTGACACTTATGTAGCTTGTTGGGGGACTCCAAATGTGTTTTTTACAATGGCCTGACTTTGTACAGTTCAAAAGTGTTCATTCTCCTGTGAACCTCAAGTAATTTTATGCCAGTTAGCTTGACATCTGTATTGATATATAAAAGATTAAATCAATAAAGTATTAAAGGATAGCAACTTCATTAATGCAGATCAACATGATTTCGTGGAACACAGGTCTTCTTTGCTTGAGACAATTTTCTGACTTGAGTTGGTAGAAGTAGCTGTTAACATAGTATACTTCTGATAGGGATTTGACTTAGTGCTGCACAGTGTTTTCATGTCTGTCTTTAGGCACAGAGCCTTTAAAACACAGAGCTGAAGAGCGGATTTTCCTTCTATAGAATAAAAATTGTTAATTAGAGATGATTGACTCAAAAAGGTTTGAGGTGCATGAGAATAACTGACATATCACAGAATTGTAGGGGGTGGAAGGGACCTTCAGAAATCTAGTTCAAAACCCTACCTGCACTTTGGCTGCTAGCATACATAAATTTTGGGAAGGGGAGGGGTTAATCAAAAGAGATTGCTCAGTTTGTTGAGGAAAACTGACATGCACATACCAGAAAGAGAAGATGCATGTGAAAAACTATATTCTATGTTTTCATTCATTTGTTTTCAGTGTAGGCATTTAAATAGCAGCAAAGAAAGTTGAGTTTACAAGATATAAGACAGTATCTGAGATGCAAAAGAACAGTGGTATGGACTTGAATATATTAAAACTTCTTCTATAAGCATAGTGAAGAACTCCCATGGAACACACACATTTATAAAAACACATTTTATAGGATGAGGGGGCACCTTAGAAGCTCTAGTGTGTGTTTTGTATTGTTTGTTTCCACTAATAGTTCCCACTGAGGTGAATAAAAGTGCATATGGAGCCAGATAATACACAGTTTAAGTTAGGGTGCCTTAACCCAACCCAGTACAAATATGTACCAGATGAAACAGTGGAACATGCAGAGTTTGTTTGTAAGTTGACTGAAAAGGTCAAATTCTCAGATCACCTACTTAAGCCACATAAGTTTTTCCCCGCCCCTTAGCAAAAGCTATATTTTGTAATCATTCTTTTTTTCCTAAGTTTTTTGTTTGAATTTGAGTTGAATTTCCTTTGACTGTATGTAGAAGTATACCACAACTCTGGCAGTCAATCCTCTGAAATGAATTAATGTTGTTTTCATGTAGTCACCAAATAAGACACTTTTTCACCAAGAAAGATGTTGTTGTTTTTTTTCTATTGCTGAAGCGTTAATGTATTCTGAAAGTTGGGGAAAGCTGCTAGATTTAGTAAGGCTATCTGCAAATGGCTATTGATAGGAGGAAAAAAAATAATTGGTGACCACTGAAAGCCCTGTGGCAACCAATGAGTTGTTTTTCTTAATACCTTGGAGATCGGAGCAACTTTCTCTTCTCTGACACAAAGTGCTTCTATGAGACTTGACCTGACTTGCTTTTGAATAGCGAAGAAGAAAATAAGTAGAAAAACACCATCTTAAAATTAGATTATTTAAGATCTCCAAAACACCATAGCTCTTTCCTTCATGTGGAAGATGACACATCACAGTACATTCTTAGGAAATATCTTCCATCTTAACAAGCTATATGCGGTAAAATTTTCTCTTGTTTCATTTCTGACAAACAGCTTGAAGTCTCTTTCCGAGTAGTGTAATGTAATCAGTCAAGACAGAAGGAGAACATTGGCTTGGAACGGGGAATAAGTCATATTTGAATTTCAGTGGCTTTGAGCAGAAATGAAGAGGTCAAAAGTTGTCAAGTGTTCCAAATGAAGGTGATCCATATTAATGAAAATCTTTCTGGTTTCTAATCAGATGTATTTACATGTGGTAGGTTTTATAGATTGCACCTTATGTGGTGTCCAAGTTACATGTTGCGAAAATGGCATTTTTTTTCTGTTGCATAAGAAGCTGTAATTAGGCAGTCTTTTAACACCTGAGGAAGATTGTCATTATTTTACTGGAATTATAAACATCTTTTAAGAACTATGTGGACATGTCCTCTCAGAGACACAGGACTTCAATTTCTTCAAAGGAGCTTTGATTTTTGCTGTATTTGGGAGTAGTGATTTTTAAATTAATGTTCAGTCACAACCAGTTCACATGTAATTCATTGCCTAAGTAGCAAAGAGAAGATAAAATACCTTTGAAATTTGAGGAGCTATCTTTGTCTTGCCTGTGTCATGAGATTGCATTTTATTTGTATGTATAATTGTTTATTTAAAGCAATACACTGATCTGTTTGTGCAAGGAACAGAAAACATTTCCATCTTTGTGGGACTCTGAAGTCTAATTGCTGATGACAGGAATTTTAGATGTTGAAAAGTTGTTTTTGTTTTTTGGTTTTTTTACTGAGCTGGAAATAAGGTTCAGAGTTGCCAGTGGTATTTTTGGTGAGAAGCAATCGGTCTTCCACGCTGGCAGTGAATGTAGCAGGATACTGCTTATTTTTCATAATAATTCAAATAGGGATTTAGAGCTTTTATTAATTTGGGGGTTAATAAAGTCTGCCTTTTGTCAGTTCCATGAACTTGAGTGGTTTTTTGGATCTGGAATTTGGACATAAATCAGTGCCACCATTCTTACTGATTGAGTAGTTAAATGAAGCCTTGCAACTATTTAGAGGAGTACAGTCTTTTTCCAAAGAAAGAAAGAATTATACACATATCTTCCTTGAACTAGTCTTAACCATTTACCATAATTTTCAAGCTGCAAGACATTGGCAGTGTTCTGAGAGGTTTTTACATATTGAACAATCACAGAGAACATGTCTGAGTTTTTATCCAATTGAAATCAATATATCTTGTTGAGTTTTCGTCACTTGCTAGAATTTAATTATCTTTAAGCAAGTAAAATTGATGATAGAATATAAGAACCTTACAGCTTTGAAGCAAACTGAGACTTTAGATTTGTCTAGGATAGCTACCAATGCTGGTGGCAAAATATAATTAATACAATTTATTAATATTTTTGACTGGGAAGAACAACTTTTAATAACTTTAAAGGACTTCATACAGCTGTAGCTTGGAATGAGATCCATCATAAGAGTGAAAATAATTGGTAAGGATTTTATTTATTTATTTATTTATTTTAGATCATCTGTCCCAGGTTCCTTATTATCAAAGATGCTTGTTGACGTATGTATCTTTGTTATGTTTTGAATTTAAAAAAAAGCAGTCTTACAGTTTGGTACCTCATTTCAACTTTTGTCATTAGTGGTGGAGGAGGTTTTAAGCTTGATTCAAAACCAGAACAAAGTATCTGTAAATATGTGCCTAGGTAGAGTTGAATTGAACTTTTCTTGCAAACAACAAATATGTAAATTGCATACAATGTATGTACATGCATACCTTGCATGAAATCTCTAGATGCCGATAGAAATTTTTCAACTGACTACAAAAAAAAGTGTAGATCTTGTCCCTACGAAGACATTTCACTGCTCTTTATTTCATATTTCTTTAGAATGAAAGTGGAAAAAAAAAAAAAAAAAGCCTGTGTAGGGTAAAACTTAAACACATTGAAAGGAGAGAGACAATAAAGGGCATCTGAAGTGCCAGTGCAGCGAAATGAAGGATATTCCAGAGGGAAACAGGATCTAAGGAAGGAAGGAGAACTCTTGGTCAGGTAACAGATGTTTTCCCTCAAGGATAACAATTGAACAGACATCAGAGGGGCAAAAAAACTGTCTAATTATCAGTGAAATTTCTGATTTCTTTTCTTTTCCCTTCTACTCCTGATATCAGAACAATATGTCTAAAGAAGTGTGACAGGAACTGTCACCTTCTTTGATACTGAAATAGAACCTAAGAAAACAGACAGTTAATTTAAAATTTCCATGCAAGAAGAGAGGAAATGCTCCCGTTAATCAGATCACTAGCTATATCAAGGGAACTTCCACTACAGCGCTAGTACAATGCATTTAGTTGAACCTCCTTCAAAGTGAGTGTTTTATTGGGCCAACATAGACAGTTTTCTCCCTTCCATTGCTGTAAAAAAGAAAAACAGCAGCAGCAAAATGTTTTAGTCCCTAGAATCCTCACTGAAATAGCATATTAGTTACATATTCATTAGAGTTTTATCAGTATGTTGGTATTGTGCAGGATAGTTTTGAATTTAATATACCTTTGGTACTTTAGTAGGTATGTGCTTTTTCTCAGACTTCTTTGCACAGGCTTCCTTATTGCAGTTCCCTCCTAAGGTCAGGCTGTGCACTGACTTGAAAGAGAATTTGATAAATCCATTTAACATTAAATAATAGACTTTGACATTCGGCTGGCAGAGAGGTTTCTTAAAAGGACGCTGCCGACACATCAGACAGTTTCCATGTGATAAATACGTTGTTTCCAATATTTGAAAAATCAGCAATTTATGAGAAAAAAGGTCATCACTGAGTCAGACGTATTTTTTTCCTTTTGTTTTCCTCCTTTTTATAACAGCAAATAGGTAACGCAACAGTAAGCTAGGAATCAAATTTGCCCTTTGACACAGAGCTCCTGTAGGTTAGAACCACTGGGAGCCATATGCTTCTGAAGTTAAAACATGCTTCTTTGTTTATGCTGTTTTAATGTAGGGTAAGATCCTACAGTCATTTATGCAGCAAAAATTCCCATCAAATTCAACAGCAACATGAGGATCGACAGTGGCAATTTTCTCTTAGTTGGACTTCCAGCAAGAGGCTGCCTGCTGCTTCCAGCTATTGCAGAATGCAGCCTCACGCTGCTCACGGGACTGTACAGCTGTGATCATATTACATCCACCCAGCAGTCTTTTCACTCACTGCCTATAAAATGACAATGGATCAATTTTAAACTGACCCTGTTGACTTTTAAAGCCCTTAGTGTAGAAGGAACTGGTTTTCTGTAAGCCTCTCCCATTCATTTGGCTCTTGAGTCCTCTCAGTTGTCTTCCAGTCAGAGGTTCTTTTGGCAGAAATTCTATTGTCATAGCCACAATAGCTTTGTAATTTGTTTCCTCTCAAACATATCTTTGGGGGTTTTTTTGTGTGTGTGTTTTTTTTTTCCTTCCATCTTTTATAAGATGTTGTGGGAATCCCAGTTTCTGTCCCCTCTTCTCTGCCTCACAAAGTATGTTCATTTTCAATCACTCTTATGCAAAGCAGCAGAACTCTCCTGCCTCCTTACAGCATTTCTTAATGATTTTGCAGTTTTACTTTTGAAATACAGAGTTCTACAATAATTCAGGCTGTAAGGGGCCTCTGGAGTCCACCAGGTCTCAAAACAGGGCTAGCTTCAAAGCTAGGTCAGGTTGTTCAGGGCTGTGTCTGCTCAAGTTTTGAGTATCCCCAAGGATGGAGATGGCACAGACTCTGTGGGTAATCTGTTCTGGTGATTCACTACGCTCATGAGGAAGACTTTCTTCTTTGTTTGATCAGAATTTTTCTTGCTGCAGCTGTGATTGTTGCCTCTTATCTTTCAACTGTGTTTGTCTGTCAAGAGTCTGGCTCTGTTTTATCCGTAACTTCCCTCTCTTTGGTAACTGAAGACAGTAATTAGATGCGCCAAAGCCTCCCCTTCTCTAGGCTGAGCAGACACTACCCTTCAGTCTCTCTTCACAGGTTATGTGCTTCAACACCCTGGCCATTTCAGTGAGCCACTGCTGAACTTGTTCCAGTTTGCAGGTCTCTCTTGCACTGAAAACACGAAACTGGACATGGTCTTCCAAACACCTTTTGAGTGCTGGGAAATATGACTAATCACTGCTATCCACGCTAATATTACTACTGCCCAGTATATGGCCAGCATTCATTGCCACACGAGTGCACTGTTGCTCATATTCAACTATTCAACTTTTCTACCAGGACCAGGTCCTTTTCTGAAGAGCTACTGCCTAGTCAGTTGGTCCTCAGTCTGTGCTGATGCACTGTGTTATTCCATCTCAGGAACAGAACTAATTTATCTCTGAACTTGATGAGGTTTGTCAGCCTGTTTCCTCATCTGTGAAGGTCTTTGAATGGCAGCTCTGCCCTCTGACAAAATGAGCCAGTCTCCCTGCTATGATATCGTTCATGAGCTTTACTAAGGGTGTGTCCCATCCCATTCTCCAGATTCTTGATGAAGATGTTAAACAGTATCAGTCCTAATACTATTTTTTTTTTCAGGTTTCAAAGTGTTTATTTGCCAGGAAAAAAAAATATTAATTTATACTAATGGTAATCTTGTAGTAGTATAAATATAGTAAGTCTTACAAATGTTGAGATAACATGTTAAAGTATGTGTCGGAAATGCCTCCACCAAAACTGGATGCTAATGAGACAAGGCCAACACTTTGGTAAAATAAAAAAAAAAAGTAGAATACATTAAAAAAAAGAAGGTTTGTCTGAATATTCCCATCTCAGAGGCATATATCTGAGACGAAAATTTTCAGATTTGGCTCACTTTGCACTGGAATTTTGTATTTACTTGTGGCTTAAAATGTAGCTGCTTATAAATAAAGGTGGTGACAATGATTCGTATTGCAGCTGCAGATCTGTAATGTTCGGATTTGGAGATGGGATCTTTGCTACTATAAACATTCAGAAGATGTTCTATGCTCTGCTCGTCAGAGAGTAGGGTGCTGGTAATTGACTAGTTTCTAGGTATGTTGGAGGCAAAGCAGAGAGAGCGCATGGTTTGTTCAAAGGCAAATAGAAAATGAAAGTTGCACCATTTGAACAAAATTTGATCATCTGAGTCTCAGATTAACACTTCAACTTTAGCATAAGGCATTAGCTCAGTATCAATAGCAAACTCCTTGGGAAGAATAAGGGAATCATTTTATGATGCTTTCCTTCTATACTTTTCCAGCATCCAGTGACCTGTGGCTTGAGAACTTTTGGGCCAGATAGGGTATTTTAGAATTTTAATAATATCTTTTTGTGTGCAGTGATATCACTCATAATTAAATGATTTGGTTTCAAAGTGTCTTTGCACTTGCATCTCCAAAGACCTTGGTAAATGACAAGGTACCTGGCAGTGGATTTTGAAGTGAGCTTCTTTCATTGGAACAGATTACCTAGAAGGTATGACTAGAAAGTCTCTGTAATAATGTTAGGTACCTGACAGTTCAATTCCACTGAACTATCATGTCTCGTGTCAAATGAAAATTAGGTTGGACAGATATTGAACTTTCTGTCTGTGCTGAATATCCTGAGTCTACTCTATCCAGTGTGTGGTGATGTGTCATTTAGTCACAATTACAGCAAGCAATGAGCATTTTTGTTGTTGGTTTTGTTGTTGTGTTGTTTTTTTTTCTTTTCCCCATAGTCTCATTCTTCTTACTGGCTTTTTAGGGGTTGTTATGAGTTTCATTGACTGTTTCTGATTGGGCAGAATAAAACTTTCCTCCTGGCAGACACATGAAACTCATGGGGCATATGAGGAAGAATTACTCTCTAATAGCCTGGAAATTCATGTTGTCCTGAAAGAAAGGCAGTACTACAAAAAGGATGCTGATANGTTATCTGTTCTGCTGCTCTTCATTATTGTGTTTTCATCATCTCATCTAATAGGCGTAAGTGTGAATGGACATCAAGAATTTGGCCAGTATTTGAAATTGTGTAAATACTGGAATTGTCTTGCATACTTGCAATATTAGTCCACNTGATAACCATTCTGTAGTGTTTTTTCCTTTATTTTGTCTCTTTGTTCTTGCCCTTGGTTCTTTCTTCACAGGCAGTAGAAATGCTGCTTGTCTTGAATCTGGTATTAGTTGACTAGCTGAGTTCTCCAAGAATAGAATGTTTGGGAATTGTATGTGCAGGAAATTTAATTAGGTACTTAAAAAATGAAAGCTTGTGCTTTTTTTTTTTTTTTAGCATCTTGGAATTGAATTTCAACTCCATAGGACCAGGCTCTGAGGCTATCACCTCACCACGGCTTCTAGACCCTTAGCTCTTTGGCAAGAATCAAAGAAATCTTGGGAGCCCCAGCAATGCTCCACAAGAAATTAACCTATCTTTTTGCATTTCCACCAAGTATTTAATGGCCGTTTAAATGCCAACAGGGAAAATGTTCTGGGTTCTGCTTTTTGGTACAAATCATGGATGCCCCATGTAAACACAGCAATATCTCCATAGACAGGTTTATAGACCCTGATTATTTTTTGCTTAGCTAGCTGATTCTTCTCCTTTTTGGAAGTTTAGAGCCACTGTGGTGGCTCGGGTGACTGAACTTAATATTGTGAGTAAAGATCAAAGAGTTTCCAAAATGGTGAAGAGAATTTTTGCCATTGACAGAAATTAGTTCACAGAAGTTATTCAGCAATTACTTGCAAAACATTTCTGATAAGCAATGTCAGAATTAGCTGGTAAAGAGACTTTGAGTAGACAGTGTGTCCAGGTCAAGTGCTTTTCTTATAATGACAGATCTAGCATACTTCACTCCAGTTTTGGAAAACCTTGTCTTAGAAAAAGTCTTTTCTAATCTGTTTAACTCTTGATCACCTTATTGCTGCTTCTAGGGCTAGAGTTCCAGATGGTACTGAAGAAATGGACACAGCACTGTGACGTGAAAGGTACATTTGTGCTCATTTGGAACATTTACCTCCATGGCTGCATTGCTTTTGGAGCCTGGGCAGGCTGAAAATGTGATTTGTGATTTTCCTTCTTGCTTGGAGTGTGGATGCCATTCTGTGTGGTTGGTAATACCACTCCTGAATTGCAGGGGAATGATATATCCCTCTGGATAGCGAGTAGCTGATGGGTATGTGCCCCCAGTTCTGAGCAATCTGGAGGAATGAAGATACTTTGACATAAGTTTAGGTAATCCTGGTGAACAAGTGAAAGAGGTTTACCAGGCAGTGGTGGTCAGTACCATAGGGAAGCAAGTCCATAGCTCGGTCTGTTGGAGTAGATTGCCATTACGTGATAAAGGAGTCATCTCTAGGACTCTTAATAGTTTGGGTTGTCCAGTTGCTGTGGATGTTTTGCAGGACCTTTTTGGCTACAGATACATATACTGAAATTGGCTCTACAGGCACAATAGCAAAGCTTAGCATCTTTATGAACCTTTTTATTTTTTCTGGAGGGAAATAAATGACTGTTTCTATTATGCATGAGCATGCTGTGGTACTGCATTACTCTGTCTTCCATCAATATGTCTTGTACTCTTCCTTTATCAGCTAATGCTCATGATAATACACCTTGAAGCTCAACTAAATGAGTATCATAAATGGAACAGGTGGAAGAACATGATATTAGGGTGTTGAATATTCCAATACATGAAACAACCAGCTCTATAGTTATGTTTTAACAACATAATAAAACCAGAGATATATCTGTGTAATAAAATTGACTGTTGCTATAACAAATACACTTGGAATGATTACGTGATTATAATGAAAATGCAGTGGATATTTGCTACATTAATTAGCTGTTGATTTATTGTTATACAAATGTGCTTTCTTTCAAGTAATCATACTTCTTGATAACATTTCTGAATAGGACAACCAATTAGTTAAACATGGGTAAGTAGAGGTGCTGATTATAGGTAAACTACAACAGAAGACAGTGGAATAGGGCCTCATAATTTTAAACTTTTAATGTTACTATCCAAAGCATGTTGTTGTTAACCTTTTGGTTGTGTTAACAACACCTTTTTAAATAAGCACAGATACATCTTTGATATTCACTACACAGCCAAAGTTGCTAAACAAAGAGATGTTGCTTCTCTGTGCTGAACTTTTCTATGACATCCCATATTCCTGTATCTTCCAGCAAGTCCAGCTCCCCAAACCCTTGGAAAAATATTTAGTGGTTTACTCCACTCCGTCTCAGGGTGAAATCAAGGAAGGCTTTTACTGTTTTGGACTTTATTGCAATGTCAAGATGTCTCTGTAAGCATAGAAAATTTCTTTTGACAATGAAAAGATAAATAATATAATCAAAATGTAAAAATGTGTACAGCTAAATTCAGCTTCAAGAGTTTACAAAGTTTACCCTATATTAATGGGATCATTTCATAAATCATCTTCATAACAAGGATTCTTGCAGAATCCTTCTGCCTTAGCTTACCTGTGCAAATCAAAGCCACATCCTCAAATAATGTGAGTGCCTCCTTTCAGTGGGGATTGTTTCCAACAACTTGTGCTTGACTTGTTGTATCTGAGGACTGTACTCACATGATTTCCGTCTGTAGTGATCCTGCACTCAGAAAAAATTTGAGTCTGAAAACCAACATCTAATACTTGTACTTCATTGATTGAATCCCTTACATAAAGATAAGATTCCTTGATCAAAGTCAGAGCTATAAACTGGAGGTGAGTTGGGGATTAACTGTGGTGCTAGCTCTAGACATATTTATTTTTTTTCAAAAAAAGCTTTTCATGTGTCATTTCTTGTATATATCTTATATATTGTAAGGAAAAAAAAAATATATATATATATATTGTTTCCATACAATATATATGTTTTCCTTAATATATCTTGTTATTTTCTTGACTTCTTCCCTCTTAGTTACTTTAAAAGAACATTCAATATTTCTTATAGGACTCTCTCCTACATGCAGATACAGAGTTTTTTTTCTGGGTTTCTTTTGTATGTGTAAAACATTTCCCTAATCAATAAGCGATCAGTGGAATAAAACTGCAACTTAATGTCTTCGGAACTCTGCATGTGGGTTTTCTACATTTGCAAAAGTATAATTAGGCAGTAAATTTTTGAGTGGTATTGGGAGTTAAAATCAGCCAAATTCATTCTCAGTTTGTTTGAGCAGCAGCAAGCCGATTCAGTCAATCATGCCTACTGATAAGCTGTTTCACAAAAAGCTATGCAAAGTGCAGTAAAACCATCCTAAAAAAATCTGCAAAACTGAGACAAAAATACATTTAAAAGGTATTATAAAAAAAATGGATTGGTACCAGATTTTCTTCACTGTTTCATTAGTTCAAAACAAAGGACTCACTGATGAAGAAAAATATATTCACACACCATAGAAAACTTCATTCCAAACCCTTTTCCTTGGATTTTGTACTTGGCAGATCTTGCTGAAGCTATCAGAAAGAAAGGTGGTAGACAGAAAATGAATTAGGATCTTAAATGCTTTGTTTTGGAAGGCACAAGTGGAAGACTAGGTCCACTGGCCTTTTAGCTGCTTTCTTTTTTCTCCTCTAAGATTTGCAGGTAGCTCTGGTGGTAGATGCTAGAAGGATCCACCTGCATATGGGCAGACCTTAATGAGCTGCTGTTAGCCTGCTTAAACTTCCCTTTTGGTAATTGGTGTCAGGCTTCCACTCCAGAAAATAACTCCTTTTATCTGCTGCTGTCTCAGATAACGCATAAGCATCAGCTAAAATCTCAAACCTCTGCTTCACTGGGACACAAGCCCAAATCTAAAATGAAGCACATGTTTAACTGCTGTTCAGAGTAGATTTTTTTTTTTTTTCCCAGCAGGCTTTATTTTTAAATTACACAAACATAAACAGCATGGGGATTTGGGGGTTTTGGGTTTAATTTCTTGGTTTGTGTTCTGGTAACCTAAATATTTGTAGACAAGTGGTTTGGCCATACCCATGGTGCCAGGGACTTCAAACACTTCTAAGTCACTCCGGCTCTTCATCCACAAACACTTTTTCCCCTACATGAACACAATTTATTATTCTCTTTGTTAGTATGAATTGTGAGTAAAATTATCTGTTCTGCTGCTCTTCATTATTGTGTTTTCATCATCTCATCTAATAGGCGTAAGTGTGAATGGACATCAAGAATTTGGCCAGTATTTGAAATTGTGTAAATACTGGAATTGTCTTGCATACTTGCAATATTAGTCCACTTTGGAAAAAAACAAACAAACAAACAAAAAACCAACAAAAAAAAAAGCCCAAACCCACAACAAAGAGGGGCACATCCAGCTGGAGTTAGTAACCAGACTTCAGGTTCTTAATTATTTAAGACGTAACTGTTTTTATTTTTCTTGCTGTATGGCATATACCAAACCAGTTTTCAAACTTGCAAAGAGGAAAGCAGTGTCTGTTTTAGGAGGCATTTTTGCTCTACTTCCTGCCGTCCTGTTTCTGTAAAGTGTGAAAGAAAACAGCCAAGCGCTATCAGTCATCCCCTATACTTTAAATATAAGAAGCTTTAACTGAAGAATGGAAGGAAGAGGTGTTTGGTGAAAAGAATGGGATCTAGACTAAAGAGGAAGAGGTAAGAAGGAAATGAGGAAACCTCATGCTGACTTCGTTAGAGTCATAAGATCACAGGTTAGTTCAGGTTGGAAGGGATCTCAGGAGACCTCTTGTCCAACCTTATGCTTGAAGCTGGGTCAGCTATAAGACCAAGCTGGGTCAGCTATAAGACCGGGTTGCTCAGGGTGTTATCCAGTCCTTGGAAGCCATACCCATGTGAGAACCTCTAAGAACTCCGGTCTGCACGATCCCTCTCAAAAGACCGTTTTGTTGCTTTACTCTCTTTATGGCAAAAAAGCTTTCTTCTGTCCAGCTGGATCCTCTCTCATTTCTTTTCATTTATTTTGCCCCGCATCCTCCTGCTGCACCGCTGTGAAGAGCCTGGCTCCATCTTCTTGATAACCTCCTTACAGGTAGTAGAAGGCTACCACTAGATCCCCCAAAAACCTTCACTTTCTTGGCTAAAAAACATCTCCCTGTGGGGCATGTGCTCTACCTTGATGTCCTTCCACTGGACGAGCTGCAGTTGATCATCCTCCTTCCTGTGCTGAGGGCCCAAAACTGCAGTCCTCCTGATGGGGTCTAATGATGGCTTAATAGAGGAGGAAGAGGATGGGCTGTGCTTCTGGTAATCCAGGTCAGGATGCTGCTTACCACCTTGGCTGCTGGGCGATCCTGCTGGCCCATATTTCCTTTTGTAGGTTTATATCTTTATCTGAAAGGGAATGTTACTTGATTGCTAAAAATTTATAGCGCTAACCAAGCCCCTGGTCATAGGAGCTGGTCAACTACACACGTTTGGCAGAATTACCTCAGTCTTACTTACCAGCAAAGCGCCCAGTTATTCTGCAAAACTTGCCTGACTGTGAAGTTTGGTCCATCATATATTTGGTGAATTGTAAATGTTCTGTGTTCACTTTTTTCCTCAGATGTGATACCTGCTAATCCCTGGTGGTAGTGACCTGCTATTTTGAGCATGGGGTTGATGCATTATTGATTAATCCATTTTAAACTGCACTTAAAGTGGTTTTACTTTAATTACATTTGGTATCTAGAAATAATAGCTTAGCATTTTAGAGGCTTCTTGGAAGAGATGGGGTTTTATGTACTGCAGAATGTTTCTTCCAATGGCATTTTTGTTTTACCAGAAACAAAGTCTTTTAGTGGAGTATTCTTTTAATCTGTTTGCTTTTATATTACAATAGCTTATCACTAGTAAGTATCTTTTTCCCTGTGGATGTCTTATTTTAGCAGTACAATTTGTTAATTCCAAAGAAACTAATACATCACTTGAAACCACCATGCTATAATCTCAAAATGATGCATCTTCATTGAATCTTTTCCTTTTGTGTGTGTATGTGTGCTTTTTGGTCAGTTACTCTGTTTCATTAATGTTGAGTTATTTTAGAATAACGTATCTTAATAGTTTCTGGCTGTGCCCATTACTATATTCCCTTGCTTTCTGGTATTGACAGCAAAGAGTAGATGAAGTAGCTGAGCTTCATGGTTTAAAAAATATTATAGGTCTCTGGGTGGCTTTCACATTAAAAGGTTTTATTTTCTTTTGTGGGTACTCGTAAGTACCTCTAGCATCATGCTGATCGTGAAACATTTCAGATTCTACTGCTGACAGAAGCAGTCTTTATCTAGTAATTGGAGAGAGGAGAACTATGTTTTCACACATCCTCTGTGATTTCTTGAGTGAATCGCTTCAATAAAATTATCAGTTAAAGTTTAAAATCTAACTAGTTATTGACTAAACAACAGTTGAATTTGTTAAGCTGTTATCAACGTTATCAGGTGCTAGAGATATGTTGCTTGAGCCTGTATTTCAGAGGCGCTACCAAATCAGGCATCCAAAACCTTCATGTTTTATGTGCATTTTGGATTTTGTTCAAACTTGTAAGGTTTTTATTTTTATTTGTTCTCTGATAGTGCATAAAATACCTGATGCATACTGTGGTACTTAGTATGTTAGGTATTGTTTGGGGAAGGTTGTTTCTTTCTTTCTTGAAAAATTTATTATCTAGATTTACGAGCAGAGATTGCAGGTGGGCACTGATGTTTAAGGGAGCACAGTAGGCTCGGTAGATGAGAGATCAATGTGAGAAGTAACAGTGCCAGTGCTGGACTTGCTGAAAGAATACCTATTCTGGAGAGTGGTGGAAGTAGAACACAATAAGGGGGCTTGTAATCAAGTATCTGTAAGTGTATATTTGGCTAATGAATGTTTGCTACAAGCTTTTTCTAAGGCAGAAATGGGACCATTTGAAAGCACAGGAGAGTGGTGAGGTTTATGGCTCAAGAGTTAAGAGTCAAAACCTTAGCAGTGAGTGAGAAGCTTAAGTTAGAAGACCATAATGAGCCTTGAGAACAAAATACCCTTTTTGGTTCAGTTGAGATGACAGAGAGCTACCTGAGAACAACAAATTGGTCAAAGTGCCAAAGGAGGAAACTGTCTTGCAATAGAATTTGGAATAGCGGGGAGTGCAACAAGATAGTCATGCCAAAGGCTGAGGAGAACATGCTAAGGAAGATGTGTTATATTAGAAATAGGCATGCCTTGGAACATTATGCTAAGCTGTGTAAATGTACTTCAGTTCAAGCTCAGAGGGCTTCAAAGCAGTGATTGATTGATCGATTTTTCTTCCAAAGACTTACTGGAAAAAATATATGAAATAAAATGATACTGATCGTTTGCTTGGGACAAAACCTAGGAGAAATAAATGCTCACAGTTGCCAACTTTTTCTTAGCCTAGCAGTCTTTATTTGGCACAAATGTTGTGGAATTACTAGCAAGAGTGTCAATTTCCAGGATCTGGCATATGACACTCAATAGCCTAAATATTACCATCCATGCAGAGAAAAGGTGAAGAGTTTAACCTGTGTAAAGGGCTTCAGATTGTAGCTTTCTAAGCATAGCAAAGGATCAAAGTGTCACATACCTTGATTGCCATAGATAACAGTGGATGTACAAGAGCAACACAATATGTGTGAGCACATTGTAATGCTTGTGTTTTTCTCAACTGGGTTTTTGAGCATCAATTACCAAATATTCAGCCAAAGTACAAGAGGAAAAGAGAGCAAGGGGAGGAAAAAAATAACTCCTGAGTTGTTGAATTCCCTGATTGTTCAGTCATTACTCAATATATTAGGTAAAAATGCATATAGTACAAAACAAATAAACATTTTTAGCATTTATGTATCATGACCTAAAAGAAAACCTCTTTTTTTCTCATTCAGAGTGAAATAATAGTACCTCTGTTGATCATAAAGGAATTAAACTTTGTGGCAGATGTGTATTTTTTTGCTTCCTTTGTAATGTTGCTGAGCAATATCTAAGAATAAGCGTAATCCTCATGAGAACAATAAGGAAAATAAAACTGCAAATTATCTCCATTGGTCTATATGAAGTCTTGTGCACTGAATAAAGTAGATATTCCAAAAGTGTAAGTTTTTTCTTTCTCTTAATTCGTTGGTCAATTGGCTTTGTCTAGGGCGCACACAGAAGCTCTGTTCTTTTGCATAGTTTCTCAGATCTTGTAAGGCTTTCAGAATATTCTAGAGTAATTTTCTTTTTATTTACAAGTGTTTCTCCCTAGCTTAAATAATTTTATTTTTGTCTGTGTGCATGCACACAGACATGTATCTAAGAAAAACAAGATTTCTGTTTGGTTTTGCTTCATGTAGTCTGCCTAGTTGTAAAGTGTTTTTAAGGCTCTGCTGTGAATTTTGTCAATTCTGCAGCATATGCAGGCTTTCTCAGGAATCAGAAAGAGACTAGAGCCAACCCAAGGTTCTTCAGGGAATTTAGTTTGTACTGTGTGCATACCGCATATCTCACAGTAGGATCCTGCACGTGAACAGAACTTTGTTAAAAGAATGAAAATAATTAAGCAACAGCAATGACCAAGGATGTATCTGTACTACAACTTTTTGATAAGTGGAAGTGAGAGTTTGGGAGATGCTTTTTGGGGTGATATTTTTAGGTACATCTGTTAATCTTACAGTCATATGTTAGATGAAGCATGAAGGCAATGGAAAAAGTTTTCAAACAACTTGCACTATTTAGTATAATAACATAAAAATAATATTAATTGTAATATATCATTAATAATGCAAAAAAAAAGCTGTTATTATTAGAAGCTGGTAATTGGCATTATTTTGATATAAACGAACCTTGAAAGTTGCATGTAAAGAAACATGCAAGCCCAGAGATCTTGGAAAAAGTCTGCACTGCAAATAGGAGTATTATAAGCAAAGCAGCTTTTATCTGCAATCTCTCTACTTATAAGAAAGACCTTCACAACAAGGCATTTATGCCAAAAAAGAGGGAAACTAAAAAGGCTATGCAAAAATCCATGCCAGTTATGCACAGCATCTTCCCCTTCATTTTGTTACCTGACCTGGGGTTAAATAAAAAATAATCAGTATGGCTCAACATTGATTAAAGAAGTATTGAATCCCTTGTGAAATTGTTACGACATTTAAGACATTTGAATAATTTGTGGGGGCTGAGGAGGAACAAGGATGAATGTGAGAAGTTTACTCTTTAATGTCTCAGTTCAAGAAGTTTTTTAGGTATGTGTGTAATTATAGACAAATTGAAAAGAATGGGTAAGCATCCAGAGTTTAAGACATGCTTAAATACTCTCCTGAACCCAGACTTAAGCACCCAATAAATCTGCAGTGATCTTGTAGTACAGATCAGTCATGTCAGTGCTCCCTTACTAACTTTAGTGAGGTGTTATGGGTACATCTGCTGCCTCCAGTGAAAAATAGACAAGATTTGAAGTGATAGCTGTTGCTGCAGGAGTTTTCTGTAACAGCTGCCAAATGGGAGGGAGGAGGGGAAGACAGCAACAGAGGAAACGGTAACCTTCCTGTTTCAAGAAAAGAAACAAATCAATCAGTAGCTGTATGCAGAGAATTGGAGAACCTGCCCAGCATCTGTCAGATGAAATACTGACATGCTGCAGCAGAAGCTGCTTTATAACCAAGCATTGTGGGTGTTCTGTTTTCAGAGAGGCATTCAGAGAGCTATGTGAAGTTCTTTACATGCTGCAAAGGTAGGCTATCAGTGGAAGTGCATCCCTACATAAATTTGAAGCAGTACCTTAGCAATAAGTATAAACAGAGCTTTATATCTTTCATATTCTTTTGTTAAGCTCTTGTGTCTGGATTACTAGAAGCAATTTGATATAGAAGGACCTCTAACCAAAATGTGCAATGAGTACACTAAGAAAGGTGGTGGCCGCTTCAGTGAGAGTAAATTGTTTAGAGGGAGGTCTCAGTAGTGTGTGGAAATAGCCCAGCTCATGGTAGTGTGCAGAAACACCCCTTTAACCTTGAGAGTCCCTGTGAACTGCAACACCACGGAACGGACTTGTCCACTAAGTGAATCCCACTGCTTCTGGTGTCTGTTGAGAGGGAGCTTTTTACTGTATAGGTAACTATTTTGATTCTGGCTAGTGGGAATGAAAAGCTAAACAAAAATAGTACTGAGTTCTTTTAGAACAGAAAAATTTGGGTGTGCAAAGTAGGGGCTCTTAAGTTCCTGACTATGACTATAGGAACCCAATGAGAAGGGTACAGAAGTTTCAGCAATCTTTCTACTGGGGCAGTGGTCTAAACAATACTGTAAGACAGGTGAGCAAATCACTGAGTGGTGGATCCTAGTTCTCACCCTTTGCTGATCAGCCTGGTAGCAGTTCTCTAATGTGTAGCGAGAGTTGAGCAACGAGAATTAAAGTGGTCAAGGCTACTGAGTGCCACACAGGCTTGTACCAGTAAGTACAGAGTCAAAATTACTGTGATGTGCACTGGTTTAGTGGACAATGCCTACACATTTTAAATAAAAGTGTGATTAATGGCCACCCAATCTCAACAGAGTAAGGTTTTGCCTAATAATTTGGACTAAGTATAGTTATTTGTTTTCTTGAAGATTTTGTGCAACAGGCTGTCACAATACCTTTATTTTCATATTCCTGTAAAAAAATTATTATGCAAGGGGAATGGCAGAGTTTTAAAAGGCAGGGTGATATAAGAATTAAACTGTAAGTTTGAAAGGATGTATGCAATTCTTGCCCTTTCCAAAAACTTGATTCAAAATCACTCATAATTTAAAAATACCTACCAGATGTATAATATGAATAAGCAGCAACAATATAAAATATCTTGTACCCATCACATTTAATTATTTTTTTTAATCAGAAGCAAAGCACATTTGGAAGGAGCCTTTCCACATTTTATAGCGGACTACTTAATATTTCCATCTCCTTTTTGCTAATACTTGTAGGTGACTCAGTTTGATAGCGTCTCTTGACAATTCCTGTATCTACCTTTGTTTTAGGGGCACGCAGTGTTGAGTTTCAGCCAGATGGTCTAGACAGATGATAAAAAAGTATGAAATGATACACCAGAGCACTTATCTCCTGCTGCCCTGTCATGTTGAACAAACACTTAATGAAATCTGAAGTTATAATAGCTAAAAATATGTGTTGCAACACAGTGGACTTTCACACATCCCTCTGGGATTTAATTGTCTTTTAAATATGGCTTCTGCAGAAACATTTCCATTTGATGTCTGTTTCTAGACAAATTCCTAGTGAGCTGGTGACAGTGAGCTAGGCAAAGAACATAATTATTTATTCTGCATTGGGAATTTCCTCTTTCTTATTCTGGATATTGCCTATAAAAATTAGACTATTCTTCAGTGTGGTTTGATAATCACCAAATAATTTCTGCTGACATCCTTGTTGGATGGAATGCTGGCCAGCAATTCGTTTTGAGATCTTGCAATTCAAAATTTGAATCCTGTCTTTGATGAGACAAAGGGTGCATTTTAAGCTTCTTCCTTTGGCTTTTAGAACATAACCCTTAGAACTGGATTTCTCATGTACAATTGCAAGCTCCATATTTACTTTCCTAGAACATCCTGTAATCATTCCTACTTGCTGTACATTTGCTGGGATGTTTGCAGAAAGCGTTGTACAAAGGGCAAAGACATACATATCATGAATGTCTTTAGAACTCTGAATAAATATTCATCAAATATATTCTGTACTTTTCATTTTGCTCCTTGTGATATTAGATGTTACCAAAGCTAATATCAAAGCACCAGAGGTGTGACAAATCTTCAGAAATAGTGCTGAAATTGTCATATGTAGAGTTAAAAAGTACACAGAGCAGAAAAGACAGTAGCTTTTGTCTGAGAAACCTTTGTAAAGTAAACATCTTGGAATTCTGTTCTCCTGCTTCCTGAGTATGAAATCTGACTTGATTCTTCTGGAATGAGCCCAGGGCTGTGGAGGATAGCTTAGGTAGATCTCTAAATCTCTGGTCAGATCTTACTGTTCATATCCCACCTGGTTTGTATTTGAGCAGAGATCCCTTTCCCAACAGCTAGCCTATGGTAATCTGATGCTGCAGAGTAACACAGGCTGTTGCAGTATATCATGGAATATTTTTTTTTTTTCAGCCATTAATAAAGCTTTCCAATTTTGATGAATTTGTAGAATGCTTAGATTCACTAATGCAAAAGGGTTATAGGTTAAATCCATGTCTTGTGTAAGATTTATTCACTCAATTACATTTTTCCCAAAAGGGGTTTCATCACTGAACAAGGTAATGCATAAATGTACCCAGTCTTTTGTTTTAGCTTGAATACATTTTCAGGACTTTTGGATCCCAGCAGCAATAAATTCTAGGCCACATTTTTCCTTGAATATTATTCAAGGGTAGAGAGCTTCCTTTCATGCAACTGTAAGTATGTAACAACACACATGCTGCTACATGAGTGTACACTGATAGGAATTGCACCAATGTTGTTACAACTGTTAGTTCTGCTACAGTGACCACAAATTTACCAGTAATAATAAATAGAATAATTAACCCTTCCCCTCAA
This sequence comes from Thinocorus orbignyianus, assembly GCA_013400375.1. Lineage (NCBI taxonomy): Eukaryota > Metazoa > Chordata > Aves > Ciconiiformes > Thinocoridae > Thinocorus > Thinocorus orbignyianus. The sequence goes on along the minus strand of VXBW01001320.1, from coordinate 385,853 downwards.
CAACAGCAAAATTTAAGAAATCTTGCAATGAGCTGCTGAGTATTTTGTTTCAGCTGAGCAGGGTGTGTCATCCTGTGCATGGCAATATCCTATGCATGTCAGTAGTCCTCTGTTCATTTTGAGAATCTTTCCCCAATCGAATTTTTTTTGTGTGTGTGTGTGGTTTTCCTATGCAGGGTGGTATAATTGGGAAGTCAGAAATAGGTTCATAAGTATTGCTTCTTACTTGTTGTGATTGGTTTTTGTGAGGTTGCACTGCAGTGGTTCACAGCTGTGATGAATTTGCTGTTCAGAGTGTTTCCCAGAGTATATGGGATATAGGTGTTGGTCCACACATGGACTTACCATCTCACATCTGGATTTCCAGGCCTCCTGGGTCAGGTATAAATCTCCTAAGAGCTAGACCATGAGAAAAAGAATAACTTAAGGCAACTACTTCATTTTCTGGCAGGTTTTCTGCTTAGCAGCTCTACAAGATGAGGATGCAATATGGAAGAATTATAGGAAATTATGGTTGTTAGTATACTTTTTAGTTACTTATGATTACATGAGGTTTTCTGCCACCAGGCAACACAAATTGCAAAAAGGAAAGGTTACTTAACATACATCCTCTGGGGTGAAATTTCTAATCAATAGCAGTTTTAATTTATATCAGAATTAACTAATGGGACACTTTAAACAGCATTACATACTTTCCTTTTGTAATTTCCGTGTCCATTTTGTTTTGAAGAGAATGATCCTTGGATAACATGGGAAGGATTGTAGCAAGTTACAAAATATTTCCCTTAGCTTCCTCTCATACATGCAGTGGCTGGCTCCTGAGTTTGATTAATATTTTCAGTTCAGTTAGTAAAGCAATGGCATTTATATGATGGTTTTGTGATGAGTTTTAAGTTGAGTTCCCTCTAAGTGGCTTTCATTTTATGATTCTGAAAATGCCACGTGTTGAACTTCTTAAAATGCTTTTGTTGTTGCTTGTTCCCTAATGTGTTGTAGACTGCAACCAGGTTCTGTTTTAAGGCAAGACAAGAGTATCACTCAACAGTCATTTTTGCCTTGTTGCATCCATCATGTATAGAACAGCTTCTGCCTCAACTGCCAGGAGCACTGGAAGCACACTTGTCAGGATTTAAAGTGAATGAAAAGCAATTTGACAGGCAGAAGTGATGTTTCCCGTATGAGCAAACATCCATTCATAATTTCTGGAAAATCTTGGGGCTATTTGAACCAAAATGTGAATGTGGCTCAGTGTGAACAGTGTGCAGCAAGTACAGACTGACACCGACAGTCCTTTGGTTGGCTCAACAAACAGGCAGAAAAGCCCTTGGCTCTTGAGTATTTCTAGGATTATGGTCACCAGGATGATTTCATTAATATTCATGGTGCTGTGTTGTTTCTAACTCACAAATGAGTTAGATACTTTGGTAAAACAGTGAACTATGAGGGTATGCAGGTTTCAAGAAGTCCTGTGCCAATGTTTACTGGCTCTGCTCTTCATATTATTGCCACTGCCCTTCATGCTGATGGGAGGTTTTCACAGCTTTTTGCCAAATGCTTCAATGTTCTTCCTAGAAAGCAAAATCAGAGCTGTGCTGTTGAGGTGAGTCGTTAACACCACATGAAAAAAAAAATGTCTAATAAAGAATGGCTAGCAATCTTCCAGACTTCAGTCTTGTGGCCTTTCACTAGAGCAAGGGGAGGTACAAACTGCTGTTGAGGATTTGTGTAATTTTCCTGGGATACCTATGCCATGTCAAGTAAAATGCTGTTGAAATGCATGAATAGATTTACGTAAGCCCTCTGTATTTTGAAAGCAGACTCAGGTGATTTCAGATTAACATCATCATCTGAAGCCATTTCCAGACAAAAGTATAGTACTTGAAAAGCAACCCTTAATGAAATAAGGCCTATTTATGTATGAGTGTTTGACATAGTCCCTGTCACCATAGAAACTGAGACCCAGATTCACAAAATCATCTAATTCCCACTTAAGCACCTGAGTGCCTCTGAAGTTCTGGGCCTAAGTATTGCCCAAGTAAACGTGAACTCACTGTATAGATCTTTTATGAATTGCATGAAATTATCCCTCCTTCCTCTTCCCCCCTCAGCCCCCTTGAGCAAGAGAGCTCTGACTATTGGTGTAATGATTTTTAATAGCCAGGCCATCAGCCATACTGTAGAAATAGGCTGAAGAGGTGGATCTAAAAGGTTATGCTGGAAACAGTCAGTTTCTTAATTTGGACATGTGGGATCAGAGTACTTCATCACTGCTATGTGTCCATTTTATGTGGCTGACATGAAAGCGTTTTGTCTTTGTTGATCTCTTTTCACCTTGTATTTTGCCTTTTCTTTTNNNTTTTCCAGAGGAATAGGTTAGTATTAAAGTTGGCAAAACACATGTGATCACTGATCCAGTAATCTTCATGTGTGGTTGATGTGTTTCAAGATTAGGATTGAGGCTTTGCTTCAGGGCAGGAATTGGAGTAGGAACCATCAGACGGATCCCATCTCTAGAAGATGTCTGCCAAGTGGTGTGTTCTATGGAGGAGGCAGGCAGCTATACCCTTCACAGGCTATAGGTTCTAGCATATCCATTGGCTGATAACCATAAATCACAGTGATTAAGTCTAGATGTGTCAGGTGTGTGAGTCCTTAAACTTCAGAAAGAAGACAACAGAAGAAGATAGCTAACCCCGTGGGAGTGTTTGGGACCAGCATGCCTTGTCACAACTGCTCCGCTTTGATCCCAGCGCAGCTCAGGAATGGATTTGCTTGGAGCTGGAGTAGAGAAGACCTCGGTACACAGGAGCTGTTCCTACTGCCTCTCAGACCTACCTTAGTCCCAGATAATACCACCCCGAAGTGAAAATGCAAAGACTAAATAAGTAGTGGAAGGCTCAATGAGTAATGAGCGTATATCTATGCTTGGCTCCTGCACCACAGAATAAGCCTAACTGTTGCTGGACAGTATGAGAAATGCTGGGTTATACTTTTGAAGCTATGCTTTTTTACTTTACAGTCAAAAATACCAGGCAGTGTGCAAATAAGTCAAACTTACTTGGTTTTGATGGCACATCCATTTTGTAAATAGCTTGGAGACAGCTGCTAGTTGTCACATTTCCCTTCTCTGCAACCAACAGGGAAAAGAGACTGACTAGGCTCACAGTATCGGGCATATGTGATACACTGTTTCAGAAAATAAATTTGCTGTAGTTTTTTGATTTGTTCTAAAATCACTGCAACGCACCCCCCCCCGCCCCCCACCAACCACCAAAGCTGAAGAAGACACAGAATTACACAAACCGCATTAAAGAAAAGTTAAACAAAAAGTTAAACAAAGAACAGTGTTAATAAAAGATTGGAAGCAATGGTATGTTATTTTTACCCACCAAAAAAGGGGGGTGGGGGGGAAGGGGGAAGCTTATGAAAGTTTTTTAACACCTTAAAGTGTATTTAATTTTATATCTGGAGTTACTTAAAAGGTTAAGTACTGTAAAAACATGAGAGTGCAGAACCATCAGAACACCTAAGTGTGCTTTTTCTTATTTCCTTTTTATCTTTTTTTTCCCCCTGAAATAGCATTTACAAGCTTACACTTGTTATACTGCTGGAAAATAGCCAGCTGTCATGCTGTACTTTCCAGGAATCAGAAAACAAAGTCAAGTAACTTCTGACCAGTTACCAGCAAATATCCCTAGGGTAGGTAGGCAAGCCTCATGCTGCTGATGCTTGCTGGCATTAGCAGAATTAATTAGACATTGCAACACTGAAGAATGAATCTCTCCGTTAGGAGCTCAGAACATGTGGAAAGGTTAGAGATCAGGATTTAATGAGTAAGACTGGAAAGAGGGATGATTGTGCTCCAAAAGTACTGAAGCTGAGGTTAGGCTGGGTAAGAGTAGCTGTGCGTGATGTAGAAGGCGTTTAAGATGCCTTTGGCAAGCAATGGAAGGAATTGGGCATGCCCAGGGGAAGACATCTCAGCCTGAAGAAGACTTCTAGCTTAGGTCAGGCAAGCTGCCTGCTGTAGAGTTTGTGGCTTTTGAGTGACTCTAAAGGGTGATGTGCTCTGGTGTCTGCAGTGTAGATGTCTTAATGAATTTCCTTATGTGGACCCTCTTAATTTGTTCACGTAGCCTGTGAATAGGATATTATATGTTACTTATAGAAGTGGTACCTCTGGGTGATACTGTGCTGTCTTGAGCTTTCACCACTGAAGTCAGTGTGGAGGCACTCTTCATTTTTGCTAAAGGGATACCTTAAAAAACCTTATGGTCTGTGCTAGGTACGACGAGTTTGGAAAGGGAAAATGCAATGACCTTAGTTGTTCGGTGTATCTTATGAAGACAATCCTGTGATGACAACATCTTGTGCTGAAGTTGCCCTAGATGGCAACTGAGGTGATATGCTAGTCCATGTACAAAATCCTCCAATGTTTTCATTTTGCTTCATCATGGTGACTCCTTAGATTTGCTGCAAAAAATGTTTGAATTTTAATACGTGGATGATTTACAAGCTGATTCAGATTCATTTTTAGTTTTTTATTTTGTAATTAGTTTGTGTTTGGAATGGTTTGTGTCCTTAAATGGTTGCCTACGATATGGGTTATTTTTTCTATTTCCTTCCTGGTTGACTTAGCAGATGGAGAATTTTCATTTGAAGAACCTATAGTATAAATTTGCCGAGTCATTTGTGTCCTAATTAATGAAAATACTAGGATCCACAAGTGTTTATACAAATCTTTGGCAGCTGTTCAAGCACCATAGCAAATGGAGCTGGCTGATCTTACAAAAAATAACCACAAAGTGGTTTTAAAATCATATAGCTATTGATCTTTCCTCTCTGCACAGAAAAATAACTATTTAATTTCAAAGAAAACAGTTACCCAGGGGTTTATGCCACATCTAGAAAGTTACAGGAGTTACAGGGTTTTATCAATGAGATAAACTATATTTGTGTGTTAGAGCAAACTGTACCAACAGGTAGCCTGCAGTGTCAGACGATTCCTTCCCACTGTTTTGCTCTTCTGGTTATATGTGGTGTCATAATGCCACCTTAAATTTTAGTATGCTCTGTCAGTCTGTCTGGTGTGACACTGAATGCCTTCTGGATGTGCAGTTTGTATTGAGGATCAGCACCTTTTGGTCAGAGTGTGTTCATCGAAGTATCTTTTCCTGCAGGAAGGTGTTTGGTAGCCGTGAAAGAGCTAAGGATGTTGTGTAAGGGAAACTCCAGGCTTTCTGCTGTGCTGCCAGCTTTACAGAGTTGGAGAGGGGATTTATTTGGTGAGGACTAACTATAAACCTTTGTAGGCAAATGGGTATTTCCGCAGTATGTCTCCAGTGAATCGAATGGTGCCTAGGAGAATAACTGTAATGGATTATAACAGTTCAATTCAGATGGCCGAGTGTGAATACCGAACGGAAGTAAAGCTTTCTATTAGAAAGACAAGGATTTTTCCATCACCTGCCTATGCCAAGGGGAGTTTGAGGTGCGTTCCAGCTAGCCATTTATTCATATGTTTGGGGAGCTAATTTCAGTGCTGCTGTAAGCAGCAGTAGTGTAAATGGGAGAGATCCTAATCACTCTTGTTCAAGAAGAAATGGGAAGGAGCTGTGTTTAGAATGAGTTCCTTTTGAGTAAAACGATCAGAAAACAAGTTTATGTGGATGTAACCAGCGAGCATAAATACAGTAGTGTGTGCTTCTTTCACAGTTTAGCACGTGCTCCCAAAGGTTTAAATTTTTGCGTCAGTATGAGGAAACTGAACCAGCAAAGGGGACTGAGCAAACTTTAAGAGATAATAAAGGATTATTTATCCCAATGCTCTTCCTTATGCAGGTATTAATCCATGGGCAAATCCTTCAATTTGACAGACCTCTGCTGGGTTAGCTGCACACATAGACATGATATGGCACAGATTTCTGTTGAAAACGGCTTTAAGGAAAAAAAAACACCACACACAACCCCTTTTAAGGCCTTTTTTCATTAAATTAATGTCTTACTGGAGGAATACAGACTTGGTAGATTATTTTTTTCTTGCTTTAATACACTGGAATCTTAAAAATGTTAATGGATTTCAGTTTGGTGGTTTGTTTTGTGGTTTTTTTGATTGGGAATTGACAATTCTCAAATGATAATTGAGAATACAATTTGGTGCTGTGACATACTGAATTGAATAGGCTTTGTCTCTACAAAATAAGATATAAGTCATTTCCTACCCAGATGCCTTGTCTTTTTAGTTTGGTAAACCAGAGCATTCCCCTGACAGGTATAGCTGCAACTATTTAAGCTATGCTGTCAGAAGTTAACAGAAAATGTGAGATGTGTGTTACGTAGTATGCGCTACTTTATGGTATCTGTCTGCCTTGGCTTAAATGAGGATATCCACATCTTCTGTTCATTTTATCTTAATAAAGATGGAAGAGAAGAGCATGTACAGAAGAACTACTGCTGTACATTAAGTTAAACCTAAAAGCAGGATGCAGGTCCTTGTGTCTGTAACAACCGCAGCAGTTTACAGGACCTTAGGATCTCTTACTGAAGTTCATGACAGATTTTTCAACTCACAATTGGAGCTGACTCTTAATTAATTAATGAAGAAGGTTACAATGCTCATATCCAGAAACGTGGATGAAGCCACTGTCTATACTTCTCACCTGCACATATCTGTGAAAAGGATTAAAACACCAGTTGTGAAAACTGTTACTCTCTGACATTAAAAAAAAAATAAATCTAAATTAAAATATTTTTTGACTCAGAAGTCTTTTAAATTATTTTTTCTTAAGTTTTAACTTATACAAAACCTATCCTTAGACAATAGATTGTTGCATCTTTTCAGAGCCTCTACAGAGCAAAAACCAGTGTGATGAAATTTCTGAAGCTAAAGCTAAGCATCTCAATACAAGCCTAAACTGGATTTGTGCTCCTGAGTAGTGTGACAATGGAAAAATTTTATAAGAAATAACTTTTATATGTAAATGTGCAGCTGCAAAGGAGCCTTGTAAAGTGCTATTTAAAGTTATACTGTTGATTAGGTAACTATGCTTTTGTCTTCAATCCTGAATCCCTTTATTACAACAGCAATACTTAAACTTTTAAAAGGGGTCTTTTTTAGCTAGATCAGCTACTGGGCAAGAAAATCATTGTACTGACAATACTTAAGAAAGCTCATATGCAGCCTTAATGAAAGTGTGAATGCAAATATAAAACATGAAATCACAAATTCCTTGGCCGTATTTTGTTCTTGCCAAACAGAAACAAAAATATTTTCAGCAATTGCAATGAAAGCATGAAAGGACTCAAACTTAGCAATGTAAGTTGCTATTTGGCTTTTTACAGGTGTTTGCAAAATGGTAACTTTGAAGAGAGTGGAGGAACTGATACAAAGCATGTTTTAGAAGTATTTAAAGCCTAGAAGCGTGGAAGAAAAGCCATATAAATGAAATTAATTTGGGGAGGCTGTAAGGGAAATGGTGTACTATGGACATCTGTACCTTCATGGGAGCACTGGTACTTATCTGCTGCTGAAAGCTACAAACAAAGAGCTGGTGGTGAGGAGGAACGTGGGGTTTCTCACATGAGGTAGTAGCAGTTGGGCTGCAGCTTTGGAGGACATCTCTTTTGCACTGGACTTACAGCAAATAGGTTAATTTGTGAATCAAATAGGTACCTGTTTCCTATCGAAGTCAATTAGAAATGTAACTTAATTGTTTTTCTAGGTTTAGGAATGTAAATACCTTCATTAAAATGTTTCTAATTCATTTGGGCACTTTTGAAAACTTTACCCTAAAGCTTGATTATTTTTTTTCACATGGAAGTCATTTTTTGGTACTGAAATGAATAGATAAATACATCAGTGTTATTTTATAGATTTTTTTTTTTTTCAGAACTGTTCAGCTGTTTCTGAATTTGAGTGATTTCAAACTAAACATAGTTAAAATACTAGTGATGTGCACGACCTTTGTCTCTGTCATTTATGAATTAAACATAGAGCTGTCACTATTTTTAAGCCTAAACAACCCAAAAATTACATTTATTGTTTGGTAAAGTTGTGAAAATGTTTAATTCAAGTACTCACTGGCTCTGATGTTTATGATTGGACAACAGCATCCCAGTATTAAATCCTGATCCCATTCCTCCATCCCAACTACTGTCATTTTACAACATCTTTTGATGAAATTAAGTGCTGTGCTAAGCGAGGAAAATTCCTGTGTGGAACTGCAGGTTGTTATTCCTGAGAAAAATGTGGTGTTCACTGTGTCTCACTTCCCCTTCAGCCTATTTAGCACAAAGAGGCTGGCTGGGGAGGAGAGCAGAGAAAGCGTAGAAAGTAGAAGAGGAGCAGGCTGGATAAGAGCCTTCAGTGTACTTTTTGTTTCTGGTCGTCAGCTTGCTCTTATGAAGAGATGTTTATGTATTAAGAATTTGATCCTGTCACCTAACTTTTTAACTTGAAAGATATTCTGTACATGCACGTGTATGTGCTCACAGAGGTGAAAATATAGAACCCTTGATACTATGGAGTTGTTGATATTTTTCTTGCAATTGCACAACCTTTTCACATTTATGTTTATATCAGTGTAATGATTCCAAGATCTGTCTGATATAACTGTATATCATACAGAAATAAGCCACATAAAAAAATTATGTCTATAACCACAAAGACATGGCCTCCTTACTAACCCGCTTCCTGCAATTCCTTTCCTCTAGAAACAGGAGCCTAATGCTGGCCCACTCTCTCCTTAAAGAACTTGCTTTGCCTTGCTTTTCACCTTTTATATATATTATGTTAATACCAGGAAGGGAGAATAAAGTAGGATAGGAATAAAATAGGAATAATGTGAGGACTGATACTCAAGGCATGGCTCTGAGTGGTATACCCCTGGTTTAACTTCAACAGAAACTTCTGTCTGGGTTGAGGGTTTCAGGTTTCTCCAGTTAGGTGTCCCCCATGACACACATGCATGCTTCAAGCTGTAATGCAGGTGGTGGTGCAAAAAGCCTGCAAAGCTCACTGCTGACTTGGAAAGAGGAGTAGATGTGATTCAGCAACCGCAGAGAGCAGGTCACAGTGATGAATGAGGCAGGCTGTCAGTTCAATACTCTGTATAAAAATTTCTGTGATTGTCCCTATCTTCATCCCAAACATGGTTTCTAAAGTCTAATGGAGGAGTTTGGTTTGTCCGAACACCATCTTTACAGTGAAGGCTTGCAGCAACTATTCTCTGGCAGATGTGTTTCAGAAAGATCCTTATGAATTTTTTCAAATGGTTTCTCAGAACACTTAAAGCTCAAATCCATGACCTGCTGATGTCCTTCGTAAAAGCTGAAGTTCTTTCTTCATTTCTGGAACACATAAAATACCTACCAGTTGCATCACGTTTCAAAAATTTAAGTCTGGGAGAAACTCGGGTCTCAACTGGACCTTTGAATCCCTCTGTTGCATCCTGTAATTCCCAGTACAATGTGACTTTCTTTCAACCAAGAAAAGTATATGCCTTTGTTTTTTAGTCCTAATTATCAAAGTCATTGCAATTGTTTGGTTTTCAGTGTTAAATCTTTGATTGCTGCACTCCGTGCACCCAGCTCTACTAACCTTTGCCTGTATCGTTTGTTTCAAACTGGACACACAAAACTTTACAGCACTTCTCTCTGCTGTGGTATGGTTCAGGAAATTTTAGCTTGAATTTATTGCATGATGTTTTGTACAACTTACATTTAAATGCAGCTGTGTGTTCATAGACTTTCCAAATGCTGTTCTTTACCTTGGAATTACACTGGATCAGAGTGCCAGCTACTTGGAGAGCACCAATATGTTATGTTACTCACAGAAATGTTCTGCAGCAGGAGAGATGCACTGAGAAACTCAGTTATATCTTACATTCCTTGAAAAACAGACAGCATTGCTGCGCAGCAGCATTTATGTTCTGGTTCAGTTTTCTTTGCTCTGCTCCGTGCACAGAAGCTGTTGTCTCTGAGATCATTTTTGCATTTCCTGATAATACTACTAGGAGTTTTGTAAAAGTTAATTCAGAGAAAGTTCATCAGGCGAACTTAGCCTCTGAAAAGACCCATCTTGCACACTGCAAAACTGTAACAAAGGCGTAAGCTAGTGTGGATCCTAGAAGGTGCATTGGATGGTGTTCACAAAAGATAATTTAGAGCCAACAAGGTGCTGTCCAGTTATCAACGAGTGTTTAGTATAGACGTGTCACAATAGACTGCCTTGCTTAAGTTTTTCATAGATTGGCTCATTGGAAGACATTAGGTTGTTTATTGTTTAGGCTATCTTTGCAGACTACAAAGGTTACAGCCCTGTGTGCATAAGGCACATAGGAAGCATCTGTTGCTTCTTGCCATCTCCCATTTCTGTTGTTCATAATATAAACAAAGAACAAAGCTGTATGCAAAGTTTTCCCTATTGAATCTTGTGGCTTTTAATTGGGATGCTCTGTATTTAAGCAAATTTTTTTTTTCTAACTGAAAAACACTCTGTCTGTTCCAAATACTTTGTAAACTGAAAATCTTAAAAGTTTACAAATAAAACTGGGCTCTCTCATGGACAGTGTCATTTTCATCATATGCAGATCCCACTGAGGGACCAGACTGGCCACTCTGTTCAGAGCCAGGCAGAACTGGCTTCTGTCCTTAAAAACACAGCCGCGTTCATGGCAGCATTGGAAAGCATCTCTTGTGGCAAAATGATTTGGGTCATGCTTGTTGAAGTTTACTATGGTATTTGGCAAAATCTGTCTATTTCTCTTCGTGTCACTAGAAAAATTTATGCTGAGGAAAACCAAAATATATCACACAGCATAAAAATATAAAAATCAGAAAATAACTGGATTTTTTCCCCTCATTTTTCAGAATATTACAACACTTTCACACTACTGCTGAAGATTACACTGTCATTTTCACATCTGGATGCACAGCTGCACTTAGACTGGTAGCAGAAGCATTCCCTTGGATACCTGAAGGCACAAAACAACCCAGCAGTCGATTTTGTTACCTAACCGACAGCCACACATCTGTGGTGGGTATGAGGGGGATAACTGCCTCAATGAATGTCTTGTCTGTTCCAATAAACCCAAAGGAAATTTTGTTATCAGAAGAGAACAGGTTACCAGCTGAAGAACAAAACTTCATGACTCCTCATCTTTTCTCTTACCCAGCTCAGAGTAATTTTTCTGGTACCAAATATCCACTTTCGTGGATACAGGACATAAAATCTGGAAAACTCCTCCCCATCAAAATACCAGGAAAGTGGTTTGTTTTACTTGATGCAGCTTCATATGTGAGCAGTTCGCCATTAGACCTGGGAGTTCACCAAGCTGATTTTATCCCCATCTCATTCTATAAAATCTTTGGATTCCCAACTGGTTTAGGAGCATTACTGGTAAACAACCGGATTGCCCCCCTTTTGAGGAAAACCTATTTCGGAGGTGGAACTGCAGCTGCCTACCTTGCAGGAGAGGATTTTTATATCCCAAGGAAATCTATAGCAGAAAGGTAAGGCTTTATTTAACAAAACAATGGGTTTTGCTGGTACTGTTTGTGTCAGACAAATCTCTTAGGGTTGGTGCATGCACTGAACTGTGACACCTGTGCTTCTCTATGCAGTTGGATAGGTATTTCACATATAACTCTGCTTTCTTCTTAGTATTCCTTTTTCCTATCTAAAAAACATGAACTGAAATACCTACCTTCCTTCTCTGATCTAGTTTGTCACAACTGATAAAAATATAAGGCTTCATTCAGTGACATAAAGGTCAGTCCATGCATTTTTTAGTTTATATTTAAGGTACCTCAGTGGAACCCTGATTTGTTTTTGAAGCTCTGCATCTGGAGCAGCCAGGACGAGGCTGATGACACAGTATGACCCTCGTGAAACTGGAAAGTACGGTTCATGTATTTTGCTGGCAAGATGGCATGTTTTACTCTCAAGAGAAGCTTTATCAGAAGCATGCAGTAAGACAAATTACCTAGGACAAGGTTTTGTAGTACTCTTATTTGCTAACTGAAATTCTGCAAAAGCTGGGAAGCTCTCCTACAGAAAATAGAGGACACCTAAACAAGGTCAAATATAAGCACACACATGAGAAAATGCAGGGCCAAGGAGAAGCTTCCCCAGTCCCTTAAAAGACAGAAGCACCACTCTTAGCAATGTGTGGTCTCTCTGCCTCTCTTCCTCATGTCAACAACAGCTTACGTAAATGCAGTAAAGAGTCTTTCTTCCTGTATCACATCTAATACATCTGCACAAAAGAAATGCTTGAGATCAGCTTTTAATATTAAATTATAGTCCTTGAGAGAGGATAGAGGTGAAAAGGGGATATGATAAAAGAAACCATTTATGCCTTGCGTCTGTTTATGGATGTGTATTCAGCAGCACAACATCCTGCATCTCCCATGATGTAAATGTCTGACCTTTCACTGTACATGTAATAATGCATAGTGATGCTTCACATGTGTGCACCTTTTCTAGGTGTGTGCTCCGAGTGCTGCTGTGGGGTTTTGGTTCTGGACTGGTAAATGCAGAGGCTGGCTGCTGGCAGCATCCACCTGGCTCTCTTGCCGTATGACACCATGCATTATTTCTGAAACAAGAATTAGTACAGTCAATGTCCAGTTAATCTTTTAATTTAGAAATAAAAACAACAGGGTAATGCTCATGCTCTGACCTCTGTTTCTGGTTTTTTAAACCAGAAAGGCTTTGAAGTGCAGCACTCGCTGAAAGTCAGGATGAAAGGGCATAAAAGTCATGTGATCCTAGAGTCCTCCTGCATCACCTGCAAGCCAAAGAGAAAACCTGCTTTAATTTAACCTGGGCAAGCTCTAATTTCTGAGTGGCTTTTCTGGAGGTAATTGACACACAACTCCTGAGATTGCATAGCAGATAAAAATATCTGAGATGTGGTTTAGATCTCAATTCTGCTTTTTATATTATTTTTTTTAATTAGGAGGGGAATGGTATGTGGGAACCTTGAGGGGAGCTCTAACTCTGGTATCTTTTTCAGGATTTTTCAGAGGTTGACTAATTATAAGCCTTTTGGGTATTTGAGGCTCCCACTGCTTTCAAGGGCTTTTTTTTTTTTTTTTAACTGGATCAGTAGAAGGGCCTACTTTAACCTTTTTCTGCTATACAGTAATAAACAAAGGAATTTGTTCAATTTGATTTCTCACTCAGGCTGGGCACAGTGTGTCTAATTTTGGCATGAAGGAACCTAACTCAAATAATCAAACCTGACAGCTGGTTACCCAGGCATGTGATACTATTTCCTGTTTTGTACTGAGGTGTTACAGACAGTCTGAGTCATTGTATGTAGGTAAATATTTATATTTGTCCTCATCTCATTCTTTGGTCGTTACTTGGAAACAATATTTAAAAGTTCATGTTTAGAGCATTATTGATGCTGTCCGCAATCCCTGGTGAACTGTGGAGCCTTTAAAATGCTACCTACAGGGAGAAGCTTATTTTTTAAAGATAGGTCAGGAATAAGGATAACCACTTTCTTGAAAACTAAAAACACCAGCATTGAAATTGCCAATTGATGTCCTCCAAGCTGTCATCCAAATTTTTATTTTTTTCAGCTCTTATGTTTTTTTTTTTCTTTTTTTATGGTTTTACCGTGTTTTCCTGGGAATAAGGTATAGAGATAGAGCAGTGAAGAACTACCACATTTCAAATGAAATGCCAGACCACTGTGGCCAAAGCTAACGTGATTACCTTGTATGTGGGTGTTTACAGTTCTTTGCTAGTGGCTGAAACAGCTGGGTCATGACTTCCGATATAAACAGCAACTCTAGCCAGGTTTTGTCCCTGTCAAATTGCAGTGAGAAGCCTCCACCCTTGGAGGTATCCAAAAGCAGCTGGAGAAGGCCCTGAGCAACCTGTTCCAGCTGGATATGCTTTGGGCAGGAGGTTGAACTGGAGATCCCCAGGGTTCCTTTCAAGCCTTTGTACTTCTGTGATTGATTCTGCACACCTCTATCAAGCTTCATCTATGTTCTCTCTTTAGGCATATCTTTGCAATTTCAAAAGGTTGATTTCTTAAAATTGTTTCTTAAAAAAAAGCTTGTTCACAGTGCTGGATTAACATTGGGATTGAACATGCTGAAACTCGTCACTTCATGTGGTAATTTATAAAGAAACTTGAACTCTAACAAATACCATTGGAAAAGTGGATTAGAAAATGCGTATCTGAATACTACTAGCAGAAGGCATTTCCCATCCACACATAAAGTGTAGTGTACTAAGGAAGTGACCTTTTCTAAGTCAAGGTGAAACTTGAGTGGAGATGTATAATGAGGGTGTTTATTCATCTTTCCTGCCCAGAACTGTCAAAATGGTTGCCTTTTGCCTTAATGGATACAGCTTTTGATAGTGTTTCTTGTACTTTTTTTCCTTGTTCTTGCTATATAAATTATTCTATCACAGACTCTTTTACATTCCTTTAATACCCTTAAATCACTTCATCGTTTTCCCATTTCATGGCAGTAGCCAGTCGTCCTATCTCAACTTTTAAAATCATGTTTACTGTATTTTCATCCTTGACAAATTATTATTATCGTTCACAAATCTAGCCTCATTTCCCATGGTTTTTTTTCTGCACAGCATGAGATAATAACATAATATGATTATGTATAGCAAGAATTCAGCGATAAAATATTCATCATCTGCCCTATTTTTCTTTTTTATCTGGGAGTGCTATTCAAAATCTGATCATCCTGGAATTTATGACTAAGGGAAAAGAAGTTGTTGTGTTATCTGTAAATTGGATATCTGCATCTTAGTCTACCAGTGTGAAATATCTAGTTCAGTAGCTGTTGTGTGGTTTTCATTTTCAAATGCATTTTCAAAAGCTTTGGAAATCCAGATGGCATGACTTTGTCCCAAATGAGTTTTACTGGCTCTTACTTCTGCTGCTTGAGTGATTTGGCAACCCTTAAGCAGCACCCACACTTTTGTAGTCTGTGATGCATTGTACTGAACCAAAGCAGTTGGTTTCTTCTTGATGCTGTAGCTTTTTATTTTTGAGGTGATTCAGTTGCTGATATATGTGACCTGCAGATAAAATTTTAGATCCCTCAAGTTCTGCAGGAAATGTCCTTAATTAGGGCCCACCAATGTACTGTGGTGGAGAACTGTTCCAGAGATCACCGGGACAGCCCTGTCTGTGCCTGTGCGGGTATGTGTGTAGTGATATGGTTTGATTCTACAATTGCATGCTGAAGGGAAGGAAGGATTAGAAAATGGAGGCAGAAAGGCAGGGACAAGGGCTATTTGCTACGATCTCAAGAACTGATGCTGGAGACAAGATCTTGAGGCCGTACAGTGAATATTAAGAAGCTAAAGAATCCCTTGGCAGAAAGCTGGTCTTCTGCTTAGTTGTCTCTTCAGCGTTATTGCATGTTTCTGTAAGCAGAGAAAGAAGGAATAGAGTGACAGGTGCTGGTTTACTCCACAGAAACTCTTCACAGTACTGAGAAATCGCCTAAGGACTGAACTGTTTAGAAAAGCATAATACTTAACCACGTGCTCATCTTGTATGCTAGCATGTGCCCATTGACACCACACTCAGGGGCTCCATCCATCTACCCATGATTACTTCAATGTGTTAAGTGGGCTTAAATATCATAGTGTTGACTAGTATGTTTTGTTCAAGCATTTTGTTATGTTGCTTCCACGTTTTTGTGATGTTTGGAGATCTTCAAATGGGACCACTTATGGGAGAATTTCCAAGTCTGCAAAATTCCTGAACAAACATCCTTTGAAACAACAGAGATGGTTTCAGATGAGATACTTGGAAGTGACAGGTCTTCATCTAATTTCTAATGAGTATTTGTACTGTGAGATGGTCTTCTGCACTTGACAGACCTACTGCAGCCTCTGAGAGGGACTCGTAAGCCTGACCAGGCAACGTGAGCCAGTCTCTTGCTTATCCTTACTTGCTGGTGCCACTCTGTCCTCAGGGATGAAAGGGTGGAGACCATTGGGTAGGACTCATTGTGGAAAACTGTCCCGGTTTGGAGTAAAATGAACCAATTTTCTGTTTTGCAATTTTACTTTCTTAGCTGGGCCTCTTCTAACTAACTAAACTCTGAAATTAACAGCACACTGTTCAGAGAACTGTTTCGTCTCACAGTGATAAGACCCAATTATATCAAGGAATGGTATGCAGACAGGCCCTTGCTTATCCTTATTGCTGGAACAACCAACATCAGGTAATTTTGTTATTCTACCCGTTGGAGGGTCGGAAGCGGAAGCATGGAAGGGTCCCACCTGCAAGGAGGAGAGGACAGAACGATTGACCCAACAACTGACCAACAGGGGTATTCCATCCCATCCGCATCATGCTCAGTATAAAAGCTGAGGGATCAAAGGGTCAAGCCCTCTTTTCCCCTTCTTCCTCTTTCTTCAATGGCCAACGTCCAAGGAGGACCCTGCCTGTTCGTCTGCCTTCGATCCCGATCCGAGCGTTCCTGACTCCAGATCTGGAATTCAGTTCCTGTCGATCACCGACTCCAGCCTGGGACTGTTGCCTGCTGGTGACGTGGTCGTCATCCTGGGAGCTTAATACGGTTTTGTATATACTGTATACTTTTATTTTATTTTTCTTTCCTTTTTTAAAAATTTTCTTTTATTATTCATTATATTATTATTCTTTATGTTTTTTATTAAAGTAGTTTAATTTTTCTAAGCTCCTAAATCTCTTTAATTTCTCCCTCTCCTCTCCTTTTTCCTTTTTAAAAAAAAAGGGGAAGGGGGGGGGGCACTATCTGTCCTTCGGTTCTGATTTGCTCAGAACCATGACAAAAACTCTCTCACACAGGTGCTCTCCCTGTTTGAAAGGCAGACAGAGTCCTCTCATTTAGCTGTTAGAACTTAATTCTGACCACTTGTACAAATGTTTCTCAAAACAAGAGCTGTAGAAAAATGAAGGAATGTGGTTTTTTGCTTTCTGAGTAATTAAAAGAAGGTTCATGTAACTTGTTACGCTTTCACTTCTCTGCTGAAGTGTAATTATCTGCTAGAAAGCTTCATGAAGCCTGTTTTGTTTCCTCTCAGGACATCCAAGGTGGCAGCTGACATTTGTTTTGCTTTTATGCCAGCAGTTGCTGCAGCCAGCCAGCTTTTTCAGTATTTGATTCCAAGGAAAGTCTTGCCTAATTTTTTTTTCCTAACTCCAACAGTTAAGGAGGCATTCATGTAATTTTGCACTCTCATCCTCCAGGTGGTTATTTTTTTCCAATAGTGAAGTTGTTTCATTGCCCCAAACCTCATCATGGTCAGAATAAACTGAAAACTGTAAATCGGTGAGCCAAATGGAATTCTGTGGGAATCACTTTTGATTTTAATCCATCATGGGACTCCTCTTAAATTGCCGAGTCTGGGATAAACTGACAGCATAAATGCTTGTTGAGTGCAACCAAACACTTAAAAACACTTTTGTGAACTTGGATTAGTGGGCAGTCACCCAAAGAGAAGCAACGATGTAGGTAAAACTTTGGAGAGTCGATACAGTTGGCTTTCTTTAGTCAGCAAGCCCCAATGCATTTATTCAACTCGTGGATGTCCGTATATATATTCTCAACCTCTTGCCTTGAAAACCCCTATCAGTTTTGAAGACAGCCTTCTTTCTTGTAATTTTGTTTGACCAGATGATGTTGCACTTCTTTTTAGCTACACAGCTGGAGAAGATTGACTGTTACTGTCTTCCATGTCATACAAAACCCCCATTCAGTGCTTCACGCAGAGATTCAGACAGACACTTTCCAGAGTACAAAGGCAGCTGTAACTACCAGGTTCTTCCAGCAGAGATTTTGGAACAAAAAGAATCACCTTCTGCTCCCATGTTTGTATGACAGAGTCCAGAGCCACAGATGAAGGTGGTTTCCTGAGTAAACTCTTCACTATGTCCCAGGGAGAAATAAGATTTGTGTTTGTTTTCATCCTCAGTGAAATCCCACAGGTGGGAAATCCCCATCTGAAGTGGATCACAAACAGGGCGTAGAGGTGTAAATGCTAGGAATGAGTCCAAAAGATAGGCATCTTATTGGTTAATGTTTGTATGTTTGGGTCTATTGCAGCATGCAGTTACAGCCTACAAGTTCCCAAACCGCATTTAGTCAAACCAGTCCAGGTCCTCAATGCGATGTAGCCACAGTGCCACAGATGGCCATGCCAGGCAATATACATGGCCTCTGAGGAAGTTAATACATTTCGGCACGCTGGAGGGTCTTTGTTCTAGGCTGCAGTCTACAGTATGGAAATAAACATGGCGGGGGGGCTGTGTGTATTTTTCGGGCAGAGGAGGTAGTGGATCTTGTCACTTTTTAGCAATGTTCACCAAATTAAACATAAATTCATCGAATTTTAGATTGTACTATGGATTCTCTGATTTGGAATTAGGCTTAACTCAACTAAGCACGTTCCTTCTTCCATTGCTGAAGTCTCGTTGAAAGCCTGCAGCGATCGTGTACCTAATGTAGTCACATGCCTAGTGCACAGAGGCTCAAGTAAATGACATCAAGCAGCAATTTGTATTGTTAAGCACCTCCATTTCAGTATATTACTGGCATCAAATGATTGACTTAAGAAATAAACCTTAAAAATTGCTAGGGAGCTACAATGTATGCATTTTTAAATAAAGAAATCTGAATCTCATTATAAAATACATTTTACTTAAAAAATAGTGTTTTGAGATGATAGCAAGAAAGAAAGGAATTCTGTAATACACCAGGACTTGATTTTGCCTGTGATCACATACAGTAAAACTTATGCCTGAACCAGGATATATCTTTGCAGTCATCGTGGCTAGCAAGTTATGACATAGTTTCACCCTGAGGAGTTCTTTACACTCAAATTCAGAATCAAACCTTTTCCCTAAGTCTTCTTTGAGACACTGTGAATTTCTAGCACCAGTTTAATGGGATATTACATCTTTTTTTTTTTTGCTTGTGATAAATTTATTGTATGCTTCGTATTGTGCTTTGTAGATTTTCATTTGTGATCAATTAACCTTTTTGGTATATGAGGAAAAACAATGGTAACTTGTTTGGCATAAAAGTCACTTTTTTTTTCTTCACCATTTGAACTTAGAATATCACTGTGTGCTTAGAATATCTTGATATTAGCATGTAAAAGGGTAAGACTAGCTTTTTGACCCAGATGATATTTACAACATACAAGTCCTGTTCAGGTAATGTTGAGGGATTGATTTACTTCAAAGTGTAGGAATTTAGAGCTTTTAAAGCTCTCTTTTTACCTCAGGCGGTTCTTAGGAACAGGAATTGTTGTAAATACTCCATGGTATAGTACATAATTAGTGTAATGTTCTTTGTTTGACTCCTGAAGTTTTAGAGACAAAAGCATGAGCTAAAGCAGACGTACTGAAGAGCTGTAACTAGTATCATGGGGTCAATTTAGATATTTAACATTATTTTAACCTATTTTTTGTGTGCTCTGGATCCTCCGGCATGTAAGTGTGCTTTAAATATTTCCACAGTGATGCTGAAATTGTTCTGAGTTGGCTACTGAAACTTCATCGGCTCCTTTGGAGTTTAATCTCAGTCACAGAATGCAGCCTGAGATGCTCAAAAAGCACCAAGCCCGGGACACATTCCTATGCCTCTGCAGAACCACCCCAGAAGGGACAAATCCTTCTCACATCTTCCCTCATTCCCCAGGAAAGCACTTCCCTCATTCCCCAGGAAAGCAATCACTGTTTTTTTTTAACAGCAAGATTCTGGGGGTGTGGGAGAAGTGTTTGTGTCCCTGTTCCTTCCTTGTGCTAATATACCTCTGCTGCCTAAGCAGGGGAGGAGCGGTAAGTAGGTCATCAGGGCAGGAAAGGACCATGACAGGAGACTTACTCATTCCATTTAGTGATTATTGTTTTTTTAAAGCACTATATAAGTGGGAGAAAGGCCTGAGCTAATAGTAATGAGAAAAAGTAGCATGGAGATGAGAAAAATGGAGGCAAAAATTGAAACAATGTGTCTGTAGGGATTGCAGCCCTGACTTCCAGATGTGGTGATGCGAGGGTGCTGCTGTGAGGGTGGCAGCTCCAAGCAGAGAAGGGAGTTCTGCTCCTGGACCTGACCCACCCACACAAGGTGAGTTCCTCAGCCAGGGCAGTGGGACCACCTTGGACAGGGGTTTTCTTTACAAGCTGTTAGCATCAGGCAGGGAAATGCTAGAAATATGGCTCAATGCCTCTGTCTCTTCATGTGTCTCTGATCTGTAAATAAATAAGAATGGCTTGTTGCAAGCTGTCGTGAGTTTTGGGTCAGGTCCATTCCTGTCAGCATGTACCAAAGATTCTGGCATGGCTACTGCACGGCTGCTTCTGCAGTAGGCTCCAAAGCAGCCATTGCAATCTGTGATTTCCACAAGTCTTTCTGTTTTGCTGAGTAAATCAGTCCAAAATCTGCAGGATACTACTGTGTACGGCCACTGTACCACCCAGCCCTCTGCTAGCAGGTGGGATTTGCATCACACACCAAGACACTTGAGTCCCCATGTGGAGTTGGAGCTCATAGGCTTGCCTGCTCATGGCTGTGAAGACAAAATTTAATTTCCCACACCCAGATGAAAGCTGAGAATCCCTTATGGCCCTCTCAGTTGCCAGGCAAAGAAACCAGGACTGTGAACCCCACACTGGTCTATTTGCTAGGGCTGATGGTGAGCAGCTTTGCAAGCATAGCTCCATGGCAGGCTGTGGGTACCTCCCCAGAGGCAGATACCCTGGGAGAAAGGCTGTCTGGCTGCACCAGGCCTGCATTTTGAACCACCTTGGTTTCAGCAGTTTTGTCACTTTCCCGTTAAAACCCATTGCACTGTAAAATCTCATCCAGCTCTGCTGTGTGGCTCCCTGCCCAAGGCTGAGGTTCGTGCAGATCCAAGGTATTTGTGCTGGGTAGATCAAGGACTGTTTTGGATGTGTAGAGGAGATGGTGTGGGGAGATGAGAGCAGGCATCACGCACACAGGCCCCTCTGTGGGAACAGAGACGGGGATCAACTTGTAGACTTAGGAAAGCGTATTGAGTTGGATTTTAAAACAAAAATAATAGAAAACAATAAAACCAGTGGGAAGGGGAGTATTGGTGTTTATTCTCCGATTCGGAAAGAAACCTGAAGCATATGTGCTTGAGTCAATCTCTAATCCAGAAACTTCACTGAAAATTAATACGGACTTGAGCTTGTTCTTTAATTGGAATAGGTTTACGCTAATTGTAGTGTTGTATTTCTATGTGAATCCTTTTGGAAGTAAACCTCTAAGGAAATGCTCATTTTCACCCTTTATAGTGGGTCCTGTCCCCCTACTATATGCATGGGTTTGGGTTGCCCTTTTTGGAGGGCAGGAGGCTGAGGGTTGCATGGTGGAGTGCCTGGCAATTACTGGCTCAATTCAATCCAAATTGAATTCTTCTGAAATGGGATGGGTCTAGGTTGTTTTCTTGAAGATTTTGTCTTTAATGCGATAATAATTCTACAATTAAAAAGTATACTCCTCCAGTAGAAACTGATAATAAGTTTATGTCAGAAAATGCCTGACCACAAATGATGAAGCACCTCCTCTGCTTTAACATGCAAATGCACTGTAGTGTCATGAGTTGATGTTAACTGTTCTTGCTAAGTTTTATTTGCCATTTTGGAGAAGAAGGTGCTAAAAATCAGTGATTTCCAGCCTGTTGTGCGTGGACCCCTTGAGATCCATGAATTCGTCATAAAGTCTCTACAAAAGGAGGCCAAGACACTTTCATATATCACGTGGCAACGAAATATGTGATTTTTCAAAAGAAATCCTCACCTTCCCTGGATTTTTTTTTTCAAGTTCAGTGACTACCATCCAATCAGAATCATGCTTCTAAAATTGTTTTTGAAAGATATTCTTGATTAGACTCATTCTTGTTAGTATTATCAGATCCAAGTCCTATTTTTCAAGAGAAGGATATATTTTTGTGGTCAAAATAGTCAGAATACAAGAGAGCAAACTGAAATGCCCATAAGATTTTGTTAGTAGCAGAAGACTCAAAAAACCATCTTAAATTTAATGACTCAGATTATGTGATTTCTTATGTGATATCCATCTTATTTTATGTTTTATTTATAGCTAAGCTACAGAGACCTACTCTTCTAAAAAGTTTAGTGGTCACTAGCTTCCTAGTGAGGAGAAAGATCTATAGAAACAAAGTAGTTAAAATATTTAGATGATATTACTCAGGCTAGTATTTGAAGATTACAAGTACAAGCACAGGTTTTTTGGGTTTTTTTCATCCTCTTACTAGTCAAATATATGCAAGAGTGCATCTGGCGGTTGTGCTCTTGGGAACCTGTGAAAGAAACATCTACAGACTTTTCAAACAGATTTAATTCAGAAGAAAAAGGAAAATATTGATGCTCTTGAGAAAAAAAGGTTTTGCGATCTTTCTTGACTTTCACATATATGCACCAGTTTCCAAACCAGGAAATACTCAGATTTGATTAAACACTTGGCTGTCACATTTCAGTCTGTTCATGTTCAATTAAAAAATTCAGAGGGATTCTGTAGCATTATTATAATCTACTTTTTCCATATCTAGGCATTTATATTATCAAATAACATCTGCTAGGGCTTATTACATCTGTCATGATTGTAATAGCTTTATTTTCAGTGAATTTTATGATAAAAAGTTTTAGAGTTACAGCAGGAAAAGTATTTATGCTGAAAGGATTGTACCTCCTATTTCATACTTTATGGCAGATATTTTGCACTTATGTTTTCAGGTGCTACTCTGATGTAGCCCCCCATTTATTTGTTTTTTTTTGATTGCTGCTGATGCCAACAGTTTGTAAGTTCAGCAATACAGATTGCATGGATTTTCTTTATAACATCCACTGCTAGAAAGTGCATTCACTGTGAATCTAACACTTCTTATCACTCACTTGGGCCGAATTAGAGGTGTCTTAAGTTAGCTACATGGATATATGACCATTTAAGTGAGAAAAATGGCACACTGCTTTTATTGGTGACAAATATGGTATGATCTGTCCTCTTGCGCAAAACAAAAAATTAATACTAAGTAATAGGAACCCAGTTAACCCTTGCTGGAGAAGTAAATAGTTTTTTAAAAAGTTTTTCTGCTATCAGCATACAAATGAAAGCAGCTGCTTTGAAATACTCATCAGTATTAAAAATGGATATTGTTCATGTCATATTATGTTTAGGTCTTGTTTGTAGTGTATATACGTTTTTCCTGTATTTTGTTGTGATGGGTTAGTTCAGAAGGACTGTATCAAAATAAAGAATCAGAGGCATTATTAACCTTAAATTTTCTGCCTTTGTCTTGAGAAATGGAAGATAAAAGGTAAAGCAAACTTTACATGAGCTTTTATCAAATTAAACAAAGCATATGTATAAGAAATATAATCCTTCACTGTGAAATTTGGACAGAAAGTTTTAGCTCATCATGTTCTACTGATAATCATTTTCATAGTGTCATCTTGACTATGTAGTTCTGGTACAGTTCAAATCACATCTCCTGTGTGACAGGATGCCGACATCAGATGTTTACACATGAGATTGTTCTTTCTTCCAAAGCAATAGAATTCATGCTGATTTGACTGCCAGCACAATTTAGAAAGCACTGCTAACACGGTGAGACATGAGCATTTTGGGTCCAGTGGTCTGAATATTAGAACTTGGTTTGTATAAGAAAATTATGACACTTAGGTTGTTTTGTTGAGTATCATAAACTTAGCTGTGGCTCTGTCTGTCTTTTTTTGGGTATTGCACATATGAGTAGGAAACAGTCCCTTCATATTTAGCTATTCACTTTTACTCTGGATGTGCTTTAGTATAGCCAGATTAGGTGGACATCCTAAAAATCACCTTGCTTTTCGTGAAGTATGAATGCTCCTCTTAATTACCTGGATGTTCCTGGATGTTTGTAGATGTCATATACAAAATCTCACTTTTGGAAATTTGCTTTATGATCTGGCATCACATATTCGCTACGGTTATTTTAATACATATTCATCTTAAAACATTATTTCTATATGGAAAATCTTGCTCTGCAGAGTCACGTCGAATAATAGTGTAGGAATGTTGATTGACAGAGTTGTCTACCTTTAATCTAATTAATCAGGCAACAGATTTTTTGGATGCAGTTTTCAGTTTCTGCATTTTGTACTGAAAACACATGGTCATCTGTCTGAAGGTATTAAATATTCCACAAACAGCATTGTTTCACCTTCTTTTTAAAAAGTATTTTCTGAAATTGCCAGAATCTCTATGAAGTTTGACATCTCACTCTTTCTAAAACATATTATTAAAGTAACTTGTTGAAAATTAATCTGCTATTTTGTTAAAATGCAAATATTTCTTGGGAAAGAACCACTTTTGGTGACGTCCAAAGTAAAAGTCTGACATTTTTCAGTCAAAATGGAATACTTGGTTGAAACTTCGTAATTCTCCTTTAATTTACATGTAACTTCTATTCTGTGTAAATTTTAATTTTCTGTCATGTTTTATGGTTAGCATCAAAATGTTCAATATTTCCTATATATTTTTCACATTGGAGCTGTTGCAGCATTTGCAAGGTCAAAGTATTTTTTTTTTCATTTTCCTGTGACTATAACTTTCAAGATTTCAAATATTTATTTTTTGTACTGGCTTTAGTATGAGCCTTTGCTGGCACAGTGCAGCCCTGTAAAGGTTGTACTCCTTTGTGCTGAAAACCTAGGAACAGCATTCTGAGGCTTTCAAAAATGTGGCACAGTAAAATGAGAAGAGCGTAAGGTCTTTCTGGGGAGAGTGACAGAACTGCTGTGTAGGGGCTTGTTGGCCCAATTCATCTCCTGTTGGACTCAACAGGAGACCTTGGCTACATTCTATATGCCAAATTTAATCCCTTTTAATCATTTAAAGCAATTTTAGAAATATGTGAATTAGCATTGATTCTGTATCTAGACATTTCTAAATTTCTTAGATTGCTATGGAATTGGGGATGAGCAGGAAAACCACCTCTCTTACAGTCTTGGCATTTAATGAATGTGATGATGAAATTAGATCAACAAAAAGAAGCAGCAGTATGGACTTTAGCTGACATTTTCTCCAGAGTTTTCAATTTTTATGTATGTGAATATATAAAAGGACACACATAAGCAAGACACCATAGTTGATTTACCAGTAGACAAATGACTATGGAAAAATTCCTTCCTACAAGATTTGACTGCAGGTCAAAGTATAAATTCTACCATGTAGCAACTTCATGGAGCTGTAACTCTTGCTGTTCTCTTCTATTAAGTGGTAGTTTTACAATGAGTTTTATACACCAAGATGCAAGGTGGAATTTTAAATGCTATTGAGGACTAAAGTCTGTACTGTGGCTAAGCAGAGCTTGATGAAGGACCAGCAAAATGTTTTAAATGATGGGATATAATGAAGCCAATCTTCTCTTAATAACATGATTGCATTTCTAAGAAGTTTAAGTACCTTCGTAATTTTCTTGTTTGTATTCTTTAAACTGTGTTGCTTATGTAAGTTCACATCAGTGCATGGATAAACATTATTAATGGAATCGATGTAAAACCTTAATTCCAGTCAAGAAGACATCTGAATGTGCTCAACTCCTATGCAAAATGTGAATCAAACTGGGCTATGCTTCTCTTGTTAAAAGGAGAATGGTCTCTGGAGTCTTACATGGAGAATTGTTAGTGTGCCAGTTTACAAAAACCATTTAGAATGTCTGCTACAAATCCTTCTACTGTGAAATAAAGTATATGAAGATTAATGTCCACAGTATGAACACACCTCCAGTCTGTATGTATGAAATACGTATAGGAATGTATATATAACCACTTTGTGTTCTCTAAAATGTTCTCTAAAGCATGCATGCTATTAACACTGCCACCAAATCTTTCCATACCTTAGTGAATGTGCTACCTTTTAAGATCAACTATATGAAATTTTCAGGAAATCATATTATTTAATGAATCAAAATTACAGTATAACTACAATTAAATTATAGCAAGTATGGGGTTTCATTCAGTTCTCCATGTGCAAGAAAAATGTAAATTAACACATACTTCTCCCATGTAGGGACTACCAAATAAGTTCTCATTTAATCTCTCTTCCTGTCTGATGAACGCAAATGCTTGGCAGTCAGAATTGTGAGTTGAAGATAAAGGGAGATTTCTCATCCTAGCCTGTTCTATTTAAATTATGAGCTAAAGGGGGGAATGAGAATCTTGAAGAGATCATTTTGTAGTTAATGAAGCAGTTTTAACAGCCAACAAGATCTACCTTCAGGTATTTAAGTGGCTGCAGGAATGTTAAAAATATGTATGATCACAGGAATTCTTAGCAGAACACCTTATTTAAGTAAACTTTTCTTACCTCTGCTGCTTTCCCAAGTTAAAAATTAATAATCCATTAATTTAAGATTTCTGAAACTTTTTTTTCCTCAGATACACAGAGAATTTAACAAGGAAAGCCCAACCATTGTTAAATACTGTGTGGGGTTCATTCAGATACTTTCAAATCTATAGTGGCATATTGAAAAAGTGTGAAAATACTTGCCAACTGTGTCAAATTTACTTTTCTGTGGATGTCCTGAAGGGGGTGGAGAAAGAGTAGTATTCTGTCACTATATTTATGTCTGCAAATTACACTGTCAACACATTTTCAGGGTGGAAATGACATGTAGAAAAAAGGAAAGCTATTCACGCAAACAAGGAGGAGAGTATGCCACTAACAAGTTTTTTCATGGAATTATTGACCAAACAATATCCAAGCCATAGGGATGGATGCATCATATTACATGACGAATATTTTATTTTTAACTCTGTCTTAAATTAAGAACTCCTTCCTCCTCCAAGCCTACTGGAAATCAAAGTCTGTAGTTAATATCCAAAGTAACAGAGGCATGGGACCCCGTGTCTTGTGACAGATTAATTTTTCAATTCTGCATGAATAAGCCACCGAGACCACGGCATGGTCTTGTAAGCCCTGTCTTAACATCTTTTGCCTTCGAATTCTGGCTGGCTGAACAGCATCTCAGGTAGTGACCTGGCAAACAGGCTGATCAGTGGGCACCATTGGAGGGTGAGTGATAGTTATGCTACTTTATTCCCATCTATTTCTAATTCTGGTGGCAGACATGCCCTGCCTTGGTGTTAGTGTGTCTGTAGGCTTAACTATAGAGAAAGTAAAAATAGAAGCCATATCTCCTCACTTTGTCTCTGAGCTGTGTTAAGGTGTTTATTGGTTACAATTAAAGTTTAGAAAACATCAGAAGATCTTGATGTTACAGAAAACTTTAGCATATCAGCTCAGTAAACTTAAGACAGCATGACTGTTTTAAGGCTACTGGTGGTTCAAAAAGTCTTTGAATGATGCTGTCCTCAGAATAAATATTGTGGATCTTAACTCTTTCGGTAACAATAGCTGATTGATCGCTTCATTGCAAACTGATCACTTTCTTGTATTGAGTGTTAGTAGGAGAATATTCTTCACACTGTTCTTGTACCAGTTCAGTTTCTATCGAAAACCTAAATACATGGCAAGATCTCCTAACCAGAGCTTTCATTTGGGGAAGAGGCCAAAACCCAAACACTGAACCAAGCTGTTTTCATTTCACAAGCAGGAGTTTTAAGGCTGCTTCTGTGTCCAGGCTGTGCATGACACTGTAAGCAGAAGAGTGCAGCCAAGTTTTTGCCCCTGGAACTCCAAAGGTATGAAAGTTGTAGTAACAATAGTGCAAAATACAGATGAGGCAAGGCTCGTGAGTTGCAGTAACTTAATTTGTTGAACCAGCTGCTGCAGCTGGGAAATCTGTTTACCTCTCTACAAAACTTGCCTTACAAGGTGTAGACACTATTAAATCAGGCAGCTTTTCCTGGCACCCCACTGAAAATAAATAATCATCAGGACACTGCCTTCTGCTTCTTGCCTGCTTCAACTTAAGCCCAAACCAAAATTCTAACGAAGTTTAATTTCTAGGCAACTACCTAGAAGGATGAAATTCAGTTACTAAATTTAAAAGAAAGCACAGTAGAACTTCATTTGTACTGGAACATAGTGGTATCAATTGCAACAGAAACTTTCTGGCTTCATATACCACAGTGATTTGACATCCCATGGTGATATAATTACTATATGCATTACAGATCTGCAGGAAAAAAA
>VXBW01001320.1:310412-357664 GCA_013400375.1 Thinocorus orbignyianus | reverse complement strand
GGGGGGGGGGGAAAGGAGAGAAAATAATATTTTGTGACAGTGTTTGCGTGACATTAGGGCAAGCTGCACTGTAAAAGCAAGATAATGTCTTTTATAATATACTTTTGAATAAACGCTAATCCTAAAAGGAAGAAAAAAATACACTTAGCAGTGTTACTTTAGGACTGGTGTGTGTGTGTGTGTTTCATTATACTTGGATTATGTGAACACTGTCTAGGTTAGCGATTGATTTTTAAGCAACATCTTACAGTCAAAGATGAACTTGATTCTGCAACCTCAGGAAACTAAAATTCAGTGAGGCAATGGTGTCTATTGTGTTTTCTGTATTTGTTCAATATTGTACATATCTAGACAGCCCCAATTAGGTTTCGAAGTTCAGGTCCCTGATGGGTGTTCTTACAGTCTCTGGGCAGATCTGAGAAGACAGTGTTACCTTGTATTATTTTCAGCACTCTGTCTTAATATTTTTATTTCAATTACTTCCCTGATTGAGGGGAATATATAGTCAACAAAGTGATAAAATCTTGAATCCTTTTCATCCTGGCAATTTGATTACCATTTGAAATGAGAATGAGAAGTCCAAAGTTTGTCTTTTCCCTTTTAGTGTGGCCTTATAGCAGAATCCGAAGAGAATAAGACCCTCTTGGCATATATGAGATGCATCAGTAATAATCCTGTTTGCAGAAATCCTGCATTGGCAGAAAATGTTGACATTCAGACTAAATACTAGTGACAGTTTTGCAGGCTTTTTTTTTTTTTTAAATACATTTTTATTATCTTCCTTGTAAGATTATTACAATGAAATGTTGACTCATTATTCAGTTTTCACTCCATTGTTTTTCTGGTTTTGTTTTTCAATCCCCTGATTATACTTGACTCTTAAGAAAAGCTTTAGAGAATGCCCTGTATTTGCAGTGTGAATTACGATTGTGCCAGTGTGCATAACAATTACATTATAAATATTTCCTCAGCCATTCGATAAAGACTCAAATTAAGAAAAATAATTACCAGTACAATTACAATTATAGATAATTACGCTATATTCAATTTAGTTTATCTCTAACCTCCTCTTAACACAATGTGTTCATTGTTGAAGAATGAGATTTTAGCTGGCTATGTTGGAAGTAAACATGGATTTTTCTGTCCTTTACGACATATTTTTGCTTAAATGAAGAGTGGCACATTTTCTCCATGGAAAGCAAAGTAGTTTAGCTTGTTCAATTCCAAAACCAGCCTGCCGGATGAAGACTTCTTTTTCTGACGTGGAGTTTATCTTTGGTTAGGTTAGAGAAACTGCCCCTAAAAATGCTACTTCATTAAATATAAATTATACCTGAGCAAACATAGTTATTTGTATTTATACTGTAACAGAGATGTATGTCTGCTGGATTTTTTTACTAACCCAGAATTAGCTAAACACAGAGAATGCTTTCTCAGAGAAGCACAAAGTCTTCCAGAACACTGAGTGAAGACTCAGTGTCTCCAAGAGGGAGTAGTGCAAATTCTTGGCACTTTTTTAGCATAAATATTAGCTGTGGGCTAATCAGTATGTATCAAAACACCTCAGGAGGTAGAACAGCTAAGATGTGTTAGATTACTTTCTTTACTTAGAGAATGTATGTACTTTTCTATTCTCAACAATGGCATCTACACTCTTGCTTTGGAAGGATTCTTCAGCCCTTTATAAAAAGTGAGGGAGAGCAAGCAATCTAGAAAAGAAAGGACTGTTTATTTTGCATCTCACAAATTAAGAAATGATCTGTGTTGTTCCATTGCTGCTGCTTCTGACCCAAAGTACTCTGCAAGACCATGTTGTCTGGTCACATGCCTCTCAAATGGTGCACAGTTTTACTGGCAAGGGAGATAATGTACAGTATACTCTGTATGGTGGTATTGTTTATAGTGGATTTTATTTGGTATCTTTATCTTGTCTTCAAATAGTCCCCTGATACTTTAAAGCAGTCTTTGCATGTTAAACAGTCATGTTAATTGTGCTTTTCAGATACTCTGAGACTAAATATTTTCTCTTTCTCTACTTGCTTTAGGGAATTCTTGTCCTATTCCAGATGACATCCTGTTTTTAGACGGTCTCTCTATTCAGCTTTGTTTCTTAGATGTACATAGTACTGTTTACTTGCTGTTCATTACTCAGTGTGTACTCTGCCAGTGTACTTCGACTCTACAAAGGAATAGTAGCCTATGATTAAAGGAGATTCTTAGGATTTGAGAGATCTGGATCATCTTTCTTTTTCAAGTTCCATAAAATTTTTATTTGTTTGAATTTAGGATAAGTATCTCTGCCGTCTAACACAGTTTTTGAAAGTAGCTGCAGTTTTTATTTCCCCAGTCTGTCTTAAACTCTGAAATCCAATGTTGACGTTAGTTGTCAGAACAGTACCTGTTCCCAGCAGCTGAAAACAGAATGCATAATATCTCGGAACAGGAACTGCAGCTTTTTCAAGTTCCAGTTCACCTTCATAAAGCAGGAGAATGGTATTTACCATCTCTATGTGGGCACTGCAAAAAGATCAGTCAGAGCTGTATGAAGAGTTGGTTTTAAATAGTGATTGAGGAAAACACGCAAACCAAGATAATAAAGTTACAGTTGCATTTAGGTTAATGTACATTGCTTGTATTTCATTACAATTTCTTCATAGGAACATCCCTGGTAGGACATGAGGTATTAATTTATAACTTGTTAACTGTAGTTAGTAGCATTTAGTTCACCTACTGTGCAGTGGTGCAAGGTAGCTGGGTGAGTTGAATGGTTGAGCATGTGCCTGAACAGGCGGTTGTGAGCAATTGTTTGGAAAGTGTCCAATTTACTCTAATCAGGATAAGCATTGAGGATGTTTATCTCACAGGTAAATAGGAAAGAAATTTGAAATTACTCATGTCATGTTTCTCCACATCAATGGATGGCTTTAGCTTAGTCATAAACTGAATGAAAGTCCATGTAGCTACCCAAAAGCAGGGAAGACAGTCAAAATGAATGAAAACCTCCATTTTAAATTTTTTTAAAAGTAGTAGCTTTAATCTTTTTGAGGAAAAACATACAAGCTAAGGCAACGTGGCAGATTGCTTGACAGCTTTTGAGACAAAGGGAAAGTGCAAGATTTAAAGGACAGAGAACTTGCATATAGATACCAATACTCCAAAAGGATGTTCCATGGTGGGTACTGGCAGTGTGTGTCCCTTTCAGACTCTCCAGAAAACCTCTTGGCACCGTCCCCCTCTGCAGACACGAGTGCTATAACCAGAAGCAAGCAGCACGCTGCTCTCTTTCAACCTACCTGCACAAACATGTTACTTGGTGACACCTACCTGCTTCCTTAAGGAGGAGATAAGGGAGAGTCACAAATTCTGATTACAGTCTTTCATAAATTTGCCTGTAGAGCTTGCTGCTGCTAACCAGGTTGTCATTAGAACGATTCAAAAGCTCACCCTTACATTAGTAGCTAAACTCTCCAGGCCTGGGGCCAAGTGCTTCCTCAGAGTCAAATTTTGCCAGATTCTCTCTAGCTAATAAATATCCATCTCTGTGGATAATCAATATTATCTTCAGTCCATTCCATCATTTACATTTGTTATTATGATGACAGAAGGTGGTAAAAGATGCTGATTCTTTTTGCATAGCTTAAAATTTTCCAAGCTTTTTGTGATGATGAATGTGCCAATATCAGATGTTGTACCTCTCGAAAATCTTCCACTTACCTCGCTAATGTATTTTGTTTTTCTCAAAGGAGCCTTTGAAATGGCTCCAGTGAGTTTGAACACTAGAATTTTAGTAGATAATATGATAGCTAATTGAACAAAAACATTAGTCAAGTTCTATTAAACATCATATCTGCAGAACTGAATTCCAATAGAAAACGTAGCTTTTAAAACTTTGGTAAATGCAAAACTGCATTAGGCAAAATGCTTTTGAAAGTTTATTATCGGGTATATCCCTTCTCAAAAACATATACAGTATTAGACACAAAGTACCCTAAGAAGAGCTTGTTTTCTAGACTCTCTAAAATCTGGAGAATATGCTTGTTATGGGAACACAGATGATCAGTTATTTTAATAGGATACAACTGAAATGGAATTGCAGGTAGGGTGTGGTTTTTTTAGTTCAGACATAGCAACATGTTAGTTTATACTAAAGTAATGGTGGTTTAGATTTGTTTCTACAAGAGTGGCAGAACTTGATAAAAGGTTATGTGTATTTTATGTCTCAGTTGAGCTGTAAGCACTTTTAGTATTTGGTTTGTTTTCAGAAGAACTTCTGGTGAACTGTGCTTTTTAATCAGATGCTAGAATCGAGTCCCTAAAGTATATTTGAAGTTAGGAGGATAGAATTACAACACGTTAGTAAACAATATATGCTACGTAGTATGTGTACAGAATGATACTTCATAGTGAGTAATTACAACAAAATAAACGAATTCTAGTGTGAAGTTTGAACTTTAAATATGAGTTTTCAACGTCACAACTTAAACAATATCCATAAATGAACTGATTTTCTATATACTTATACAATTTCTCTTGAAGTAGACCTTGCATCTAGACCTAATTCCAGGATTAAAACTCATTTTAACCATGCTAACTACAATAATAATGAACATATTCTCTGTTGTTTCCCCCCATGCCTGGTATTTTCCTGGTAAAGAGATGCAGCAATGTTCTTTGTTTAGTCATCATGGGCAACACGTGTAGAACTATGGCTTTCCTTTCAAATCTGAGGTCACCAACGGCAGCTCTGTGCTGTGCTGGGACACAGTCCCTCAGGGAAAACTTACACATTCGTTGCAGAAGAAGGCCTAAGACCAGCGACAGTATTCACAGGTGTACAAGTGAACACTCAACAGGACCCCCTGAGAACAGAAAATTTTTTAGAACTTCGTCTGAGGTGAAAACACAATTAATTTAGTGGCTACAAAGAGGAAAAAAAAGCCCAAACCGGGACAGCTAAGACCTACCTTAAAAGTTCTTTCTCCCACCAGCGTGTTAGGTTTCTGTCTTTTGTGTGTATGTACACATTTGAAAGGAAGATATCTTCTCAGAAAGAACAAAGACTGGGTGTTTTTTTCCTCGTATAGTTAAACTGCCCTATTAATGTCAATTTTTAATTTTATCCTTTGGATTTCTAATTAGCTTTACACAATGTCTGGATTATTTAATTATTATATTTCAGCTTGTAGATGACATAAAACTTGAGCTTTTTCTGGGCTCTCACAACTTGTCGCTACATTTTGCCTGAAGCTGCTTTTGTATAAAATAATCTTCCCATAGTTAACATTCAGGATACTCTGCAGAGCATCTTAAGAAGACTTAAATGCTAAATAACTGTCACATAGCAAGTCTTAGTATTATTGCACTAAATTACATTGCAAGCAGTGTGATAAACAACATCATAATGCTTTGACACATTCATCATTAATTATAACTGAAATCTAATCTCAACTGGATTTTTTTTCAGTAATTATATCCAGTAAAGCAAACATTAACATGTATGGGGAAGGGAGGGTGGAGGAAAGAAGTCTTCCAAAAACATAGCTGATATATCAAAATACTGAATGGCCTGACAAGTCTTATTATGTTTTATATGGGGTTTTCTACATATATTAAAAGATTAAACTATCTGAAATATATTTGGAATTCATTATGTGAGTGATTTTTTTGAATACAAAACTCTGCAGTGACCTTTTGTCACTTTGTGTCATTTTAAGGCGGCGTGGGAGACTGCTGTATGAAACCCCAGATTTCTCATCTGGGGCACAGAAGACTAGTTTGAGCTAAATTTAAAATCATGGATTCCTGTTACCATCAAAATACTGGATGAGTGATATTTCAGGCTTCGTATTACTATGTTTCCTGTATTTCCCTAAAAAGTATATACGATATTTATGAATGTCAACTTCCATGTACCTTTTCCCTCTAAATACATGTTTGCTTTCCCCTGGGCAAGTCTGTGTTGTCGGGGAGCTCCCAGTCTGTTAATGACAAATATTTTCCTTTGTACTGGGAAATTTGAGGGTCTGGCAGCCAAGCTCTGGGCAGCAATGCTGTGTGCTACAATACAGTACCACAGCATCCTTTTGGCTGCATTAGAGCCTATGGCAACTCAATGAATGTGAATTTTCATTTTGCTTTGTCTGCTATTTTCCTAAGACTCTGTTTTTGCAAAGTACTTCATTACAGGGTAGTACTACACACTTTCAGGTATGATTACGCTTTCCTCTGTATATTATTGTGAATTCCCTGCATGCTGAGCTACCTGCTTTCGGCTGTATTTAGTTATCTACACTGGTTAGCAAGTCTAAGGAGACAGCATGATATCTGGAGTAACCTCAGCTCATTTTTTTTTATTGGATGTTTCTACTCATACCAGATATCTTCACTGTTTATTATTTTACAAGCCTCAGTTACCTGGCTGCATGTCTCTGAAATATCTGTGTACTTTTTTTTTTTCATCAAAGTAGTAGAAGGGCAAGTAGTTAATTTTCAGCCTTGGTTAGTCTCCAGTTGGCAAACTATGACAAAATCTACTCTGGTGGGGTTTTTATAGACAACACCTATTTTTCTGTGGCCGGGGATGCAATTCTATGAAACATGTATGCAGCTTTTTCATCTCATACTTACTGTTATGCTCTCTGTAGCATATACAAAAATGCAATGTATTTCCAACCAGAAGGATCATGCACTCATTGAGAGCTGGATTTTAAAAGTAATTTTATCGATAAGAGAGAATATATGGCTTACTGCACTGGTGCATGTTGAGTTTTTCGAATAAGTATTTTTTTTTAGTCTGTCACTATACAATTTTCCTTTTTTGAAAATTCTTTTGTGTCTGGTATGATTAAGGCAGAAAGAATTTCTGTACTTGTGTGTGGAAAAAAAAAAACGTTCATGGGGGTGAGTATTTTCACTTTTGCGGTGTTAATATAATTTTAGAAAAATCATCCAGCTGTTGAGATCACCTTTTATTTCCATGATAGTTAATCTAAATTGAATTATCTTTTTGTTCCTCACTGTCATCACCAGAAACCCTCCTTACTGGAAGCATATGGAACTAGTCAATAGAGCATACTGTCAGCCTGGTAGAATGTTAATGCAAATTTAAGAAAAAAAGCTGTTACCAAGTGCATATCTTCTGCTTGTGTCTCAGTAGTCTCTTTAAACAACCAATGTTGAGCAAACTGGCACCACCTTAATTGAGTGCGAAATGGAACAGACTTGGTCAGAGGAGAATCGAGAGGGTTTTCAGAGACTCCCAAAGTTTCGAACTTCTGTGTTTGTGTAATTTTTATATGCAGTTTCATAAAGTGACAAGAGTTGCTATTCTGTCACTTCCATTTAGTGGATACTTAGGAGAGGCAAAAATTCTGGGTCATGTAATAAATCTATTAGTGTCAAAGACACCCATACTGTATAATCCCCTCTTTACATGGAGCCTGTGGGCAAAATGAGGGGGAGACTCTTGGCACAGGGGAGGGAAGACGTGTTGGTTTGGGTTTGTTCCTGCTGCTCCTGTTGGAAAATTGTTCTACAGTCTTGTATCTCAGATGGACACAAGACTTCTAGTTTTCAGCCTGTCACGTGATCAGTTTAGTCATTTATCTGCATTTTGTCCTGTAGTTCAAACAGCTCTTTTTCCTCCATGATTATTACCTCCTCTTCCACCTCTAGAACTACAAAGAGCAATTCTGCTTAGCTTTCAATTTCCACACTGAGTGAATTGAACAATTTAATAAAATGGGCTTTTTTTTGTTATCTGATTGTCATACACAGTATGCCACAGAAAATCTTATTAGACCTTTATTGATGGTGTCAATGTTATTTTGTCTGTGAAGTCCTAGCATGTTTTTTTTTGTCTGTCATGCTGATGGCTAATAACTGATCTGATCAACTAATAAATCTGACATTTCAGATGACATCCCTCCAGTTCATGGCAGAAGCCTATGTCAGCAATCCTTAACTGCGTAATAGGGTTTATGCACAACGATGTACTTACACATTATAGCATATAATACATTTCATCTTGTTTCTGTTTTTAGGGTTTTCAACGTTATCTGTTTCTTACTGCACACAATATACAGCCCCATCTTCTGCATTGATGATCTCCAAATTTCACTTCATCAGCCTGTTTTATGTTCACACTCCTACCTTTATGCTAGGATCATTACTGATATGGCTAAAAGAGGTACTTGTCCCAAAACAACAGCTTGAGGAACTAAACAGGTAACCTCTTCCTAGCTTAATGATTTCCCTTTCAGCACAGTTTCCTAGCCTACTGTGGTATTCTTCTAATAATACTTGTTCTGTAAGCTTCTAATATGGTAATGGAGATAACGTTTTACTAAAATCCAAATAAATTAGTTTTACATTTCCTTGGCCTTGAAAAATAGTGAGCTTATAAAATGGCAGCCTCTCTGGGCTTGATTTTTCCATTGGCAAAACCCATGGTGCATTTGAACTTGCTTTTATTTACTCATTTAATTGTCCTTTCATTCAGAACTTGTTTGCAGAACATACATAACACTGAGGTCAAGCTAACAGATGTGCTGTTGCTTGGATCACTCTATTTCCCTTTCTTAAGTAGAACTATTGTATTTTCTGGTTTTCATTCCTGATATGACAAATTTGTTTACTGTTCTATGTTATTGGACTTGGGAGCTTTTCATTCCAATGTCTTACTATTCTAGGAGTTACTTTGTCTGTCTGCCTGTGTTCAACATTAAAACCTTTGAAGTGAGTTTCCACACCAGTTGCAATAACTTCAGTTTTCACAGTTTCCACACACTTTAAGCCATGAGTCACCCTGTCCTGACCTGTGTTTTTTATCAGACTCCTTGTTAAAATCTGAAGCCAAGTACCCATTTAGTTTTCAGGCCTTTTTATCTCTTCCAGCTCTTTGCTTATTGCATATCATTGTCCTTTTTATTTGTATTTCTTATAACCTTATATATTATGTAAGTTATTACATATTGTTTGTATTTTTCTTTGATTTTATATAAAGAGTAGTTTGCTGTTCAGTAGAACTTGCTTTGTTAGGGCTTGGCTCTTGGGAATTCTCACGTTATCCCTGTGCTTGCTTTCTTTGCAATAGTTTTTTCCTTCAATGAGCAGCACTTTTTCTGATTTCATGTTAGCTTTTATAAGCATTGCTGTCTTCAGAGTTTTTTTTTAGTGCAGGTTATTTCTGGAGGCTTTCTCTAAAAGTTCATTTCTCCTCTTTTTTCATTCTTTTCGGATGCAAATTCCATGCATTTTTGAACTTCTATTTAAGTAATTTTAGGTCTCCTCTATATCCAAGTATCTGAAGACTTCAGTTCAAGTTTCCTAGCCAAGTAATTTCATTAATATCTCATTTTTCCCTGATGGCACTGAAAAGCTTTTTTGTGGTTGTTTACCCATCTGTGCCACATCAAACTTGTAATTGCTCTGAACAGGGTTCTTGTCAAAGTCTTCTATCATGTATTGTGTAACTGTTTGTAAAAGCTAGTTTTCAGATAATTAGTTGTAGTAGGTGATGTGTTTTTTTGGCTTTGGCTCTGATGTTAAGGAATAATTGAACTTAACCATTTCTGTTATCTCAGGTTTGCTTATAGGAAATTTAAGGTAGTATTTATTTCTATGAGAATGATAGAAAAGTATCTGTTGTTAGCCAAAAACGTTTTTTCCTGCATCTGTACGTAGCCTATTGGAGAATCTCAGCAACTAGTCCTGCTTCTCCTGAACATGTCACCAAAGAGATTTCAATTCAAAACTGCTCTTTTTCTGTACAACCATCTCTCTTATATTTCAGTGGGGTTTTTAGCACATTTTCTATTTGTGATTATTTTTCTACAACATACTAATGTTGTGTCCTAGAGAGCCTTTAATCCCTCCATTTTGTAGCCCATGTGCATTGTCTTAGTTTATAAACATCTCTGCTTTTTTCAGCCACTCATTATCGTGTTTTCTGTTTGGATGGTAGCTGGAATGATATTACTTATGACAAATGCTTCTGTGAGTATTAGACTTTTTATTTCTCTATTTAGCACATACTGCTAACCCTTTGCTTTATCTTGCTGTCTCCTCATCTACCTGACTCATGCTCTTTTCTGTCAAAGCAAGGGATAGGAGGCATCTCTCTGTCCTCCGTACTTCAAGCATCAGAAACACCAGGTGACATGGTAGAATTTTCCTGAGTCTTTGAAGGAATTGTTAATTGAGGCGATCCTTTCTTCTGGACTCAGGTGACTGGAAGATCTCCAGAACTTCCTCTGGTGATTGGCTGTATCAATGCAGGCCTAGGACACCTGTGAAAGCTGAAGCAACTACCTGCTGAGCATGGTAACACATGAGCATGTGATATTCCTGAGGTCTCCATCATTGCCCTTCTGTCAGAGAGGAGAGGCAATTGCATGGAAAGGGTTCTTGGCTTCCTGCAGTATGACCTTCAGATGACTTAAAACAGTGAGAAATTTAAGTACTTGCTAATTCAGTATAACTGTTGTGAGTTTAATTTTCTGGAAATTTGGTAACTCCCAATATGCAGACCAAGCTTGTCAAATCAGTTGGAAGGTCATTGGAAAAAAAGACATTTACTTCTCCAACTTCCTTGTTGTCATCTTATGCTGTGAGATGCTATCAGTTGACCTCACAGTGTATTGTGAGGTCTTAGCAAGCCTAATAACAATGCTGAAAAATGAAAAAAAAGTTAGGACAAAGTCTGCATGTTATTGGAGTTCTGAGGTCCTAAAGTGGGAAGATAGCTTGGTAGGTTTTGCAGTAGAACCATTGATTGTCAGGCTGAGCCTGGTTTGGTGTAGCATATCTTAATATGTAATATTTTTTTCAAGCATGAGAATGGGGCAGAAAGAATATATTTTTTTTCCTCATGAAAGTCTCTTTTGGCTGCACCTCTAGGCCTAAAAAGTTTGCATGTATACCTTGGAATACTTTATTAGTTGAATTTTGCTTTGCATTTGTCTCTTTTCATTCTGCTTTATGATTTTACTGGTATCACGAAGGTCTCAACAGGCAAACCAGCTAATCAGACCTTATTCTGAACCGAAGTTGTTTTATAGCACTAATTTAATAATGCCATTCCTATCAAGCTGCCAGCCTTTCTGGATACACAAGGTGTTGTTGATTACTATATCATACATTAAACTGAATTTGGCTGCTTAGTACTTGCTACTACTTGTAGTTGACATATGCCACCAACTACAGGCAGTTCCACGTACGTGCACATTCTCATCAGAAGTAATAAGCAGCAAACACTGATAACATTATATTCTTGTTGACAGTTAATAAATATTCAGTGCATGCTTGAAGGCTTCTGACATTCACTTAATACTCATTCCACTTAATAAAAAAGAAAATTATTTTTTGGTCACTTCATCTGAGACAGTCACGAGTGGAAAGATGCTAAGAAGTGCAGTTTCCCATGGAGACAGCTGTCGTGTGGATGTGTGGTTCAGAGTCCAGCTGGCCTGTGATGCCTTCAGCACTTCCCTGGTTTCTGGCAGCAGCAGAGCTGGACCTGAAGGTTCACTCTAATTTAGCAAGACCTGGCATATGGGGAGATTCAGTGCAGTCTTCAGCCACACTGAAGGCAAAATTTGCAAGAACTTCTGTCCCTATGAGTTTTGGCTGAGATTGTTTTGTAGCTGCACCGGAAATGTATACATGGGAACTTTCTCAGTATTTAATTTTAGTTAGAAAAATAATAGAATAGGCAGTGCTGGAGGAAAAGTTGCTATTTTTTTAAACTTTTTTAACTTCCCACTTTCCACCAAAACTATTAATTTCTGTTGAGAATTTTTACTCCCCCACCTCCTTTTTCTTTTTTTTTTTTTATGGTATCACTGTCCTGAGCACACTTTGAGCCTCTGTCTTACTGACAGTACCAACATTTGAAATTGTTTAAGTTAGTTTTCAGGTTGGTGTGAAGGAAGAGCAAATCTGCCCTTAATGGTAGCTCAACACAGAATGGTTTAACATCATGGGCTTAATAGTGAAGAACCTGTTTTCATTCACAGCTCCCAGTGGATTCAGCTAATCTTGGGTATACACTGCCTCTGAAAATTAGTTCTGGAAAGAATTTTTTTTGCTAGAGAAGGAACCTTTCTGCATGGGATGAGAGGATTCTTTTTACCTCCCAGCTGACGAAATGAAGTGCTCAGAAGTGTTGCTGAATTCACTTTTATCTGCAGTGGAAATAAGGCTTATGCGTTGCAGTAACCCTTACTTTGAGGCACAGACCTTTCTGTAGAATGGAGCCCACCCTTTGTAAAGCAATCAGAGGGATTTTTCTCTATTATCTGAGAATAAGTTACTGCTAACATTATCCAAGATCATTGATCTGGGTCTGCCTCACTGGCACACGTATATTTTCACATGTGGATTTTTAAGAATAAATTCATGTTCAAATGAAACCTTTTTTTTTCTGCCAAACTTTGAAGTGATTTGTCTCTAGCTGTAAGTTATTCTTTATCCCCAAATGCACCTGCTGAAGGATGAAAGATTGTATCTCAATCTTCGTGAAGAAATAAACAAATCTGTTTATACTAAACATGGACAAATGCTTACAGCTGGTCAGATTATTGCCTATGAAAAATTTATCTCCAGAATTTCTTTCATCCTATTTTTCCTCCTAAGGAGGAAATGAAGAAAGGGCTTTGAATTTTTATTAATGATTCATTACTCATAACTGATCAGCGAAGAGTTTATGCAAATACACCTTGCAAATTGCTCACTATTACTTGGGGTTATATCTGGATATTACCTTCCCATGGGAAGCAGAAGTGTGAACATTTGGATTATTGATATTTAATTATGGGAGAATAATGTATATCAAATGTTGAATACTCAGACAGATACAGATATCATTTGCAATACACTTGCTCACACTGACTTGCACCTTAATGGAGTTCTTGTTGACGTTAATAAGTTACAAGTTAAGATGAATGAGTATAAATTGCAAGCTAACTAGCTGGTAGTTGAACATATTATTCTTTGAGGCCGGTTAGCCAGCAGGCCTCATGTTCCTGAAGGCTTAAATTTAATATACCTCAAGGAAATATCCCTAGCTGTGATTGAATTCTAAAGAGAAAGATTTATTTTTTTTCTCCCTTTCTGCCCCATCAGTGCGAAGAAACCACATTTGCCTGTTTTATGAATTTGGAAGAGAACATTTGGCCAGTGACAAACGTGGTACAGGGCTTTTGTGACTCATGGCTCTTCTGGTGGGGGAAAGAAAGGATTTTTGTTATTCTTTAAGTTTGGAGAGTCCATGTAGGAGTTCGTGAGGAAAGTACGTTATCATTGAGATATTACTTATTCATTGTTATGTGATTTAAATGTATATGGGAAAAGCTCTTGTATTAATATTTTTTTTAAAAATATATTGTAAACCATTAATTGTAAAAATGTTAGTAGGAGAAATTAATTTATTTGAAAATTACATACAGCTGAAAGTAATTTTGATGAATAGTTGGCAGAAGTATGGTCTTTACTGAAAGACAGAACCCTGAGGAGCTGGTAATATGCAAAACCAGCATGTGTCACTCAGCCCGATTTGAGTAACAAACTCAAGGATTGCTAACCTTACAGTGGAAAAAAGGAAGATTTTTCTAGATATAGGTAGTGAGCAAAGTTACTAATTAGAAGGTCACCAAATTGCACATAAGGGAGAGATGCACAGGGACATTTAAGAAATATAAATGGATTGATTTATTAATTCAATTTTCTCCTCCATAAGTGGCAATTGTTTGAGCATTGAATCAGCATTCTCCTTTCATCGAGAAACAGTCATTGCTCATGAACGTGTAATGTGCCACTAACAGAGGTAAGAAGGAGTTACTGATGTGGTAAAAGTAGGTGTCTTGTTCAGAGGTCTTTAATTTATTACTGCCCTCCTAACATTTAAGTTCTTGGCTTGCTGCAGCATGCTGCTGTGCAGGCAATTGTGCCAAAGTTGGATTATTACAAAAGCATAGTTTAATGGTAGCATACATGCCCATTAGAACAGGCTATCTCCTAACTTTATTACTTGCTGCTGTGACATGCACCATGTGAGACAAAGATATTTAGTCCCAAGGGAATGCATACCTGAGGTTAGTGGTCTGGGGATCAGATCCTGTTCCAAAGGTTTTACTGCTTAGAGGATCAAAAGTCTGAAGGTAAATGCTTGATCTTGCACAATGCTGCCTTAAAACGACCATGGTTTCACCCAGTTAAGAAAGTGAGTACTACACGCAACTGGCAAAGTGCTACAAATAAAGAGTATAATCTGTGGGAGAGAAAACCGGACTAAAGGGAGTGTGTCCTCTGGGGAGCCACACTCTGGAAAGGTACTTGAGAACTTTTTCTCAGGAGGAGGCAATAGATGTGATAAAGAGCAGAACAGGATCCTAACCGTTTCATAGACCAGTATTGGTGATGTATATTAAGTTAAAGAAAAGCTAAACAAATAAGACTTCTTTTGCAAATATTGGGGTTTGATGTTGGAAAGCAGTGAGACCAATTAAGATCCATTCCCCTGCTAATTTCAGAGATGGCAATTGCTGACCTAAGAACATGAATGTGATCAAACCAGTTTGTTCATACAGTCATAAACTTGACACTGTGCACTCTTGGTGCAATTGTAATTCCAGCAAGTGTCAATATAGAATAAACAGGTAAATGTATAAAATGTAAAAATTAAATTTACCAAGATAGTTGTTTCATGTGGAGGCGACACGGAATATCTCTTGGAGGTGAAAACAGGATCTGAACGAACTACTTCTAAATGCATACCAAGAACCTCTCTGTATTGTTGTACTTTTTAATTAGATGAAAATAAATGAATTGCAAAGATGAAAGGCACTCATGTAACATCTCACTTCAAAGGGCAACTCCACTCTTGAGGAGACTTTTAAAAAAAAGAGAAAAAAAAAAAAAAAGAAAAGCAGCTTATTCAAGAAATATGCTTTCTCTGTGGATTTGGTTTTGCTTTTACCTGCTTTAGAAACTCAGGAATGACTTCTGCTCATTTGAGCTAAATGGAGTCATTACCCTGGTGTAAAGGAGGATGGAAGCTGGTTAACAGCGATGTCCCCCCCTGTGCTCCTTCATTGCACTTTGCGCTGACTCAGCAATGCTTTCAAATAAGCGGGATTAATTTTGACCTTGTGATGGGAGTTTTATCGAAGTTTCAAAGCTGTGTGCTGTGTGCTACAGAAATTGTGCAGCAGCTGTCTGGATTTGCTTTGTCTAGGCAAATGAATTGGAAAAAAGCAGCTGAATCACTTGGCTGCCTGCTAAGCAAGTCAGCCTTCTCAAAATCCAGAGGCAAGTGCTCCCACCCAAAATACCTAAAAGTCATACCTTCTGTAATTTGCATGTATGGAAAAGCTTGCATCAACTAAGATATTTCACTGCCTCAGCATTCACTGATTGGTCTTGAGGGCCCTTTTGGACTCCTGATATATGTCTATGCTGTCCAACTCCAAGGTACAATTTTTGTCTTCCACCAAATTTTACTCGTAAATTCTCTCTTTAAACACAAGTTGTTTGTTTAGCCTTTGA
The DNA here is from genome assembly GCA_013400375.1 of Thinocorus orbignyianus. NCBI lineage: Eukaryota > Metazoa > Chordata > Aves > Ciconiiformes > Thinocoridae > Thinocorus > Thinocorus orbignyianus. The sequence goes on along the minus strand of VXBW01001320.1, from coordinate 342,118 downwards.
GCACTTTATTTCCAATCATATCTGCCCAGGCCATCACTCTTGTCATCATATTTCCATGTAAAGGTGACCTAATGAGAGGATGAATTTAAACTGCCCAAGATGTCAGAGTTTCCTTCCTTGTTTCAGTTGTCCTGAATTGTGGGATAGTGGCTTTAGAAAATAATGTTTGTGTGGAGAACCCTGACAGAGAAGTGTCACAACCACCAGTTGAACAAGGATTCAAAGGAAAACTAGCCTATCTGCATCTCTAGGAAGATCCTAAAGGTGGGACATTTCTCTGTAAACCAGTAATTCTCTTATGATTCAAAGGAAAAACTGCTGCTTCTAGAAACAAAGGTCTTGTGTGACTTGGGGGGAAAAAAAAAAAAAAAGAAAAAAAAAAGAGCAGCTCATCAGTGTCATAACTGCTTGATAGATTTAGGCAGGCTGCTCTGTTTTTCATTATGCCACAAGTGATTTAAGCAGTTTGCCAGGTAGCAGATTGATGTGAAATGCTATCAGCTTTTCACAAACACAATCAACTAAGCCATTGAGCTCATCTCAGATGTGATTAAGTGGTATCAATTATAATAAGAACTAGATAAGCAAGATAAGCTTGTTTCTTGGGTTGGTGTTCTGCAGTATTACTTCAGGAAATGGCTTCTAGATCAGCCTTCAAATGAACTTCATCCTAAACTGATTATTCTAACACTGGAACTGCCATTGAGTGGGGAAACAGTTTATTTGAAGCATCAGTTGCATCAAATGGAAAAGTAGCCATTGAAGTCAGTGTTTGCAATGCAGGGAGCATGTTTGTTCGTAATCCTAAATACAGTTAAATAACCTGGAAGAGAGCTCTCTGTGTCCCAAGAGGGGAATAGCTGCCATTCATAGCATCACATTTTGCCATGGTGTTAAGTAAAATTGCTATAGCACTTAAGGCTTAATTTGCTTAGTACCAAAATCTATAGACTTGCTAAATATCAAAATTTATAGATGATTTCTGGAAATTTTTCTGAGGGTAAAGCAAAACCATCGATTCAGTAGCTGGAAATACAGGGGAGATGACAGCTTTACATGAAATTGCATGTCGGGTGTTCAGTAAATCTGAAGACTATACGTGAGAGTCAAATGCAATGGAAGTAATGTAAATACACATATTATAGAAATAACAAAATATTAGTGCTTTATCAGAAATGGAAAGCTAGAAATGTAGAAATAGAGGGAGCTATATGAACGTACATGAAAGGAATGTTGCAGAATAGTTCATATGTTAAACTGTGAAATGAGAGACTTGCCCATACCCTTGAGCAAATATTTTTAACATTCTTTTCAATTCTTTTATGCCTTCTGATTCTTGCAATGCAGCTCCCAGCAGGTGCCTTTTTGCTTTTTTTTTTTTTTTATGATTCAGAAAGAATAAATAATACGGGTCTGACAAAGCAAAGCAGGATGCATATACTGCCACAATGATTGTGTTGTTCTGGATCATCATGCTTGATCACATTCCCACAGTTGTGATTGCTTTCCTTTTTCTGAAGAGAAAGAGATTCCTAGGCTCTGGACTATTTCCATGAAAATTTATAAGATCTTAGAACAGTAACGTGGTTCATACGTCTCTTCTATTGCTTAGCAATGGATGTACTGTAGTTTTCTGCTTAGTTAATAATCACATCTAATGAACAGAAATTCAGTTTTTGCTTACCCTTTTACTATAGGTGAGATCCAGAGACCTTTAAGATCTAGCCTGGCACCTTTGTTGCCCTTTCAAGTGCTTTTTCTATTCTGATGATGATAAGGTTGTTGAGGGTTGTGCAGTCTTCTTGGTGGGCTCAGTGCCAGTGTTTCTGTTCGGTTTTTAGTTCCCAGTGTTCTATTTGCTTTGCTAGCCATTGCCAGTAAGTGAGCAGGGCAGGTCAATTCCCCCTTACGAATCCTTTCTGTAATCTCTCCTTGGCAGCTGTGTGGCTTCACTCTGACATTTCCTGCAGCCAGCGCAAATTTTTAATGTTTTTCTGCATTTAATTCCAAAACCACTGTTAGCCTCTACCTTATCTCTTCTTCGTCCTCCTCTGCCGATTTTTCTGGCTTTTTGGATAAAGTATTGCTTCCCTCAGACACTGGTCCACAGGTCTCTGAAAATATTCCTGGTGTTAGGTCTCTTTCAAATCACAAGTGGCCATTATCAATTTCGTCACTGAAAACCAGCAAGGTTTCTTTTCTATTAATTATTACTAGGCAAGATACAGAAATTCCTAAGAAGGATTCTTTGGCCTATGTTGTGTTGAAATATGTGAGCATGAGCAATCTGTTTTGCTGCCTCTGTCTTCTTTCATCCCAGCTGAATATGTTACCATCTATACCCAATATTTGTACTTTATTCTTTTGAGTGGAACTTTACCAAATATTTTTGGAAGCTTTATCTGTCCTTCAGCTGACAGTGTCACTTGCAGTGTTGAAATTATTTGATAACTGTAGACAAATTAAATGGATGATAAGTAAGAAAAAAGACTGTAGAAGTGAGACCTGTTATGCTATTCTCTTGAAGTTTATTAAAGAAAAAGCATTTTAAGTCTGAGATTTTTAACCTTTGAGCTTTCTCACAACACGTATTTAATTGTGGCACCAGAAGTTTTTTACGTGCATTAGGAAAAATGGTATATAAAACAAAAAAGTGATTCCCTATTTTCTTGTCTATTATGTTATTTTTTCCCGAGACAGCCTCTGTTGTGCTCCATGTCGTCCAGTCGTTTTTTCGATGTGGACATCATCAACCCTTTTGAGAAAGATTCAAGGAACACAAGGTCACAGAATCAAAGAATCACAGTTAATTGTCATGGTTGGAAAGGACCTCTGAGGTGACTGAGACCAACCATACACATGCACACAAAACTCCTACAATCTCAGCCAATAGAGCATGCTCTGAAGTGCCACATCTGGATGTTTCTTGAATGCCTCTGGGGATGGTGACTCAACCAACCTCCCTGGGCAGGCCTTTCCAGTGCCTGACCACTCTTTCAGTGAAGTAATTCTTCCCAATATCTAATCTAAACCTCCCCTGCTGCAACTTTAGACCATTTCCTCTGGTCTTGTCATTATTCACTTGGGAGAAGAGGACAACACCCACTTCTCTACAACCTCCTTTCAGATAGTTGTAGAGGGCAATGAGGTCTCCCCTTGGCCTCCTCTTCTCCAAGCTAAACATGCCCTGTGAATCTCTCATCTTTGTGGTCAGTTTAATTTTAAAATTGAACTGTGGCATTTGGGGTTGTTGCTGGTGAGTTCATTTCTGGCACTAACTGTTGAAGTTTTGGAGACAGGTCCCTTCTCCTTAGAGACTTGCTGTGATCCTAGATTCAGATTTACATGTTAGTGAGTTCTGTACAGTTTTTACTTCAGTGGTTGCCAGCATTATTCTGCTTTCCCCTTTGTGGTGAAGCAGGTTGAATGATCAGTCTTTATAACTCCTTGTGGACTGCGGTGCACACAAAACCTATTTTGTTACCTGATGTGGTGTCCCTTCTGCCCCTTTTAAATTCTCTTGGGCATCACTTTCTGAATGCATCTCTGCCTTGGAGCTGCACCTTCTCCTCCTGAACTGTTGGAATGGCTGCACTACTTCTTCATACCAGGCATTTTTGTTTCCATTTAGACTTTCCGTTAAAAGTTGTTGGCAGGGGATGTGTGTTTTCCCCTTCCCTTGTATAGAGCTCTTGTTTTAGGTCAGCTATTTTTAATTTTCAGGAGGAGCACAAGGAGGGAGATTTGTTGGTGATCTCCCTATTTGCTCCAGATAAGGGAGGTCTCTTCTTGTCTTCCAGCTCAACTGTACTAGATAAAATCATTTCCAAGTGGGGCAAACACAAGGTCTCCACCTGTCTCCTCACCTGTTCCCAACGTTTTCTGACACCATCAGAAGATAACTTAGGACATTATAACATATGGTTATGAGACATGGCTGTTACGTTTTACTCTAGAAATCCAAACCCCATAAGTAGCCCACGCAGTGAAGAGGAAATACCACTTTCTTTGTGACTGTTCATATAAAACTCTAGCTTTGAAGAGTGTATTTTGTTTTACAGGACACTACAAGACTGGAAGATGAATCCCTAAGGGAAGAGTTTCCACTCTGCGACTTAGATTCAGTGAATAAAAATTAATAGCTCTCCAAATAGATTTAAAGTCTGTACTGTAACTGCATGGTTTGTTTACTGTGCTGATTTCTTCCATTCTTTAGGTTTGAAGATGGCACAGTGTCTTTTCTTGATATCATTGCTCTGAAACATGGATTTGATGTTCTGGAAAAACTCACAGGTCAGTTAACATAACTCTGGTACTAAGACTGAAGTTCTAGGTTTATACTCGGGGTACAAATCTGATTGTATTTCCTAAGGCTGTAGTTTAATTTTCCTTTGTAATTTTGTTCATCAGTGTGAAGATCAGACTTCAGTATAACTGATTTACTCAGGTCTTGCATACGGGTTTATTTTAGCCGGGTTTGGCGAAACAAAAATATGCGAACTGTTCTCTACAAATATATACAAAAGGGTTGAGTACATGGAGCACATGTATTTGCCTCACACTCACAGAAATTCAACACGAAAATAATTAAGTAGCAGAGCTACATCCTGTTGTGACTTGATGCACTAAGAGCTCCCAGGAACTTGACCTGCTGCAGAAAAACCATGCGGTAATACGGATTCAGAGAGGAACCAAAAGAGAGAGTTTAGAGTATGTCTCAAAGCTTTTTGTTAAATAGGAAATATAGTCCCACTGTGCAGGCAACTATCTTAAAACAGCGAACTTGCCAGACTGTGACTTTTCACAGCAGTTTATTTATGTCTGTACTTTGACACACTTTAGTGGAAAGCAGCATTATGTTGTTGGGTGGATTTTATTTCTCATTTCGTTCTCTATCTGATATAACTTAGCACTATAAGTCTTATGGAAATTCCCAGAAAAGCACATGGTTGTGAAATTTCAGTGCAGTTCCTGCATCTTGAGGTGCAAAGTGAAAGAAGATTAAAGAGTCACAGGCTGCAACAAGGGAAATTCTGACTGGACGTAAAGAAATAATTTCTCAGCGTGAGCGTAATCAAACACTGAAGCAAGTGCCCAGGGAGACTGTCAAATCTCTATCCTTCGTGATTTTCAAAATTTGACTGGGCTTGGCTCTGAACAATCTGGTCTAGCTTAAAAGTTACCCTTGCTTTGAGCTGGAGGCTGAACTGTGTGACCTCAGAAGGCCAAGCCTAAATTATTCTAAGATACTCTAATGCCTCCTTCCAGGCAAAAGACATTATAATGCAGGCTGGGGGCTGTTGAGCTGTGAAGAATGTCAGACAGACCTTTCCAGGTACTGCTTAGGGCCTATGAGTGTGGCAGACTGAGCGTGTGGCAACATGCACATCCAACTACATTGGAGATCTATAAACAAGCTCTCAGCCTGCCATCTTGATCTTGCTTGTGGTTTATGGAATTTAAATTCTTCAGTCACACCAAGTTTGAGAAGCTAGCGTAAACCTGGTAAAGGTCTCTTCACAGTGGACTTGTCTGAAATGGTTTTCATGGCACATTTCCTACCCGGGAAAGAGGTCAGTGCAAGCTTTCTATCTTTCTGTGGAGTCTCATGACTTTGAAATTCATTTCAGTGGCTCCCATGCTTTGAGTATCTCTGAAGCCTTTAACATGAAGCTAATGCTAAAGTCAAAAATAAAACTTTGATTGCATCTTCAAGCCAGGAGCTCAATGTGGAGGGTGATGCTCCTGTCCCTTGTTGACTCCAGGATAGTCTGCTGCTTGACTGGCTCAACACCCCAAAAACACAACCTCTCTGTGATTGCTACCTTAGGTCAGTGGTTCTGCTGAAAGGTGTAGGAGATGATACCTGGCCAGAGAAGCTTGCATCATTGGCTGTGCAGGAATCTTGCAGCATGGCATGTATCCACATATGGAGTATGCTAGGTTAACAAAATCTATTCCGAAAATACGTGTGTCATACTCAGGTATGTGCACAGTTAATGTGTAGTGTCTGAACCTCCCTTCTTCAGTGCACTCTTCTATTTCCTTTATAAAGGCATAAAGTGCATCATGATGTAAAAGAGACCTCAGTCCAGGAAGACACTGACTGTATTTTTCAGGCTGATACAATTTCTGCTAGTATCTGTGGAGGTTTATTGTCAGGATTTATCTGAAGGATTCTAGATTGTTTCCTCACAGAGCAAGACTTCTGCAAGGAGTATTCAGTTAGATGCTTGAGGTCACGCTTGTGTGGAAATCAATAGCAGAGTTTTCATCCACTTCAACAGGAGTCTGACTGAGCCCCAACAAGTTTTGTTTTATGATGCTCTGCGTGGAGACGATGTATCGATACCTATTCTTGTAGTATAAAATGCTTCTGAAGAATGTGCAATCTTAAACAAACACATTCCCTTGTAAAGAGGGCTAACTCCTGCAATTTAATGTGTAGGGCCATTGCCTACCATAACGGAAGAGCTGATGATAGTATTGCATTCCTCAGTTGTCTAAACCTCATATTCGTGCCTATTTCAGCTAAACAATTGAAAAATCTCTTGGTACTAGACTGAGGGAAATACTTAGCCCTGAACCTGAGTAAAGTGGGGAGCAGTGGGTGAGACAGTAGAACAGAGGAATGAATAAATTGTATATTGAGACCTTTCAGTCTTCATTGTTGCTTTAAATTTGACTTCTGACTTATAGCAGCAATGAAAATCTAAGGCATATGAAGTGGCTTGGAAAAACCTGTCAAAGGTGTTCTCCAAAATGTTATCAGATAGCCTTAATTCTTAGTTTAATTCATTTATTGTTTATGGGGAGTTGTTTGTTTATTTGAAAATATTTTAAAATCTGGATTGAAGTCGTAACTTTTTGTCTCAGGTATCTGACGAACTTTTTCTTTCACACTGGTCTGTACCAAGCCTAAATGGTTCAAATAGCAAAGCAGATAAAATTATGCCATTTTGAAGGGAATATAGTGAATTGTTGTATTTGCTCATTAAGAAATGCGTTTGACCGTATGAACACCATATTTTTTATGAGTATGCTTAAATAAAATAATAAAAAGTCTTTTTATGGCACTCTTTATCACATTGAGAAGATTTAGGGACTCCTGCCTTCTGGATGCTAGAACGCTTGTGTAGATATGATGAGAAGTGGACAGGCTGGACCAGTGGGCTGAGGCCAATGGAATGAGATTCAAAAATGCTGAATGCTGGGTCATGCACTTGGGTCTCAACAACCCATGCAGTGCTACAGGCTTGGGGAAGAGTGACTGGAAAACTGCCTGATGGAAAAGGACCTGGGGGTATTTGTAAACATCCGGCTGAATGTGAGCAAGCAGTGTGCCCAAGTGACCAAGAAGGCCAAAGTATCCTGGCCTAAATAGTCTGACCAACAGAACTGGGGAAGTGATGATTTCCCTGTACTCAACACTGATGGCACACCATCTTCCCCACAGAAGAAAGACATTGAGATTCTGGAACAAGCCCAGAGAAGGGCAATGAAGGTGGTGAAGGGTCTAGAGAACAAGTTGTACGAGGAGAGGCTGAGGGAACTGAAAGGAGGTTGTAGCAAGGTGAATGTTGGTCTCTTTTCCCAAATAACAAATAGAATAAGAGGAAAGAGCATCAAGTTGTGCCAGCAGAGGTTTAGATTGGATTTAGGAAAAAATTCTTAAGCAAAAGGGTTATCAAACATTGGAACAGGCTGCCCAGGGAAGTGGTTGAGTCACCATCTCTGGGGGAATTTAAAAGATGTATAGATGTGGTGCTTAGGGACGTGGTTTAGTGGTGGACTTGGCAGTGTTAGGTTAACACTTGGACTTGATGATCTTAAAGGTCTTTTCCAACCAAAATGATTCTCTGATTCTAAGTTTAGTAAATTTGCCAAAGCAATAATGTCTGTTGTCTGATTTATAACAACATCTCTATCGAATTAACTTCACAGAGATATTTTTAATACTTTTTGCAGAGTATTTTCAGTTATGTATTTTAACTGCTATAATAGCATTTATTTTTTTTTCTAATGTCCCTTATTGAATAGCTTGGATTTCACTAGACAGCAAGCTTTTTTGAAACTAAAAATTGCTACATAAAAAATGTGGATGTGGCTTCAGTTTTTCAGGTTTATAATCCTTTCATGAAAAATGAGGAAAAACAAAAATATAGAAGAATTTCTACTTTCATTTTAAAATGTATTTTTTCCACATTGCTAAAATGTGGATAGGTAAAGAGATATAGAAAAATAGAGGCTGGAAGAGTAAATTAAAAGAAACCTATACTGATGTGAAGTCTGAAAAAAATAGAGAATAGTCTTGACAAATATTTGAATTTTAAGGCTTCTGCAGTGCTAATGTAGCCTTGGTACTTTGGTGGTCTCCAGTGAAATTCTGGAGTGCTGTACTGAAAACAGAAGTGCCACCAGTGCCTCTTTACATCTACAAGAGACGAGAGTAACTTGCAGGAATTCATAGTGGAAGAAGAAATTAAATTCTGTAAGGGATTTTAATCACCCCATGCCCCATGAATGTTCCACAAAGTCAGGTTAGTCTTACACCATTATCTGTGGCTCCACATGAATTAAGATTGTGTTCCAGCTAAGTAGGAAATTGCCAACATCTACTTTCATGATAAAACTTACGTATGTTCATGTAAGTACAAAAATTTCTGTGGGACATTATTTAATTATAATTTAATCATAGAGAAAATAAATCAAGCAAGCACCATGCAAAGGTGATAATAGAATGTGGTATGACTGTGGTCGCGTTTGGGTTTTTCCAATGCATTTGTGTGCCAACTTATCAAAGTTACTGTGAGGGGTGACTGCAGTGTTCCAGCTTCCTTAGCCCTGTCAACATTGCTGGTGGCCTTTCTGTGTTGGCTGCAAGATCAAGGCTGCCTGGGGGCCTTCAGTGTAGCACCACAGCTTGCAAAGTGGGACGTGCTGTCCAGATCACTATGGCTACCTTTTCAAATGTTTAGCTCTTCAATGTCTGTAGGCATTGAATATATCTGTTCCTGGCACAACAGCTGCAACAAGAGATGCAGTGCTTTGCAATTGCCATTTTCTCCTCACTATCCTTTTTTCCCCTGCACATCATGAGAATATTCCAGTCATTGAGAATACTGAATTTTTGCAGGTTATTTAATTTCTGTCAAAGGTCCACTGTTGAACAGAAATTATTGGCATTTGTGTGTATACAACAAAGCTGTTGCATGCTGTAGAAACACTTCATAATCCAGAAGGACAGCAGATTTGTTTTAAGCCACTTTATGCATATTTCTTCTACTTCAACTGACAGAGTTTTCAGTGGCAAAATGCACTGTCAGTTGTGAACCACTTCTGAGTCTCACTCTACTGTAGCTCCTGAAATACTTGTTTGCACTCCCCCAACATAAACAGATTCTCATTCTGGATTAGAAATAACCTGGATTAGAAACTGCAGAATATACGAAGTATTGTTGTTATTAATTTTGTCCTTCTGTGTAATAAAAGCACTGCTGAAATTCTTTTGGGATGTAGTGTACCTGGATTATACTGGTGTAATTATTGAAGATGGGGAGGGAGATCACTAACAGAAGGGAAATCAGAGTTGCAGTGTTGTGAAAAATAGAGATATGTGTCTGAGTGTGGTATCATCTGACAAAATTATTGATTGCCCTATTTCAACTTCCCTTTAACAACAAGGCATATTTCATTCCAGAATTATGTCATGATGTGTGTGTGTAAGCCATTTTCAGAGATCTTCAGTCTTTATGATTTTTAAGCTTAACCTTTAGCTGGTATGTATTTTTGTTAGTAAATTTTTATCAGTTTTACTGATACTAAGGTACATAATTTGCACTTACGTTAGAAGGAGTACTTTATTTATAACATCTGTTCAGGAAACATTAATTCTCCTTGCAAGAAAATATAATATGTATTGGAAGAAATTTTAAGATGCAGACTAAGTATCCTAAGGATGATTAGTTGAAAGTTCTCTTTAAATTCACTGGATGTTTATTGGTTGTTAGAGAGTAAAAATTGTGTTGACTTTTTTAAAGGGAATTATGCTACACAAAAGCCAAAGCAAAATACAGTGAAGGATGCTAAATGGTGAGGCTGGCTTTGGTTAGTCACTAGCTTGGTCTTTGGGACTTTAGGACTGTGTTTTTCCCTTTTATAATTTTTACTGTCCTCTAGTACCTCAAGGACTGGTTGCAGCCAGTAGTGGGATATTGGGCAGCCTGCGTTTGATGGTACTGCATAGATTCTCATGTATGTTGTCCTCAGTCAGATTGGCAGGGATTACTGGGTTTTATTCTCCTGAATGGAGTTTGTGTCTGCATCCCCGTGTTGTCTGGGCATGCCACCTAGACTTGGACTGTGGGTGTGATGCTTGTGAATTTTACTGCTTTCGTCCTTGGTGTTGCTTTAATTTGTAATTTTAATGGATTTTTTTTTCTTTTAAAAATAGTAAGATTAAAGATGGTACCAATACATGTGTTCCAGCTTGTGATATATAGGTGTGTTGCAAGTGGATGGTCCATTTTGGCTGATGTTTATGAAATTCTTTATTTTAGGCGAAAATTCTTTCCTTCCTTTAAGAGAGACAATGAATCATTGATGGAATTTTTACTTTCTCTATGCCAACCATTTGCCTCAAGATGAACTTTAACATAAGAGAAACCTGGGCAATTTGTACTAATCTACTTAACTCACTGCTCATAATTAACACCTTGTCTAACTGTACTTGAGAGTTATGCATTCTTGGGGGTATTTTTCTGAGTAAAAATGTTTGAGAAGTTGACAGTAGGGAGAAGATGCTCCATCAACACTCTAAATATGAAAATATAGGTACACTGAAGAAAACGTTTTAAATTCTGGCATCAGAAAGAAAAGTTTGGCTTCTAAATGTGAAGAGATTGCACAAGAGCTTAAAATCCAAAGGTATTCTGATTCCTAGATAATGATACTACTGGTGTGTCAAAAGACAAAAATCTCTCTTCTCCTTTCATGCATAGTGAGGTGACTTTCTGTTTTATATTTCTGTCTCAAGATAAACTTGATTTAGAGAACAAACTAGAAAGCAAGTTATTTATTTACTGCTAACAGATCTTACTGGTTTTCTTTGCTTTCTATGGTGACTTAATAATGCAAACTGCACATCATTTGTACCACTGAAAGCAGAGCAGAGCAACTAGAGTGTGATTTGAGAAACTTTAAAAAAGCAAGTTTCTAGAAGAAATCCTGCCAGGGCTGCCTTTGCAGACTTTAATCTGTATATAAGGTTTCATTCTGGAAATAAAACCAGCTTTTATGTTTTAGGAGGTTTTAATATGCATTTGTTAATATTGATGTGAATTGCATTCACAAACTGCCTTATCTGTGGAGACCTAAAAAGGGACCAAAAATGTCAGTCATTCTGCAGAGCTGTAGGGATAACACAAGAAGAGGTAGAACAGCACATGAATGTCTTGAATGTTTTTGCATAACACAGCTAGAGAGAAAAATATCCTCCTTAAGGACTGAAAGAAGGTGAAAATGTCTTTATTATAGGCTGAGCTGATGAAGAAAAAGTGCAGCACAGTTGACAGAAAATATACTCTTGGCAAGAGATGATTCTGTGTTCAGACAAAAGAGTTAGCAAGACTTCTGTGGTAAAGGCATTTGATGGCATCCAGTGTTACCACAGGTGAGAGATTTGCAGCAACGTCTTTTCATGCTTGTGAGACTTCTGTGAAGAGGAAGCTGAGGCAGCTAATAACTGGGGGATCACCACAGGTGCTTTTGCATTGGCTGTGTCTGGCCAAGGCAAGAAATGGCAGGGAGCGTCAGTGTCCAACACTGGTAGGCTTTTCACTCATCCAGTCATAACTGAGCACGTGAGGTCTGCAGTTACTGAGAACTTCTCCTTGGGCAGGAGAATGTTTATGTTGCAAGTCTCAAATTATCAGAGACTACAAGGAGAAACTTGAGGCAATTTTGTTTTGAGGGGCTTTATAGTTTTCCATATGAAAGGATCTTGTTTTTTCTTACTGAAGAAGACTTAAGCCCACCTGGTTGGGAGCAGGAAAGTCTCTTGTCTGCCAGTTAGTGTGGCCTGTGCGTGCCTTTCCTCTTCTGTCCTTCTTTATGTGTCTAGTTTAGTCCCTCAATGAAGGAGAAATTAGTAACATGTATTGGGTGTCCTACTAGTTACACTTTCATGTTTTAGATCAGAAATTACTTCCAAAGTTGTTGGAACCTGCAGTAATTAATACCACAGTATGCACTTTGCTTTTTGGTTTGATTTGTATACTTTCACCTAACTGTTGGTTAAGTCCTTACACACACACACACACACAGAAAACAAACAAACAAACAAAAAAAAAAACAACCAAAGAAGCTAAAAACCAAACCAACAAACAAAAAAACCCCACAAAACCAAAAAACCAACCCCAAAACAAAAATGTCAAACTGAACATGTTAGTATCCTCAGTTGTCTTTTGCAGCAGGTCACAGTGTTGACTTCATTATAGCCAGAAGAAATGCCAAAAAACTGGTGAATTAGAAAAACTATTGTTCTGAGAAAAGGTGAAGTGCACTTCTACACTGGTCATTACTAAATACAGGCTTTAAGGCAGTAATATGGTTGCACATTCTCCCCTGCTTTTTGTCTCTGCTAATCCTTTCTTTCCAACCCTGATTGGTAATCTAAGAATGTGAATGTCCCCATTGAGCTGAGAAGCTATAAATCAGAATTGTTAATGAGTTGGTAAGAGTAAAGTTTGTCAATGTGATAAAATCCTAGGCCTACTCTCTTCCTATCACTGAAATCAGGAGAGGTGAACAGTAGTATACAACCAGGAAAGCAAAATGGGAGAACACTTAATAAATTGCAGTGATTAATCACTTTCTATACCTACTCTGTTTTTGTAGTTCAGAATTAACTATTATGTTCCTAATGGAAGAGATTGACTTTTTTAACAGTAGTACATCAAATGACTAATCGATCATTATTTTTTTTATTACGTTGTATGTGAATCCTATTTATCCCTGATTTAAACTGTAGAGCCTCATTCCTATTCAGATCATCCATTGGACAAAGTTTTACTAATGTGAACACCAACTGTACAGTTTAATTGTCTTGCAATTCTGTGTACCCTACTGCTCGTGGGATAATGCAAAAAAGGTGTGTTTTCTGCCTTACATCACATGCTTGCTGTGGAACTAAGCCCTGAACTACTGATGAATGAGAACCTCTACAGAGTAATTACGTGCACTTGTTCACAGGAGGTTGCATTTCACTATGAGAACCTCACCTGTGGGGACACTCTTATGAGTACTCCCATTGAAGTCAATGGGGAAGTGGAAAGAAACCTGACGAAAGCCAGGGAGCTAAATAAGGACTTGGGAGATTTGAATTCCTTTCTATGATTTATTAAATCATGTAGAGGCCGATCTTCAGGGAAGCAGGGTCTTAGGTAACTGAATGTGTTTTCATATCTGCATTTAAACTCAAGTAGGTTTTGTCTTATGTTGCTTCCAGCATCTGTGTCTGAGGTGACCTTTTAGATTCCCACTGCTGTCAGTGCAACAGATAGTACTTCACTGGCTTGATCCCTCTGACTTTCTGTGAAAGTTTTGGATGAGAGGAGTTAGAGCCAGCAATACCATTTCTTCTCATTGTCTGTTAAGGGAGCTTATGTGTTAACTTAGTGTGGTGTAGGGCATTTACATAACTTTCCTGTAAATGATCCATCTGGGACTAGAAACCTAAACTGTCAGATTAGTTAGAGGTAGAAGTAGTGGTTTGGGTTTTTTATCTTCCCTTAGATCTGCAGTTTGTGTTGGGAAGGGCAGGTTCTACATTTCTTGTGGTTGAAATAAATCAGTAAAGCAAGACACGGAATGTGCTGGAAGAACCCCAAGGAGCGTGAAGGTTCAGCACAAGGTTTTCTATTTGGGAAACTGTCATCTGAGTGAGTTCTGATTTGCAATATATATTTCATGCTTTGAATCCAAGCTTATTCAGGTAGGCATTTCTTTCTCTGGGAGGGAAAGGCTCACAATCTGACAGCACACAATCTATTTTGCAAAGGCAAAAAAGTGTGCTGGCTCAAGGGTGAGAATCTCCTGGTCAAAAAGATAAAGAATCTTTTTTACGTAAAGACTATGTAAAGAATATGTATGTACAGCTGACTTCAGAAGTCTATCACCGTTTGCATTTTCAAAGGACGGGTTAAAATGGATTAGGGGGAAAGAAAGCTAATTTCTTTCTTTTGCATGAAAAGAAGACATTGTGGAGACGGGGTGACTTATTAGGAAGGACATGTTCAGCTGACCGCATATTTGCTAATGGCTGTAGATGGAATTAAAACAGCTAAAGAATCTGTACTTTCAGCCAGTTGCACAAGAGTTGGTGAGGCACTCTTGTGCAACTGGCTTAAAGTACAGCCAAGGATATACAATGTATTGGAAGGCAAGTTTAAATTAATAGATGGGGCCTATCGTTTTTTACTATAGATGCAGAAACTCTTCCCAGTTCTGCCTCAAGTAGCTTTGTGAAATCTGTCACTTTCAATAAATAATGTGAGAGAAATTGTTGTAGCCCACATCAACAGAGAATGAGTGTAAGACTCCACTCTTTGATAAAGTCTGTAAGAATATTAACAGCAGTCGAGTGTGATGAAGCTCAGATCCTCTGGTTCCTAGACCAGTCCAGCATTGCTTACACATGGCTAAAGGATATCTTGGAGAAGTGCTTTCTGTCTGTAATACCTTTCTCCCTAGATCATTTTCTGTGTCAGATATAGTTAGAATCTGAAAGATCTGTCATTTTCACTACAAAGTTGTCAGTGTCACTGCTAAGAGTTAGAGAAATTTTAAAGTCTTGTGGGACTGTAGGTTTCAAAGGAGAACAGAAGTGAAGGCTTTTTAAGCTTGGGTGCAGACCTCCCAAAGCCTTTTTGCTATCTAAATTGATTGATTAGGTTAAGGTTCCTATTAACCTTTGGATACCCTTTTAAGATGGGGAAAAAATAAAAAACCTTAAAACCTGTATAAGAAATATTCAAGAATTATCTCTGTATAGTTCCAGCTAAAAACCAGCATTGAAAGGGAATTGGAAAATAAAATTACACATAAATTAATTTGATTACATTTATAACAATGTGATATATTGCTAATTAATTTTTGCCACATCTTAATATACTAACAAGGAAATAAAATGTTACCTTGTGGATATTAATTTCATTGGCTAATACATGAACAGCTTTCTTACCGACATGCACCTGGAAAATGAACCTTGACAGGACAGTAAAATAAATTACGAGAGCACACTGATTAGAGAAGCGATAGGCATTTTGGCATTTGTGGAAGTTCTGGCTGACATTGGAGGTGTGCACATCAGCCATCACATGGCAGATCTCAGGATCCCTTTCTAGGGCGCACTGGCTACCATGGCAAGGATTAACTTATTTCATTTATTACATTTTTAATTTCCTAGCTAACTGGATCCAGCTGTTTCAGTCTTTCATGCAACACAGATATTTTATGCTAAATCCAAAGGGTGTAAATTAAAGCGAAAGGAAATTTGCATATTGTGTAAAACTCTTCTTGTTCAGCATATCCAGATTATATGGTGCTAATCACAAACACTAGATAGAGTAAATCCTCTTGAAGTCACCCTGGGGTTAAGTCAAATGCTTTACACTCTTTGACACATACCCATGAAATATGTAATCAAGTCTGTTTGACGTCCTCTCCTAATTACGTGTGTGTATTTTAAGCAGATGCTTTTCCAGCTGATCTGTGCCTTTTGAGATCTTTTCTTCACTATTAATCAGAAAATCATGCTGTATGTGAACGGCAAGTGCCAATTATGAAAAACTAGTATTAGTTTCTTTGCTTAGAAGCTGTGCTTTTGCAAATAAGACCATTGCCAAATAACATATAGATGTAAAGAAATTTTAAGAAACTCTGAATGTTAACCATCAGAGGCATAATTATTCTAATGTGTACTGTGCTATTTCACAATAAAACTAACGTTTATTCTTCTGCATACTGATTTTTTAGTTTGGGGAGAAATATTCATTAAAGAAAATTGTCTGTTGGAGGTGGGAATGTACCACTTGTTTTGACAAAATCTAGAATTTAAATGATTATTTTTTTATTCCAAGACTCTACATTCATAATTTCTGTCAAGAACATTAGTACATAAGCTTAGTCCTTCTTGAATCAGGAAATAAAATTAATATTTGGCTAACTTGGGAATCGCTGGGTTTTAGGCAAACCAAATTTTTATTGGGACTATGTAAGAACAGTCTTCAGAAATTGTTAGTGACCTTGTTGTTTTTAGCCCTGCTCTTCATCTGAAGGGTGCAAACTGCCACTTGTGATTTGCTGAAGTCTAAAACTTAGTGTGTTCCCTTCAGTGTGTTTAGCAGAGACATCTACTGGCAAAATGTTAACTAGCATTCTTTTCCTTGGATCCTAAAATGTCATTTCTTACATCTGTGAAGGGAGACCTGCTCATACAGAAATGAGTGCTTTGAAGCTTTTAGATGTATTCGAACATTCAATCTATCATTTAGGAAGAAATATTAAGTAGTATTATCAACTGATACAAAATTAACAAAGGGAAAATAAAATTTTCCTGTTGTCTCACTAAGGTTACTTTCTGTTTAACTACTACACTACTTTTAGCAGAGATGTGTATACCAGAGAAGAAAAGAGTAAGGAAGTTTATAATCCATTGTAGATAAACAGAACTAATTCCAAATTGCTTAATACTTGTAGTTAGTCTACACTGATTTTGATTCAGTCGATATAGAATGGAAAGAAAGAAATTACATCAGAAGAGTTGTTCCACCTATATTGGCTGGTTTCATATGTAATGCTTCCTCCACACTAGCAGTTTATTTTTTGGATAAACATCTGCCTCAGCTGTCAACTTTGCGGAGTTCTTAATGGCTTACCACAGAGCTACTCTAGATATGGTTCAATGCTTGTGTACTACCTGCTCCAGTTGTGGCTTAAAGACTTAGGGGCAGTCAGTGGTGGAATGAGCAACTACACAGCATTTGCAGAGATGGAGATACCAGCAAGTTCTCTTTGGGCTCGGGCCCTGGAGGGGCCCCAGCTGGCAGCCCTGCCTCTTCTTCTTTGGTCCAGCCTCGACATCCTGCCTGGAGGCATCCATGTACGTTGCGGTGGGCATAGCCTTGTGGAGGTGGAAAAACAATACTGAAGTAACAGAGATTATTACATCCCCCCAGAAAAAGGTCATTAAATATTTAAAGAACAATCTTTGCATTTTTGGGTAATGTGTAGATTCAAGACACTAAGAAGCATTTCCTCCACTGAGTTGGAGCGGGTGTATTTTCTCACATTGCTACTTGTAAAATATATTTTAAAAAGCACTTGTCTTTAATATTTGGTTTTCAGGAAGTGGTTGAATAATTTTAAAAGAGATAAGTCCCTCTTATAAGAGGCCTGCTATAGTAGTGACGTTTTTTCAGATTGGCTTTATTCAAGTAAAATATCACTATTCTCTCAAGTAAGTGTTTGCTGAACCAATTCTGATCACTTCATGTGTGACATTCATGAAAGTATTCATTTTGTTTTACTCTAGGTTTATATGCGTTTGTAATGGCCATTTCAGGTCTGTTTCGGGTCTATGTGTGTACCTCAGCCAACCTTCAGATTTAAGATCCACACATCTACTCATTCATATCACATCCTCTATCTCATTTTCACCCACATCATAATTTCTATGAAAAGAAGACTTCAGTGGGCAAAAGATCTCCACTTGTGATCTGTTTTAATAGCAAGCGTGGCAGTTCTATGACAACTGGAAAAATATTTTTGCAATTTTTTCATCTGCCCCTCCTTTCTCCTTTCTTTTTTTCTTTTTATCTTTTTACTTTAAAGAGCTTACAAGTATTTTGTTAACACATCTTACAAATTGTGGACTGCTATACTGAATTTAATAGAAACATTTGAAATTGGTTGGTTTAAGCTGGTTGTTGCTTATGGTCTTTTAGCATGAGTATGTTGTCTCAAGTTGATGCTAAAATTTGCATTTTATTACAGTTTTGACCAAGAATTGATGCTTTTGTTATTTTATTCACATTATTAATTGAAACTCTAGGACACTAAAATTTCTGTCTATTTTCTCCTTTAAAGTATAAACTTCCAAATCAGCTTGAACTTTGGCTACCTTCCTGCTGAATGCTTCATAGGATTTTAAGGCAGTCATAAAAATCAATTTATTTTGTAAGTATTAAGCTAATGTCAATTATATTCTCACAAGTATCCACAAAAAATTGTGCTGAGCAGGAAAAATTCTACCATAAGATAGTATTTGAATAAAAGATACATCCAGCTTTATAAATTGAAAATACAGAGATGCAATAAAAACTTCTTTGGTTACCCTATCCATGAAAGCCATTTGATGCTCTCTTAAAAATAAGGACTGAGTAAGCAGATTTCTAATTTAAATGAATTTAAACAAACTACTGCTACAAACCACAGGAATTTAAGGAGATAAGATTGCTGACAAATTTTCTCAGCTTAGCTACATCAGTTCAAGCACTTTCATTTTTTACAGTAAAGTGATGTTGGCAGAAGGTCTGCTTGGTTGTATGTAGTTATTTCTCTAAGCAGACTTTATTGAGCTATCATCACCACAGCTGATGTAAACCCTCTTTATGTTTTTACATATGGTTTTGATATCATAACCACACTGGCAAATCCTTTAGGGAATAAAAACCTATTAGCTCCTGAGTGTCTAGCTGTACAATTCTGTCTTTCAGGCGTGACATTCCAAGTTAGTGGAAAATAAGGTGAAAATGCCTCAATTCTGATATGGCGGCATGCTACATCCCAGCACTGTGCAAGGAAACTAATATTCATGATCATGGGGAGAGTCCTCACCTGATATAAACTGTTGTACTTTATTGATATTAGTGCTGTTGACATTAGTGGAGATATTAGTTGACACCACCTGCCCCTAAATCTTTGGCTAAGATCATGGAGATACTGTTTGAAAAGCTGCCATTTATAAGTGGGTTTGAGAAATATCTTCAGAGTACTGGCCCCTAACAATGACGCTAGTTCTCTCCTTGGACGTGGTGGCTGGGAGTTCACACCATAAAAGACGTTCAACCCAGAAATTAAAGGGCAAGGCTGGGGATCAGAATTGTTGAGCTGGTTTTATTTATATAAACAAATTTTCACAGATTATGGCAATACTCTTGAGCGGCATGATTTTCTTTCCATACCATATAAAGAAAAAATTAAGCAAATTGATTCCAGATGAGTGAGCAGATGACAGGGTAGATTGGGTGTTCACAGTTATGTTGTGTTTGAGCCTGGTTTAGGAGGAGAATTATATCTGTTTTGAAAGGTTTCTTCTTCATTATAGATTATATAATACCAACTATAGTTTGTTTTCCTTTTTGTGACTCTCTGTTAAGCAGTGAAACTCAGCTTCTAATTAGTAGACTGCCTGGACCCAAGTGTAAGCTCTTTTCTTAAAATATAACAAAAATTATTTTATGTGAAACTGAAAAGCAACCGGCCAGAGCCTTTTCAGAGTACTTCCAGACGCGTGTTTTTAATTTTTTACATTTATTTTTCCTTTTTCCTCTTCATATGAGTGACAGGTTTTTTGTTGTTGTTGGGTTTTGGAAAGTAGGATCATCTCTGTTTGTGGAGGTATTTTCAACTAATTTTTCACCTGATTTAATTTAAAACAAGCATTATTAGATTTTTTTGTTGTTGTTGTTGTAATTTCTGTCTTCTCCACTGTCTTTAATTATTCAGTATGAGAATATCTACTTTTTATTTTGAGATAAATAAGATGATCTAGAGGGACATGAAACTCAGATTTCACTTAGGCTCTGGTTCACAAGATTTGCCAATTCACTATAATCACTGCTGATTAAGTGATTAAAATATTTCTGTTTCGAGATATCCACCCTGAATCTGGGCCAGAGTTGATGCCTAGAGGCTGAGTAGTCAGTGTACCTAATTTTGAGCTCTGGCAGTTGACAGCTCAGCCTACTAACTTAAGTTTCATCTGCTTCTGCCTCCACAAATAAAAATCATAAATGCTGTGGCTGAATGCTGGGATTCACAATCTTTGTTAGTATGGGTGAAAGTTACAGAGGTTGCCACTTCTGGATGATAGCCCCTTCTGTAGCCAGTATGTTGAGCAGTCTGAAAGAAGCTGCTAAGCAGAGGCTTGAGCTTCTTATCAATATAATTTAAAAGAAACAAGTCGGGTCTAAAGGTATTTGCGACATAAAATCTCCTGTAATTTTATTTTAAGATGATATGGGTGGAGAACAGAAGCTGTATGGACTATCTTGGAAGAAGTGTGGAAAATACTCAAGAGCCACCCTATAAATCAGTTGTTTCTTATAATCCAAAATATGTAATGCAGTCCTGATTACCTCATCACACAAGTATATCCACAGAATTGGAGGATGCTCAGGAATGAGCAGCACTACATAGAAGTGCTAACATGAATTGAGACTAAAATAATTGATGGCATCCTATAGACACTTGTCTCTGCTTATTCTCCCCCCCCCCAAAAAAAAAAAAAGTTAAGGTGCTTTTATGGATTTAAAACCCTGCTTAGCAGAGTACAAAATATGTGTTTTCCCACATGTGTTTGGTTTTGCAGTGTTTGCCATGTTTAAAGCATTTCCACGGTGCCTCCTGTTTGCAATGTTCCACAGGGCCTTGCTATTCTTAGAAGCAAGTCACCAGAGGAATTAAACCAGTGTTCAAGAAAGGAAGGGAAAAATGGAGAAAGAAACTGTAAGAACAATCCAATTGTTCCTGTGCTACTTGATTCAATAAGAACAAAACCATAAAAAGAATTTGGGGGCTGCAAGCTGCTGTCATGCTAACTAATTTACCATGTGTGCAAAAGATCAATGAGGGATCCTTGAGCTAGCAAACACGCTCTGCTGATCTGGGCAGTCGAACTACTGGGTACATTCAGTTATTAACTAAAACAATGAAGTTCAAACTACATAATATCTTTTACTTGATGTGTGTAATTTGTCTGGGTGTTTGGATTGTGCTAGTTAAATTGTGAGAAATGTAATACAAGGATAATAATTACCCAGTTAAATGATTTGACGTGTTTCTATTAATCACTCTCATTAAATTATTAAGCCACTTATCTATCATTAGCACTAATACATACTACGTGACTAGTGGACATTACACTGATAACAAATCTAGAAGGAATTTTTATCCTTTTCAAGAAGTATCAACTGAGCAAACTAGATAGCTCCATGTATCCATCATGCACCAATGATGCAAAAGGTTGAACCAGCCTCACCACTCCTTGAGCCACTCTTTTCATTAAGATGTGCAGGATTTGACCCGACTGCATGAGTTTTCTAGAACAAACCATAACTTTTTCATGGTATTCTAAGATTTGATAACATTTCTATGTAGGTAACTGTAAGGATATATATAGCATAAAGAGTTGTGAGAAGGGTATGTGGCTGGCTTCCTGAATTGTGGTTGGAGAGAGCAGCATCTGTCACAGAGGCTGAAATGATGAGGCCAATGGCAGCATCCAGCATAGAAAGTTGCAGAATGGGGAAAAAGAAGGTGATATGCTAAAATACTTACAATGCAAGCCCAGTTACAGGGCACCATTACATGGGAGTTATTTGTGTAGATCTCATTATGAGATTTGATATTTAGTGAGTTGGATTTGCCAGGTCTATGTTGAGCTGATGGAAAAATTTATTATTTTCATTCTGTTGCTCCCCCACTAATTTATTTGTGTAAGTAGAAATGATCAAATCTTCCTACTTATTTCTGTTTCAGTGTCATAGAATCATAGAATAGTTTGGGTTGGAAGGGACCTTTTAAAGCTCATTTAGTCCAACCCTGCTGCAGTGAGCAGGGATATCTTGAACTAGAGCATGTTGTTCAGAGTCCTATCCAACCTGGCCTTGAACAGTTACAGGGATGTCTGGTGTTTATCCACTGTCATTGCAAAAAATTTCTTCCTGATGTCTAGTCTGAATACCCTCTTTCAGTTCAAAGCCATTACAAATTATCCTATCACAACAGGCCGTGCTAAAAAGTTTGTCCCCGTTTTTCTTATGGGGAAGATATTTCTTTCTTATAAGCTCCCTTTGAGCAGTGAAAGGCTGCTACAAGGTCTCCCCAGAGCTCTCTTTTCTCCAGGCTGAACAACCCCAGCTCTCTCAGCCCGTCCTCGTAGGAAACTAGCTCCAGCCCTCTGATCGTTTTTGTGGCCCTGGTATGTGAGACACTACTGGGAGGTGAGGTCTTGTGGGGGTCTGTCTGCCCCATGTTGTCCTGTCATGGAGCGGAGCCTTAAGTATAAGGTCACAGGTGAGAAAGGTGCCCATTGTGCAGTTCAACAACCTCCTGTTCACACTCTGGCACAGGGACAACTGGTTCAGTGGAGTGGCTGTGCTTGAAATGCAAGGCTGTGTGTTCTGGGTTTCCAGTTCCACCATGACTTTGTGATCATATTTTTTTCCAAGTACATAAAACAAGAATTTCCTGCAAGTTGGCGGAAACATGATCAATGGGAGTTTCAGGACAGTATGACAAAGCAAAGGAGATTCTCAAATTCTGCCAAATTGTCAAGGGCAGGGAATAAGTTAGATATTTAGATTAGAAAATTGATGTTATAAAGATAAGAGTAGAGGCGGCATTTTTTGTTTAGTTTTAGTTTTTGGTTGGGTTTTTTTCAGAAAAAAAACTTGCTGTGTTTTTATGCTCATAAAATGTAAAAGTAGTGAGGGACACAATTAACAGATTGCTGCGATTTGTGAGGTGAAACAAAAGATGAATTTGACTCATGGGTTTTAGTAGCCAAAAAAATATTTTTATGTCATCCTTTTCCTTTTTTGTGCTTGTGATTTTTGATAATAGCTCTACAGAATGAGATGAATTGCGGTAAATTTTCTGCCAGTATGGGAACTGCTAGAGAAAGTCTCTAGGAGTGGAGCATAACAACAAAGAAACAAAAGGGCAAACAATGCCAAGGGCAAATAACTCCAGTAGGAAAGACAGACATGCGGTGTTCAGTATAATGCATTGTAGGTAGAACAACAGCTGGATAGCATGAGGAATATCAAGATGAATCTAAGTAAAGCCCAGAATCTAAATCTTTTACTATTTCTCTGTGTTCCTCTTTACAACGTGAAGTCAGATCATCAGCTGATGTAAAATGGTTTATGGCCTAACAATATTAATGTAATTAGGACAGCTGAACACCGTTAGGAATCTGTCCACTGAAGTCTACACCCATTCCGTAAAAATAAGAGTGAATTCTCATTGTTGCATTAAGCTTGCCTAAGCACCATGCGTCATCCAAATGGTGAGCAGTGACTAAGCAGTGCTGTGTTTTAATGAATATTCAAGCATAGATACATCGTTTTATTTCTGTTGGCTTTTTAATTTTCTAATGCTTTTTCAAGGTCTGTGCTTTTGGGAGGGGGAGGGAAACATTTGCTCTTAGAGGCAAAAAAGGCACATTGCCATTTCATTTCTTAGCTGAGGTTCATAATGCGATTACCAAAATGTGAATAACAATCAAATAATGTAGGAGCTTATTCCCTATGGATAGCAAAAATAAATTTCAGTTAAATGTTTCTGGCAGAAATCTCAAATTTGTCATGCAAAGTACTTCTCTGCATTCAAACATAATGTATTTATGTGAGTCAGAAACATCAAACATTAGGATAAATAGCCAGATTATAAGTACAGTCTGCTTATGAAATTATTGGAATGGAAGTGCAATTAATGAAACTGGCAGAATGGCTATGAAGCAGTGTTAATGCCTTGAGATTTAAAGAAAGCATCCGTGTCTGCTTTATAGCGTAATGTGGAGGAGACACTTAAGAGACTGCTTCCCATTCTTCCCTGTTAACAATCTTTGACTACCTTTTCATTCTTTTTGACCTAATATTTGTGTCAGAAGAGAATTAGGAGTGAGTTTTACAAACTTCTCCCAGGCTTATCTTTAAACAAAACAAAAAAAACCCACAACCACCAACAAAAAAAAATAACAGGAGTAGGGAAGGGAAGGATGATATGTGCCTACATCTGACAAAAGTGCTGTTCTGAACTCCTTATTATAGCTTTCCCAACTCTACTGTCCAGTCAGAAGTGTTCTCTGAGTAGATGTTTCTTCTTCCCCCAGAGGAGGTGGTTAAGCAGTAGTGGCTTCTGTCTCCTCGCTTGCTTTCTCTGCATCCTTAAAAGGGAATGGGTATAATCTGAGACACCTGGATTGGAACTATAGATGTTTGTGAGAGGTTGGATGGGAGTAACATAAAACATGTGAACTGGCAGATTTTAATAATTGTGTTGGTCCTGTGTATTTCTGGGGTGGAAGGGTGCATGTTTGGAAAAAGAATAGAAATAAACTTCAACCTGTGGGGTATATGAGCCCTCTGTATTGATTTGTGTGCATGTGGTTTTTTACTGGGAAGATTTTGTGGAGATATGCGTCAGCAGTCTCATCAGTGGATTTTGTCAGTTTCCTGTGTCCATCAGCTAGTGATGATGGAATAAAACACTTCAATTTCATAAGGACCTTGGAGGGCATTCCCAAGCAGAGGCTGCTGAGTGCAATGCTGGGCTCAGTGTTCTCTGATGGCAGCAGCAACAACATTACTTTAAGCAGCGAGAATTCAGCTCCCCCTTGCCAGAGCCCCAGAGACTACCTTTATGGAGACTTTATTGTGGGTGTACCTACTGGTTCTTCTTTTTCGATCACTGTATTTTTTAGTGTCTCAGTGTGACTTGACTAGCAGTAGCAGAAGTCTTTGGATTTACCATATTGTACAATTAGGTTGCAGGTAAATTATAACCTCCAGTCCAAATAAATGTGACAATTCAGTCTGGTATTCACGTCTTGATTGGGCCTGCTTGATGCCAAGTTATCACAATACTTTGAATATGGTATTACCTATTTCAGTAAGAAATCTGAACAAACCAACATGGTGGATTTTTGATTTATGTCTCTCAGAACACAGTTGGTGATGGAAAGACGCTTTGTTAGGCCAGTGAGTGCAATCTTTTCGGTAACCCCAGCAACTATTTCCTTAAAACCTGTTTATAAATTGCTGACAAGATACTTGTTCATGGGCATGAACTGTGTAGTGTTCTTCTTTAAATTTTCACTTCACAAGAATTTCATCACTTTATATTTGCAATTCAAATCAGAATTATTTTTAATATGTTGGAATTTCATATATAACAGGAATTCTGCTTCCAGATCAGCTCTCTAGAAACTACTTTCTCTTTAAAGAGGCTGAATTTTATAATACAATGAAGAGAGCTGTAATCAAGTCTGGCTGCTCACAGGTTATTAAAGCTGTTAGTCACTGTGTCTGTATGAAAGAACACCGGATATATCATTAGAAAACTAAACTAGCAGCATAAATAAGTAGGCCTTTTTGCCTTTAGCTTGTATCAGTGAATGAGTCTGTAATGTCTTTTCTACACCCACATAGGGACTAAATGCATTTCTCAATGGAATGAAGACAAAGAACCTTCCCAGCTCAAGGCTGAGGGCTTTCTGGCAAGTTTTGTTCTTATGTCTAGGTGGAGTTTCCTATGTTTCAATTAGTTTCCGTTGCCTCTTGTCCTGTCACTGGGCACCACTGAGAAGAACCTGGCTTCATCTTTACACCCTCCCTTTGGGCATTTATACACATTGAGAAGATCTCCCCTGAGCCATCTCTTCTTCAGGCTAAACAGTATCTCTTGTACTGGGGAGCTCAGAACTGGACCCAGCCCTCCAGATACCTCTATCAGTGTAATACAGCCCAGGATATCATTTCCCTTCTTTAATACAAGAAGGGCCACAAAAGCACATCACTGCCATGTGGTTAGCTTGTGCACTAGGACCCCCAGATCCTTTTATACAAAGTTGTTTGCCAACCAGTCAGACCCTGTCCTGTACTTGTGCCTGAGATCGTACCCACATAAATGGAGAACTTTGCATTTCTCTCTGTTGATGTTCATGAGTTTCCTCTTTCCAGTTGTCCATCCTGTCAAGGTCCCTTTGGATGGCAACACAATCATATCTATCTGCAAATTTGTCAAGTGCACATACTGTCTCATTGCCTGCTTATCTAGCCCATACTTTGTCAGCTTGTCTGTGAGGATATTATGGAAGGCAGTGTCAAAAACCTTACTGAAGTCCAGATAAACAACGTCCACTGCTCTACCCACGTTCACCAAACCAGTCACCTCATTGTAGAAAACTATCAGGTTGGTTAAGCATGATTTCCTCTATAAATTCACTCCTGATCACATCCTGCAATTCTCCGAGTCCTCCTCCTTGCCTTTCTTGAAGACAGGAGTGACATTTGCTTTCCTCCAGTCTTGGAGCACTTACCCCAGTCACCATAGATCTGAAAATGAATTTTTCTTGTCAATTTAAAAAATTTTTGTAGTCACTAATCCTAACTGTGACTTGGAGCATTTCTGAAAAGCTGGGCAAGACCATCAGCACCTGGGTAAAAGTGGGCATTGAGGCATGTAGACTGTTCATCTGATTCAGGATTAATTTAAATCACTTCAAAAATTTTCTGATTTCCCTAAGCCCAGAATCAGGAAGTGGGTTATTCCTGAGGTTCATGAGGTCAGTGTACTACTGGGGAAAGAATCAGTCTGTGCTACACGTATGGGAATGGTAGCAAGGGAAGAAAACGGAGATGGTAAGGCTTTTATGGACATAGTAAAAAAATAGTTATTGAAACTAATCTTAAATATTTAGGGTTTAGCCTATCCTGAAAAAAGCTATCAAGGATTTAATAGAAAATAAAAGCTTTTCTATTACATTTTTAACCATATGCTAGTGATTAGAAGAGAATTATGAGCTGTATACAGAACTCCATGTGAAAGCAAAAGTCCACAACCTTGAAAAAGGAAAAAATTCTCTGTTAAACTACCTGAACTTTCACAGTAATTGCTAGGCAGCTCAATGGATTTTATTTTATTGGGCTTTTCTATAGAGTCTCTTACAAGAATGTAACTGTTAATGACATATAATAAATTATTTCCGGGATTGAGGTCTTAATGAAGTTTTTACTTTCAAGCAATTTAAGGGGCTGGTGTTGATGAAGTAATTTTTTAAACCTGTTTGTGGAAAATACACCTGTTTGTACATCAAACTAAAAAGATATAATGTATGTCATAATAAAGGGGGAAAAGGAGCGGTCTGTGGATAGCGAGCTTTGTTCAGACTAACTGAAACTAATATATATGATAAAATGGATATAAATGTAAAGTGTGAAGATATCTACATAAATATGCATACGCCCTCTTTAAAGCTTTTTTAAAAAGTTTCTTGCTAAACACATATCTTCACAAAAAAATGCTTTCATCTTTGTTACTGTTTTTTTAATGTTTTCCTCAGCAAACAATACTTACTGAGATATGTTTTATATATTGATCCTTACTCGGAGAATTTTAAATCAAAGCTAAATTTGAATTGTCAAGCTACTGAAAAGAAACATAACTATCAGAAGCTGGTAGTCAATAGCCTTTGTGTGTTTTGCTAACATCACAGAGTAGGCTTTCCTTTATGGGATTTTTTGATGGAACTTCAGCAATGCATACTTTGTTCTCTCTAGATATAATGTGTGTGGCATTCCAGGTGTATTTATTAATTTGGAATACTCAGTGAGCTTCACATTAACTAAAAGAGCATTCAGTAAGCTTAAAAATAGTATTACATCATATGTCTCTGGAATTTTTGAGCAGAAAAATCTAAATATTTTCAAATGAGCTAATGATGGCATCTCCACCTCAAGAAGCTTTTCATAAAGGGAAAAAATCCTTTGGAAAGTAGGGAAGGTTTAAATTGTTACTGAAAGTCTGGGAAAAACATTTTCAGGGCTTTTCAGCTTGTGAAACACTTGTTTTCTTCTCCTGTTTTTGAACATGCTAACTGATAAGCATTTTGACCAATGGGGTTAAAGTGATAGCCAGTGTAATGTCATGAGTCATTTAACCAGTATTTTTCCATCTCCAAATTGTTCATGCTTTAAAGTTTTAAAGATTTTGGCTGAAAACTCAACTACTTAGTTTCATGTTAATAAATCCTGTTGATCACTTAAATAGTGTGGATTTTGGGAGTTTCAGTTACAACTACAGCTTTCAAAGAGGAGTAATAAAGCAAATGAAAAAAAAAAAGTTTTTAATGTTTGCAGAGCAGAGGGAATTTTCTGTGAGGTTGTGGAGCCATCCTGAAGCTTGTGTAGTTCTGTCTCAGAGTTGCAGCAGAAGCTGAGTTTAGTGTCATCCAAGAGGGGATCCCTCTTTGGGGTCTATAACAGCATTGAGGAGGCAGCTCTTCAGCCATTTCACATGTGGGAGGAGGCAAGGTGCTTTCCTTCAGACTCGCCCAGCGCATGGCTTGACGTTCATGTTGTGTCTTGGATGGGAGGATTTAGGCCTAAATAAACAGTCGTTGTTGACTTCCATGTTTTGTAGTAGGCATGAAACCATTTGGTACTTAGTTGTGAACCAGCATCAAACAACTCCCTTCAAGCGAAGATCTGATGCACGGCTCAAAGAAGTAGCATTAGGGAGGGTGGAGCCTGCCAGCATCAGTGATTACATGTGCTGTTTCTGCCTCTGATGGGCTGCCAGATTGTAAGTGCCGAAGAATTGAGTAACCTTGGACAAACCCTGCCCAATAATGATCCAGTGTTTGTTTTAATATGAAAGTGACAGGAAGGAAAAGATCATAGCGTATCTTTCTTTCATGCAATCCCTCATCTCCAAAATGGGCGCTTCTCATGCGAGTTTAATCATTCGTTTCATATGCAAAGCCTCTTTCTCTGGTATTAAGAACATCTTCATTTCAAAGCTTAGGAAAGTTAAAGAAGACTGAAGGCTGGAGTGGAGGAAGAAAGATAGTTCTTATACCTGGCAGTAGCTGTCACCTGCTTAGAGATAATACAAATATCCTCTGAAATTTAAAACTGTATTTTATCTCAGCTTAGGTGCCTGCAAACTTTTTCTTTTTTAATTTTAATCCATTTTTTGTATCACGACCACTAAGTTAATTGGGCTAAATTGACTCTTTTATTAAAGAAAAAAATTTAAATAGTGGCAAAATATTTGTGACAAAGATATGAATGAGCGCTAATTTTTTTTTATTTTTTTATTTATTTTTTTTTTCCATTTCTGGAGGTTTCTTTTATTCTTAAGTGTGGACTACCTGCAACAGTGTTTGATAAAACCTTTCTTAAGCAAAAGAACAAAGTCCAGGATTGACAAAACTGTCTGAAAAGAGTTAGCTGCAAAATATAAGCTACCCCATGAATCAGGGCAAGGGAAAGCATCTATATAATGAGCTGCTCAAAGCCTCTAAGCTCTCATTCTCAGGATTCCTTCAAAAACCTGACAAATGGCACAGCTTTAGTATAATTTCTATTCTTATTCATCTTTTTCTCATAAATGTTTAATTTCCTTTTTCAACATTGCTTCTCTGTTTGCTAGTCAACACAAGAAAAGCACTGAGTATGTCTTCAGCCCTTTCCTCTTTTTTAATAACTATATTTCTTTTGAACACCTTTTCTTTTAACTTGAAAAAAAAAAAAATAGTAGTTTCCAGCCCATGACCCAGCAAAAGCACCAAAATTCAGTATTTGTCACTGTCACAGTATGAGAGATAATGCCATCTTGAGTAGGAAATCATGCTACCAACTACCTCTAGAAGTGCAAAGTATCAGATACAGATCTAGTGGCTTTAAAAAAACTAAAGGACTTCTTTTCTGATCATCAACACGTTCTTCTGGTGAGATGTTTCTGATGCTGAATCTAAGCAAATTGAACTTCTGCAGTGGAATACGGCAGATGTGGGACGTGGCTGCAGAGAAACTCTACTGCTGTCTACCTCATTTTATGAAGGACTTTCACTGCCCTTATTTTGAGCACCTTATAAAAAGGAGGTTATTTCTAGTAAAAAACTACATTCTTATATTTATTCATGGTGAAGCATAGTAGTTTTAGGCGATGAATGCAGGAACGGTTTAACAATGTGTAGCCACACAGAGGAGCAGACAAGAATAGGAAACGACAGAGCTTGCACTCTTTGAAGAAGCCTAGGGAATCTGATTTACCCATGAGTCATGGAAATAACCACCCATGCAAAAGAAGCCTTTCTCTCTTTGAGATTTTCATGCTTGTCCAAGATACACAGTGCAGCTGTGGTCATAGCCAAGCTGAAGAAGCCGAGTATGACCTGTCTCTGACTGAGCATGTCCAATTCCTATGGCATTCAGTGGGAGCTGTGTACTTGCATAGGAAGACATAAAATTTCACCATGATTTGATTCACTGCATTTGTTTTAGTGAGGTTAAGAGGAGATTTGGCTTGAATATTCTCAATTTGAAAGCTGTATTCTTTGAATGTGGAAATTGGAAACTGTCTTGTAAAGCATAATGCTTTATACGTTAAGAGAAATACAACTTTTTATTACTTCAGTGCTATGTTTTAAAAATGTATAATATTCATGGAAGAATTTATGGAGGTTTAATACATTTATTTTGACGTTTGCTCATGGTCATGCATCTGCCCTCTTACTTTAAAACAGAAGAGACCTCACAGTTTCCCTCTTCCCTCCAGTTCTGTTTTTATTTATGTTGGAACCTGCTTGCAATATATAATTATTTTGGTTTGCAAGACCTTATGCTGTTATGCAGGGATCAAAATAGAGTTGTGACCTTCAACCTGTGAGTTGCCCTAGCAGGGACATGGAGAATAAAACAAGGGGCAACACAAACACCAGGTCAGATTGGCCTTTCTGCTAGGAGCCTTCTTGCAGGCAACTGGGATGATGATGCAAAGGTAGCTGGGTGAGCTGTGCCAGGTCGGAGTGGCTGAACCATCTCATCACAGGAAGCCATGCATGGCTCTCATTGGCATTTGGGGCTTTGCGTATATGAAGAGCTTATAGCCAGGGAGGGCATGGCCTGTGAACTCTTGCAGGCTGGAAGCCACTGTGAGTGCGTGGTTTGTTCTTGGGTTGTTTTTTTTGGGTTACTTTGTGGTTTTTTTTAATTACAGAATAGTCATAAATGTACAGATGAGCCTAAGAACAACTGTTTTGCAGCTGAAAATCAACCCCTTGTATCTGACTGCACAGCCTATCATCTGAATGGTGTGTGTTTGTGGGAAGTTCCTGTTTCACGGTGTGTTTATAGAGCACCAGGGCAAATGTGACTAACTGCCACATCTTGTGAGGCTCTCCCTTCACCCTGTCCTTTCATGTCTCAAAGTTTTGATCTGTTGAGTCTCAAAGTGTTTAACAAGGCAGAGCAACAGACGTCATCTACCTGGACTTAAGCAAAGCATTTGACACTGTCCCGCATGACCTCCTAGTGTCCAAATTGGAGAGTCATGGGTTTGATGAATGGACCACTCGGTGGATAAGGAACTGGCTGGATGGCCGCACTCAAAGAGTTGTGGTTAATGGGTCAATGTCCACGTGGTGGCCAGTGACGAGCGGTGTCCCGCAAGGGTCAGTACTGGGACCAGTACTATTTAACATCTTTGTTGGAGACATGGACAGTGGGATAGAGTGCATCGTCAGCAAGTTTGCCGATGACACCAAGCTCGGTGGCGCGGTTGACACGCTGGAGGGAAGGGATGCTATCCAGAGGGACCTGGACAGGCTTGAGAGGTGGGCTAGTGCAAAT
>VXBW01001320.1:206716-310255 GCA_013400375.1 Thinocorus orbignyianus | reverse complement strand
TGGATGGGGCTTTGAGCAACCTGATCTAGGGAGAGATGTCCCTGCCCATGGCAGGGGGGTTGGAACTTGATGATCTTTAAGGTCCCTTCCAACTCTAACCATTCTATGATTCTATGATTCTATGATTTGATTCCTCAGCTGATGCAAAAGAGAGTATTCTGAAATACTGTGTTTGTATTTTTACTGGGAGTACTTATGTGCTACTCTCCTTTATCAACCTCATAAAGCCTAGGATAGGTAATTATAGCCAATGTATTTATACATTTGAAGTAATAGACTTTAAAAATGCTTTTAAAATGTGTGCAGCTTCAATGATCTCAGCAGTTCAGATTTTTTTCACAAGTTTGAGATAATTAACATTTTCCTTAAAACTTTTTTTTATAGTAAATATAGAGGATAGAGAATATCCTTTATTTAAAAGAAAAAAAAAAGTTTAGTTTTCTAATTCATTCTTTGAGAGAAAAGCTTGAAAACATAATCTGTCAATATTCAGAAAGAAGAAGGCAAGAAGTAGCAACTAGCCCTGAGGAGTAAAATTTATGAGTTCTGCAATGCATTGGTATTTATTTCATCTTTTCCACAACTACAAGGGAACTTAAATTTTTTTTGTTTTTCTTTTGAGGAGTTCTTCCCTGTTACTTTCCATTCACTCCCACCAGCATTGTGACCTCATACTGATAAACAAAAAAATTGACTGGAAGATTCTTAAATTATTCCAGATTTGCAATATTATTTCTCATTCCTGTTTATTCCTCCCCAAGATAAGCATCTAAAAAGTAACATTCCAAGTAGTCCATGCATCAGCTTGCTGCTTGGAAGTTGGTGCATAATGAAATTCTGCAGCTTTAGCATAGAAAGAGTAAAACTCACGCATAAGTAGGAAATAAAGTTAAGGGAAAACTATTAAAGGAATATAACCAAATCTGGATAAATAAATTAGCAAAATAATAGCCTGCATTTTAAGTAGATTTAGAGTATATTAAGAAATTCTTATAAAGGCAGCAGAAAATAGGGATAAACGATGATAGGGATGATTTTATCAATGAAATTTTATCAATGGATTTCTTCTACACTGATGCCACTTTAAATGAGATCTGAATATGGCCTTGGTTTGCCTTTTTATTTAAAAATGCTGTCATCTTTATTTAGAGGAACTGCCACTTCAAAATGTATGGAGCAAACAAGTTACGTTAAGCTACAGACTGACGCCTACCATTCCTAGCACTTCAACTGTTCTCATAGTCTTATACATTGTGGTATCATTCCTAAAGAGCAAATGCTTAGACTCCTGTGAATATAAGTGATACTTGATTTTATTATATTAACAAGAATACATTCCTTGTCCTCATGCTTGTAGAAAAGAACTTGAAAATATGATTTATTTTTTTTAAACCCTGATGTTCATTATTTTATCATCTCTCTGCTTGAAAGTCAGTCTTGATTAATTTATTGTACAGAATAGAATTGAATTTGGAATACATGAAGTAGATAATACTGCATGATCCATCCTTCAAGTAAGTTTTTGAAGGATGAACAATTAACAAGATAAAAAAGCGAATATGCATACATTTTGCTGACACACTCATGTTTCAGGTGTTGAGAAGGGGACCTCTTCATATTTGCTGACCCCACTACAAGAAAAAGTATATTATGAGTTACATGAGTGAGTGGATTTGAGCTTGATTTGTGAGATCTCCGACTCAGATTTGTATTGTATTTGTGCAAAAAAAAAAAAAACTCTACTTGCGAGGTTCAGAGAAAAGGTGATTTTGTGGATATTGTTCATACAGTGTGAGTTAGCAACAGAAGCAAGTAGCCTCATCGCTGTTGATACGTGAATGGTCTGGAGAAGAAAAACAGCAAGACAACAGAAGAAATGGAGAAGAAGCTTGAGAGGAAAGCAGGGAGGTCTGGCAGAAGGAGAAATTCAACACAGAAAGTTGTACTGCTGAAAAACTTAATGGTAAAATATAAAACCTCTCTGGACTGTGGTAGCTCCCTTCATAAGCCACAAACTAGAAGGTGATTTATAAATGAGTCATTTTTCATTAAAGCCCCCTAAGAAAACTTTTTTCCATTTTTTACTGATTAGACCTTGTTTAGGAGTTACATTACATGTGGTATTTTATTGATCAAGATTAATGTGTTTCTGCATGGGAGTGCATATATATAGACATGCCATCAGATTACTTTTTGTCTCCAGTTTTTTTTTGAGGCTGCTACTTTACCTTCCAAGAACTGGTTGAATTTATCTTAGATATGAAGACAAGAGTAGATCCCTTAAGAAACACAAGACTTATTTAAAAAAAATCCTCTTTTTCCTAAAATTAGTATTTTCTAAATATAAAATAACATTAACAACAGTACCAGATCAACTTTGCCCTCTTTGGTTTCCTCAGTCTTTTGGATAAGCAAATGTATTAGGAGGGAGAAAGAGACTAAAACTGGCTATAGTTTTCACTGAAGAGTTGTCTGAAGGGACATCTGTCTTACTGAAATCTGTTCGTTTTGACATAATACTTTTTCCAGGACAAAGTCTAAAATTTTTCTATTAAACCATCTAGATGTATTACTTAGTAATTTTTTAGTTGTATTTTAAATATATTACTTACTACATCCTGTATTTCAGTATTCATGAGGGGTTTGATTGCATGGACATTAAATATTTTAATGTCGTTGAAACAGACATTTCTTTGAGGTTTTATTAGCCGGGAGATCTGAATACTTAGGCTTTCTTCCTGATATTTAGAAAATATCACTATTATAGTTTCTTCATAAGCGGAATGCCTTTTTCCAACTACTATTAACTAAAAGTGAGAGTTCTATATAACTGTAATGGATAAATTTCTGTCTGAAACTAATTAATGACAATATTTTGTAATTTGGCATATTTGATTTCCTTGCTTTTACAAAAATGGACATGGCCATGTTTTTCCAAGTTCTGAATAGCTGTAACAGCTCTATGGGGCAAAGCGAGTATATTATTTAAAATGGCATGTGCAACTGCAAAAATATGTTTCTGATTTTCTTAATCTATAAAAGTTGGAGGTTAATAAAAGGTGGGGGGGCATGAGAACAAAAGGGGGTTAAACTAAAGTTAGAAAAAAGAGGCTGAGAGTTTTATAATTTGGAATTTATAAACTGGGTGTAGTAATACTAATCCATTAATTGAGTAACGCCATAGGTGTTTAAAGCAATATGTTTTCGCGGCTGTGTTAAGCAGTTTTAAAGATACATTTTGTTCTCTGTTTCATTAATTAATCTTGAAAATGTCGTCCTGTTCATGAAAGCAGAAACTCTCAAAATCCGTCTCTGGGTATCGTGCCATTTTGTGGTGCTAATAGGTCATTCTGTTCTGACAGGAAGAGTTTTAAATAAATGTCCGCCCAACAAGCAGCTGTGCAAAACAGGCTGATCTGGTCTCTGTCTTTGGGTCAAATACTTAATGTCTCTGCCGCAAAATGAAATACAAAATTAAAGAACTAAAACCTGATGGGGCACTTTCAGTTAGCATGGCAGAATTTCAGAAGGTCTTGAAAAGGTAGGTCCGCATCTCAGCAGCATGGAGGGTATGGAAAGATGTTCTTGCCCATCGCTGCCAGAGGGGTTTACAGCTGTGGAGGATCCTGATGGCTTTTGTAGGCTCTGAAAATATTACTGACTAACCTGGCTTACAAGCAACTAGCCTTAAAATGTTTGATGCCCCTGACACACACCTTCATCTCTTTCCTGCATATAGCTCAAGGGACAAAATCTGTGGAGGAAAATAATACTAGCATAGTCAAAAAGCAAAAATAGCAGAGCAGTATAGTGATGTGTTAACTTCTGTCTTAGGGAATATTTTCAGATAAAATTATAAACATACCACACATACCCAAGTTTGATGAATATGATCCGAAAAGAGTTGTGGAAATGACAGAAGAGACAGAGCTGGATAAGATGTGGAAAACAAATTAATCCATCATGACAGAGTTCATCATGTGCTACAAGAAAGTGTGGTATGAGTTGAGTCAAAGTTTGGTAGGTTGCAGCACAAAATAAAGGCTGCGGTTGGTGTCTCTGACAGTTGAACAAAGCGAGCCTTCGAGGTTCAACTTGTAGTCAGAAATAATCAATGCAGTCTTGTTACCAACATATCTTGTTATCTGTTCTGATAGAGAAGGATCTAGGCTTTTATAGTAGATTATATGCAGAATTTGACAGCATCATACCGATAAAAGGAAAAAGGAAAGAGCTCTAATGAGTGCAGGTGGCAAGACTTGCATTGTAAGACCTCAAAAAGAAAACTTCTCTTTTTTTGATTAGTTTGACCTTACAGATGAGACAAGACTGGGCAGGACCATAAAATGACAATGTTTCTGACCCTTCAATTTATAATATTTTCTTTTTTCCTTTACTGTTTTGTGTTTAAGAAAGATGAAGTGTTATAACTTCACCACCTCTACCAATCCTAGAAAAATCATGATTTATCATAACTTGAGGATATTAATCAATTATTTCTTTAATATTCATAGACAGAAGGAAAGAAGTGTTTGAGCCAACACTTATTTACTTATCTATTTATTTATCTATTTGTTCTTCCAGCTTTACAAGGGATGTCTTATCCCTGTGAAACATCCATCTCAAGTTGGCATGTGAGAGAGTAGAAATCTCTGGAATGCTAGGGAGTCTCTCTTGAGAGCAAAATGTAGGCTTTCTATCACCTCTCACACTGTGTTTGACTGTCTATGCAGTCAAACCTTTTGTGAATACTGAAATGCAGGATGTACTACAACAGCTAGGAATTGTCAAAAAAAAAAAAAAGTAAAAGGGTAGAACACGATGCTGTTAGAAAGAGTAGAGAGCAAGAGGCATATTACATGTTAAGCCGCCTCATAGTCTGGAGAGCATGGTCTTTAGATGAGAAGACAAGAAAAAGTAAAATTGCTGACTACTGTGAAAAATCTACCAGACCAGTTCCAGATCCATGAAATTTCAGCAGTTTGCTGAAAAAGGACTTGCTCTGTAGCTGTCAATAGTGCTCTCTGTCTCTTGGGGAGTTCAAGCTGACTGACGGCCACGACCACAAAATGCCAGCTTACGTTCCATCTTTCTGATCTCTCTTCATAGTTGTACTGATTCTCCTCATTTGAGGAAGTTCTTTGGTGAGAGTCATAATGGGAATTATAATGAAAGGGGGAAAGGTAGAAATGCTGTGTCACCATCCATGCTAACTTTATCTGATCACTTTAGGACACCCTAAAATTGAATGACACACCAAGGTTGATAGGCTAGCAGTTGACTTTTGGTCTTACTGATTTAGCAAAATTTCAGTGTTGAAAACTGCACTGTTGAAGTTCAAACTGTTAAAATAAACACTGAAAATGTACTTAAGAAGAAGATCTTAAAAATTACTGAGGAAGTCCTTGGAAAAATGCCACTTTGTATTAGTAAAAGATTTTGTGAGTGGAAACCCACAAATTATTGTGATTGGTATTGTTCTCATAAAATGAAACAGGACTGATCCTTTATATACTGCTTTCCTCTGTATCCTGCTGTATGCAAGAGGGAGAAGAGCTTCAGGGAGGTAAATGAATGTACTAGTTCTGCGTGAAATGCACTGACATGAATGTTTGATACATGCAGCCTTTAAATGCATTGCTATGCATTTAAATTCACAGTTCTTAATTTCCAAAGTTTTCCTCTTGGGTTTGTAGTCAAATATTTGAATAGTCTGATTAGTCACTGCAGTCCTAATGGGTCTGAAATTAGCTTTTGTTTTGAATTAGGTGCCTTCTATGTCTCACGAAGTACCATGGTAAAGAGATAGAGTTCCTCCAGAATCTTCTCGTGGAGACATAAGACCACCACATGCCCCATTTATAGTAACAAAACCAGACTTTTCATTGGTGGGGCAAGAATGAAAAAGAAACAAAGATTATCTGTTTATGTATTTCTTTAAATTTCTTTGTTCCATTATAAAGCCCCAATATATTCTGAATATTTCCATTTATGAAATAATACAAGTGGCCTACTTTTGCATTCTAGTTGTCTTTAGCAAATATGCTGCATCAAACAAAAAAAGTGTATTGAAGATAATACTAAATAATCAGAAAAGACAAAAGGGGCTGTATTTCTGATTTTTCTCTTCATTAGCCCTGATAGTGTTTTATAACTTCTGAAAATACAGATCTCATAGAACAGTCTGCATAAAAATAGGCAATATTGCCACTTTAGTAATATTGTGTCAGGATGTAAGAAAAAGCATTGCAAAAATTGAGATCTCCAAAGAAACCAGAGAAGTAAAATGTATAGATTTATTGTTATGTCTGGTAACAAACTAAAGTCTGAACCCCCCCAAGGGAAGAGAAAAGTGAACCTGGGCCCCCAGACTCATGAGGGGTGTCCTAATGTGTGTTGTGGCTTCATCTCTGCTTGGTGGGAAGTGAACCTCTGCCATCTTGCCTTCTCTTCCTCACCTGAAAAAGGAAGTTTGTAAACAGTACCTTAAATTGGACCTTCCTTTCTGTAAAGCCTTGCAATTGTTAAAAATATCGGAAATGGAAACAGTGGGGGAAATGTTGTTTTTTAAGCCATTTTTAATCTTTGTTTGCACATTAACTGCAAATGAAACCCTCACTTGACACAACAGCAGCAGCCCGTACTCTTTTTCCCTCACTTCTGCAGGACTCAGGTGTAAGGGATTGCTGTGGGAAAAGGCCAGGGCTTTCTAAGTGCACGCTGCCTCACTTCTCTTCCCTGTCAGTGCCTCCCTCTGAATTGGTGGCATTCGTCCTTCACCAATCCTTTTCTTGGATCAGTATATTATTTTAACCTTGTCTTCAGAAGCAGTGCTTGAGTTGACTGTAGATCTTGATTTACAGAATGAAACAGCAAGTTGCATAAGAATTGCTCATGTCTTGAAACACTTCAGCTCTCTTGAACTGAATCTGAAGCACAGATTCTGGCTGATACATGGTGGTATATCTTACTGAAGCTGTTATAATACCAAAAGAGGTTAATTCTTTCTGAAGCATACTACCTACAGTCTCTAAAAGTAAGTGAAAACTAGAATAAATTACTTTATAATATTCATATTTTCTGCCTTAGGTTTTTCGTCCAGTCTTCTTTTTAGTAGATCTACAGGCTGCAATTGATTAAAATACCTATTCTGTGCTTACAAAATTACAGATGTTCAGTCTTTATCCACCACACTATCTTATTACTCATCACCCTCATGGCTTGGAGAGCAGACAGTGTTTTATGTGCAGTTGATTTCAGAAGCTCATACGAATGAGCAATGTAATGACAACCTATCAAAAGTTAATTTATGCCAACCATCGCTGCAGGACATTCTACTTATAAAAACACTGGTTACTGCTGACCGTGGCACAGCAGTGGCTGTACTTAAGAAGTATTGGCTTCTCACTCTTACTGAGCAAACTCTGTGTGTTGAGAGTGTGCAGCAATGCGACAAGGTAGCCATTCTTTGCTCTCAGTTCTTCCTTTCACTATATGTGCAGTTATGTGTGTTCTCACATCTCACTATCTCTCAAACCTTGCCAATGAACTTCAAGAGATCTGAGCCTGCCACATCCAGGCAGAAAAAATGGCCACATGAAGAAAAGTGTGTTAGCAGGTTATCCTTTGGTCC
Source organism: Thinocorus orbignyianus (assembly GCA_013400375.1). Classification (NCBI taxonomy): domain Eukaryota; kingdom Metazoa; phylum Chordata; class Aves; order Ciconiiformes; family Thinocoridae; genus Thinocorus; species Thinocorus orbignyianus. Next base: position 302,622 of record VXBW01001320.1, on the reverse strand, counting down.
TCACAAGAACAGTGGGTGATGTAAAGCAGAGTTAATGCTGTGACCTTGCGGGAAGATCAATAAAAATGGCAGGAAAAACATGAAAGAATTCGGGGGTTCTCAAAACGTTTAGCTAAAGGTCTCTCTTGTGGTGTTAATACAAATATTTGTTAAAACAACACTTGCCTGTTTAAAAAGCTTGGGACAAGTCCTGCTATAATTCAGTTTAGGATGAGGTCCAAGAATCCTGAGAGCTTTTCAATATTGACTGCGTGCTTTCTTATGATTAAGGCATCAAATCAAGGAAATTTCAAAGCAGTTTTTCAAATTCATTGTAGCTGCTTCATTACCTCTGTTTCATGAATGATACTGCTTGTTCCCTCCATGGCAGCTGTTATTATAGTAGCATTATCCAGCAGAGACCTGGTCTGAGAAAACAAAACAAATGGCAATGTATGCTTTCAGCCTAACAAAAAAAATCTGAATAGCAGTAAATCCAAAATTTCACTAAGGAAAATATTGTTCTGTTAATAAAAATGGCTAGAGTTTATTTTACCAGCTATCAGTATTCCTGGATGTTACAGATACAGAATGGAAAAACTGAGCATACTTGTTCCTTGTTCCATCACTAGTCAACATCATGCCTTAGACTTTATTGTCTGGAAGCTTTTTTTTTTTCTGTATCTTATTTCTTGTGTTAATTAAATTAACTTGTCGTATTTCCTGTATTGCTCTGATGGACAATTATTGTGGAGCCTTAGAAAGAGTGGGATAGAAAGGATGCACAAGAGCAGATACAGAGCATCCCCACTACCTTATACCCTGAGAGCCACAGCCGTCATTCAGAGATTGTCAGAGAAAAAGAGGGAAAGTGTCCAGCCAGTAGTATCAGGCAGGGAAAACCTGGTATGCAAATGGGTTTTCTGCCTTTGGCACTAAAGTGTTTCACTGACAGAGATTGCAGAAATGTTATACGAAAAGTATTGCTAACGTAAAATTTGTAAGAAGGTAGAGTCAAACCATTGGGACTAAAGTGTAAGGTTTGAGCACATGATGACCCATTGTTCTTCACCTAATGCGAGTGTGGTGAGCTTTGAAACAAAACTGATTTATATCCTAGGAAGGTTTTAGGTTGGGATCTGTCCCCTTAGGGAGACAAAAAAAAAAAAAACAAAAAAAAACCCACAAAAACTGGTTGGGTTTTCAGAATATTTTAAAGGGTTCTCTTCATGCTGAGGGGGAGATTTCTTCCTAAGAAAAACACATTTGGATTTATCTTTATATTCAGCTTATTTTTGGTGCAAGTTATTTGTCTCTATTGGTCTGCAGCTCCCCTTGGGGGAAAACAAAACCAAAACCAAACAACCTGCAAAACTGCAGGGCCATTACAAAGTCATGAGACTGTCAAGTAATATTGGTGACTGGGTTTTATAGAAAAGTTATTTGAGAAAAGAATTGTACTTAACTGCAGACCTGATGTCATAGTCTCTGGCTGAGCAGAAGATGAGAGAGGTTTCCCTCCTACTATGTTAAAGTGATTAGAAAGTTGTTGCTGACTCAAATAAGTAAGTAAATAAATAAATAAATAAGTGTTCACACAAAGTCATGCTGAATTAGTTTTATTGACTTGAAAGCAGAAGACTTACTACTCCACCTTACAATTTCTAAATCCCCATGACTGTAACTTTGAGGCAAAGAGTTTCATACTGTACCTCATATTAGCAGTCTACCTGTCGAGATTTGAAAACACCAGGAAACAAGCAGTAGTAAAGCTTTCACATGCCAACTTCAAGGAATCGTGAGTAGCAGGCTCCATTAAACAAAGACAGAGCCACTTTCACAGTAAAGCAGAAAACAGGCCTGTATGTTACATTCAGGTTTCTAACAGCTACCAGGAGAAATCATGTGCTTTTATAGTACAAGCTTCTCTTTCATTTAGTCCTTAAGATGACAGAACCATAAGCAGAAGTTATTCTGCTGGACTAAGAAGAACCTTGGGAGATAAAGCCTTTAGAGATAAAATGTGAGTATCTCATAGATGCGAAGATTCTGTTGTTCTCACAGGAGCCTCTGTGGGCTCATGTCATACAGCGCTCTAGAGCTGCAGTTTGAATGATGCTTCCATGAGGTGTGCAAAACACTCTGCTTTTTTAAGAAAGCCTCTCGTTCATCTTTTATGTTGCTAGGTTTATGGTTTGAAAAGTCATACTGAAATTATTTCATCTGCTCAGAATATGGCTTGGGCTCAGGGAAGAAAGAAAAAGGATGGACAGACATACATGCACCCCCTTCTCCCCACTCAACAAAAAGAAATCTTGTAGCAATAGCAAACAGTAAATTAGATGTATCTTACTGGGGACTTTTGAATTATTAGATAGTTTTCAGTCTAACAGTTAACTGAAATTGGATTGTACCTGTAATTAAAATAGTTATACTAAAAATGAAACATCCAACTGGCACGTACAACTTCCCCTCTCTGATGCTATTCCCAAGAAATTAAAAAAAAAAAAAAGGTGAAGTATTCCTCATTACAATGTTTGAAAATTAAGATCTGCTTCTTTCAGAATGTGCTGCTCATTTTATTCAGAACAAAGACTTGTAACTTTCCTTACTGTGTGAAAACAGAAGTTGAATTAGCTGCTCTAAAGAAGTGGGAGATGGGGCATCAAAGAGCCTTCTGTTCATTAAGATAAACACCGAATATGTGTTTCATGTTCAGTTTTGGTATAACATTCTGAATATAGGGTTAAGCAATTGCTTCCCACAGTGTTAGGCTATTGAGATGGTGTGGGAGAAGGAGGGGAATAAAAGGATTTAAACTATTATGCAAAGAATTAGTGTTGAGAGAGTAAAAGGTCCCCCTATTACCTATTGAATGCTGCATGGATTTAGTAGCAATGAGAGTGTAACATGGCTCTCCGTTATGGACACCCAGAAAGTATATCATTAACTTGCAAGTGTCCATCTAAGGTTTCAACCTGGACACTGAGCTTGTGTGATGGACTGTTGGAAAATTAATGATGTACTTTCAAACAAAATTATGTACTTTTCAACAGAAAAAAAAATAGATATAGTTTCATAACTGAAATTTCCTTTTTATCTAATTCTTTTTTTATGTCCTAACTTTAGAAAGAAACTTCCTCCAATCTGTGGATGGCAAGGTATTTTTTTGGAAGTACATATGACATCTGGGGACACAGATTTTTCCCTTCTTGCTCACAAGTGCAGTCACATCAGATGCAGAAAGGGTTGACCCCACTTTGTGTTCCCCAAATCTGTTTTTATTACATGTGTTTTATAGATCAAGTTGATCAAACTGTTCATGTGAGTCAGTGTGAATAAGGGGTTTGAATCTGTCCATGCTTCATGCATTGTCTGTGAGTGTGGATGATTGATTGTTTTATGAATTTGCTGATAAGTTATTTACAATGTTTTATGGAGAGCTTTAATGAACTATATTTGCTAGTGATTATGACCAATATTGGAATGGTATTAAATCTGAAGATCTACTTTCTGTTGATTCCAACAAAGTGTTAATGTATTAATTTTAATGCGTACATTTCATGACAGGCTCTTATATTCTTAGGCCTGTTTTTAAAAATAATGTTTAGTTTCTGTTAGTCAGCCTGTATATTCATTTTCATATATTTTTGATTTATGTTCTTTTTATTTAATCTTTATCAATTGTAGCTGCTTAGAAGTTAAAAAAATCATTTCCATGTATTTTTCCTTTACATGTCTGCTACTCACTCTGAGAAGCAGGCAGTATCTAGATTTGGTCTGACTTAGGACAGCTGGTCTCATAATTTAGGGCAAAAAAATACCAGGAACACGTAGATGTAATATTTTTATTGATGAATATAGGAGCCCTAAAAGAAGATGAGTGATCAAGGTTCCTTATTAAGTTGGTTAGATTTTCTTCTCATTTGCTTTTCTGGTATTATATTAATAACATTTTGGAGTTGCACTTTTTGGGCAGGGGATTGGATCATCACATGAATATTTCATTTTTGTGTTTGCAGTGTTTTGTTTGAAGCAGGATTGCTAAAAAATAGCAGTGGTTGGAATACATTGTTTAATGGGGTTTTAAGCCAAATCACTCCAATTTGCGAAGGAGGTATATGAAGCTACCATTACCAAATTCATCCCTAAGAGATGTTCTTTGAGAGAATAACAATAAGTAGGTTACAGACTTCAGTCAGAGACATTCAGTTCTGCACATAAAAGAACACCAAAAAAAGCTCGGAAGTGAATCTTAATGTATGCTGCTTGGAGGAAGTGAAGGAAGGACTCCAAGTGTTTGACAGGATTTTCAGGTTCCATGGCTTCATTAGCACATTGACTCACAGGTCCCACATGGTGATCTGTCTTATTTGGGATTTATTAGAAGGTCGCCACATCTTGTTTCGCTTCCTGCTGATTGGTTTGCTGAGATTTCAGCTCATCATTTCTCTCCCTCCTTGCTATCTGTTAGATAATGCTAAAGAATAATGAATCACATTGATATTTTTCTTATCCAAATATATACATGAGTTTGGATGTCCTGGAGTAACAGAGAATTTGTTCATGTAAGCCTCAATTTCTGTGATTTTTTTCATAGCAAGTTAGAAAAATAACTGTATATATGATTTATGGCTCTCTTCTTCCTTATCTTCAATATTTAATTTCTCATAATAAGAGAGATAAGAAATACATTTGAGTGCAGATCACAGAGCTTTCTGAGTGAAAACCTTAAGCACCAGAGGTTTCATCCTAGAGGCTCAATTTCAGTCTCTGCTTTATCTTAACCTCTTTATTCAAAATCTTTTATAGATGTTGACATATGCCTATCTGTCTTCAATTCTTTCAGGAAGAACTAACATTTGAGCTTCTGAAATCCTTGTTGTTCCAGAGAGGAGATTGTATGCCGTTACAAGTTGGCCATTTATGTAATGCAAAACCAGGTCTATAGTGACTCAAAAGCATTCTGTACTGAATACTCATTGGACATATATGTAGCTCATATTTCTCTGATTAGACAAAATTCCATTGGAAAAAAAATACTGCATTTTGCATATAACAAGTAGATAATAATACAGAGTTAACACAAATAAAAGAAGTTTTCACCAGGCAAGCCAAGCAGCGGATTTACAGTACTCTAGTGACAAGCGTGCATAGTTTGAACGCACGTAGTTTGAACCCTCTTGTAAATGCAAGGTAACTTACTCTCCTCTTCCAGATACCTGAACTGTCCCACAGTCTCTATGGACAGGCACATGCACATGTGCAGTTTCTATGGAAGAGCTGACATTGTAAATTTATCCGTGGGTTATCCAGTGCACTGGCACTCTGAATTTTCCATACTGAGATAGTATTAGTATCTGTAACAGTACCCAAACGTATGTATAAGGTGGAATGGTAGGCCTGAGATTGTGCTTATCTGTCAGTTTGTAGTGTACAAACATGCATCAGCAATATGGGGTTTAACAACATCTCCACAGGTTTACTAGAGTACATTGCCAAGGAAATTTGTACCCGAAAGTATAAGCTTTCTTTGTCAATTTCCCCTGCTCAATAACTTTCCCACTGCAAAAATATATGGCATTCATTGTGGCAACAAATAGTTGAATAGTGAGGTGCTATTAGGAAGAAGAATTAATTGAATCATCCTGTCTAGTTTAATGTAAAGTCAAAACACACACATGGGGACAAATAAGAGGCATATCAATCCACAGAAATGCAAGAGTTTCCTTTTTGACAGGGAAGTCCATACCTTTCTAGCATAGGATGAAATAAACAATTAATGAGAGCATCCTTTGTGCCGAATGTGTTCCTACACACATAAATACGATGAATGGCATTAGGTAGACTTCTAACTGGTGTAATTTAGACTACGTCAGGTTCCTTCTGATCCCAGTAACAGAGCACGTAAATTGTTCCTCATTATAAAATCATTTTTAGGAACAACTAGAAACAATGCAGTGATAAGGAATAAAATCCATAAATTGAGAGGAAGTCGGGGCACTTGAGTCCTTCCCAGCACCTTCTCAGGATGGAGTGCTGATGATTTCTCCAAGCTGTAAGTCTTCGAAAAGGCTTAAGGTGTGCTATTTTGTTTATCCCCAAACAGGCGGCTAGGGAAGAGTCTCCAGGTAATCATTTAAGGAACTGAGCATAAAAACAGAGTTCTGCATAGAGAGAAGATAAAATACAGGAGTGCAATACGGTAATAAATACCAATTCAACCATAATATAGAAGATTATTTTCTCCCTTATACAGGCTCAGTCAAGAAATTAATTTCATTTTTGTTGCCACAAATATGAGACTAGATGCAATAACATAAGTCCTTAGATCGTATTAGAGACCAAAGATTTGTTCTGTTTTTTGTTTTCACCTCCTCGTATTCTTTTCCCTAGTAGTGAGAGAGATGAGGGAGGCACTGGATTTATGCTGTGTATAGTACAGATGATTTTGTTTAGCAAAATTTAAATAAATCACAACTATTTTCTGAATATACCACTTCTTTCAGAACAAACTTCAGATTGCTGGCATTTGTTTCACAGGATTTTCTGTGACATCAGGCCTAATCACAACCTATTCTGCTACTTTAAAATATGGGACCTGGCAAGACGGCTTCCTCTCTCCATTCACAGGGCAGCAAAGTGACTCCAGGCTATTGCATTTGGATTTGTCAGAATAAATAATTAAGAGGCTCATCAGCTTCTCACTAATGAACAAGGAAATGTGATTAAGCAACTTTGAAAGCGAATGGCTGAAGACAATATAGAAATGATAGCAGGATGATTGCTGTGAATGAGAGCCTGAAATTTCTGAGTAAGAGATTTCTTCAACAAGACACAAGGGCAGTAGTTTAATCTTCCATTAAAAGGTTCCTGCCAATTTGGAAAAGCTCTGAATCAGGAGATTACAGACATCTCAGAAGCTGACAAGGCAGTCACTTCTCTTAAGACAGCTATTTTCTGGCAAATGCTGAGAAACAACTTTTTTTCCTCCCTCACTGCTCCCCTGCCCCCACCCCATTTCAAGACTCTTAACTCCTACCAAACAATGACTAGGACATCTCTAAGTAGGCAATCTTTTATTCTCAAAGACTCTGAAAATACAAATCGTCTTTCAGACCACAATATTCTAGAGATGCTTGCCAAGTTTACTGTGGCTGACATCTAGAAATTCTACTGATTAGCTTCTGGCAACATTCCTTGAAAGTGCTTTGTGTGTTAGTATCTCATTAAATATCTTGTTCCTCTTTATTAATCTTCAGCACCAAAAAATGTGTTTCTACCTTATGCCTAATCTGTTTCTATGCTTTTACTGTCTGCTCTTCTAGCTTATCTAAAAGAGATAGCATGTAACATAGAAACTCGAACAAAAGTGAAATAACAGAAGTTGCTGTAATTTTTCTGTGTCAGGTGAAAGATACTTATTTTTTTCCTTTATATACATTTATAAATGACACAAGCTTTATACAGGTAAAGGCACAAAAAGTCAACAAGCAGATTACAGGATTTCTGTCCAAGGATGGTTATCAAACTGCAGAAGTTTCCAGATACTCAGATATAAAAATGGTATGTGATATGTATAGACTGAAACTATCAATGTTGTAATGTGTGTGAATCCATTTCAGCGTAGCTTTAGGTTTCTACAGTAGACTAATTGTAGATAAGTCCTTAGTGCAACAGTAATTACAAGCTTTTGTATGAAGAAAGAAAATTTTGCAAATTGTGTATTCATTTCAAGGAACCCAAAACTATAAATTTTGTGCTAGTTACCTCCTAGCGACATCATTCTGTAAAATAATCTTTTTTTTTTTTTTACGTTTCCACAAAAATAAGACATCTGACATGTACATGCACTTTTCTTTTGTAGGTGGAATGGAGAAAATAAAACAGCATACCTTTGCATTAGCTCACTACACCTATACTGTGCTGTCTACCTTAAAATATGCCAACGGGGCTCCTGTCGTATGTATTTACAGTGATACAGATTTCAGCAATCCTGATGTCCAAGGTCCAATCATTAATTTTAATGTGCTCGATGAAAGTGGAGACGTTGTCGGCTTCTCAGAGGTATGTTTTTCTCTTACCTTAACTGAGTGTTTATATTTTAAGCGTATTCATAATAAGTTCTTTGTCCTAAAGGAAATATTTCATTCACAGTGGTCCCTTTTAAGGTTTCGGGTTTGTTTCCTCGTCGCTCTGCATGATAGATACACACCATTTTAAAGTAGCAGAAAGACAATCCAATAAATAGTGCTAGCACAATACAAAGTATATAATAGTCAAAGCCAATATCTTACAGGTTTAATACTTTACATGTAGGAAGTTTGAAAGTGGCTGTTTTAACAGGATGCATGGACTAGGCAGCTTGATTTCTTGTTGACTTCCTTCTCCTGAGTACTCAAAACTGTGAATTGAAGAGCAAGTCTAGAGAAGCTGATATAAGTTGACTGCCTTGGGGTTTTGTAATACGAGTTAAATCAAATCTCAAAATATTGTAGTCCCCCATGAAAGAGGAGTTCTCTTTTCCTCAATTCTAATAAATATGTTCTTGTAATATTCCTGAGGAAGCAATGATTATAGTTGAATGAACCGTATAAGAAGTGAGATTCAAGCTCCAAAAATCCTTAAATGCAATCTTTCTCAATAGCTTTTGCTAGCCTTTATTCATCAGGTATACCGAGTATCTCTAAGATGAAACTGTGAAACTTTTTTACCTTCACTAGAGAGGTAATGTCGTATGGTCTTAATCATGTATGACTGTGCACCACATAGGCAGTGGGTAACGTAGCCCACTTGGTCATCAGCAGAAAGTGACATAAAACCACAGCACTCTAGTTCTTGCTTAATTCTTCTGGTTTTCATTGTCTGATGACTGAACAAGCCCACAAGTCAACTTCAAGTGTATGACCTTGATTTTTTAAAAGCTGTCAATAACTGGCACAGTCTGTCCCAGCGGCTGCCTCCCTCTGCCAGCCGTAGTGGTGGAGCTGTGTTGCTGTTAGAAGTTGGTAATTCTGGACCCTTAGGGACAGAGGAGGGGTGCTGCAAAAGATGTTCCCCAGCAGTCTGGCAGAGAAGAACTGGGTAACAAGGGAAACACAGGGGAGTGTCTATGAGATTGTAAAAGGAGATCCGTACATACACATGGAAGAACAGAAGTGAAGCAGTTACTTTGTAGCCTGTCAATATGGAGTTTTGCAGGGTTTTTTAAGGCACTTACCACACCGGTGAGCATGGGATGGGTGCATGTATAGTTCTGGAAAAGCTCTTCTTCCTATGTATCTTTTTTGGACAATGCTACCAAATAGCTCCAAATATTCACCACACATCATATATAAGTGTATATGCTATATTGATTATGTGTGGCAATGTTCAAAAAAGACTGGAGATATTAACACAACTGAGTCAGTAAACTGCTCCACAAACAACCTGTTGCTTCAGTCCTTTGGTTAAAACTAAAACCTTTATTTGCACTTTCAATTTTCACAATTTCTTAGTAAAAATCATTCTTGCCTGTTTAACTTCTTTAAACTCAACTGCACTCTCAAAGAAAAAAATATTTTATAGTCTTATGCCTCCATTGTGCCTATTTGCAGCAGTGGCTGTTCATAAAAAGCTTCTTTATTGATGTGTATCATCTGGATTGTGCTATTCACCAGATTCTCATAATTTCTGGCATAAGTATGTAGAATGAAGAACTATAAAGTTTTCAAATACTAGTCACATCTGTAGTGCCTGTTTGATTACTTTATTTAATTAAAATAATGTGCAATTTAATGACTTCTAGAAATTAACAAACAACAGCAGTATTCTCTCCAAAGCTATAATATGTGTGATGTGTATATACATGTCTTCGTTATGGACTGAAATTCTTTCATAGACAACTTATAGCAGTTATGGGGGAGAAAAATTTTTGCCTCTTCTTAATGATTACAAAGAAAATACATACAGCAAAGAGAAGCTTCATCAAACTGACAGTATAATCTCATCTTCATACCTGTATGGATGCCTAAAATTAGATAGGCTTATTCAAATAAAAGTTAAATCAAATACTTCCATTAATGGTCCAGAAATGACGTCCTCTAGTTTGGTCATGTCTGTGATCTGCACATTCATGTGGATTCACTGATCAGTCTTCAAATGCAATCTAGTGGCGTTAGGAGAGCACAGTTTCAGAAGGCTCTCAGAAAACATTTTGGGGAATTTTTAATGAAGGGAAAACTGACTGAGTTTTCTATCTGACATGCCTACTACTAGTGGACACCAATTAATGACTCAGGTTGTATTTCAGCTAGTATATTAGAAAAATATGACAGAATGTACTATTACTTTATGGATGATATTCCATCTATAATTAATTACTTATAACCAGGCATCCAACCAGTTCTATTTGTCTTTCTGACAAATGACAATTGTTATGTGCCCATTGCCATTATTAGAGGGCACAGTGTGGCTGGCCATTAGCATTCGGTAGCCTGAAAAAGACAGTCTGACTAACTGATTTCAGAGAAAATGTTATGACAAGGTTTGGAGCTGTTTATTGGGAACATTTGAGATTGGCAGGAAAGACTTCATAAGTAGACAGTGTCGTCAGACAGATACTAAGCTTACATTTAAGCCTCAAGATTTACATAATTTACATGATATTCAAAACTGTGAAATAAGTCCGAGATATTTGGGATGTGAAAGATGTGTAGTGAAATTCATGACATTTAACATTGACACTGAAAAAATGACAGCAGGAAGGAAATTATATCTTTTGTCTGTGTAGTGTTTGGGAGAAAAGCTGGTTTTACCTGCTTATATTATTTCTCACTGTTATCAGAGTTTAATTACCAGATCTAACAAGATTGTACCAATAACCACAAACATGCTTGAATTACATACAGAGGGCCCATTACACCAATAGGAAATAGCTACAGTCTCAGGTTAATCCTTGAGTAAAACCTTCATTGCAGCACTCAAGATGAAATGAAAGCATTTCATTAGTAAGACACACAAACAAAACTGTACCATGATTGCATTCTCAGGATGGAAGTGTTTTTGATAGCCTCCTGTCCCAGTATATATGATATGGAACGCTCGGATGCTAAGAAGTGATAAGGTGGGAGTAAAAGAATTATGGAAGGCAGATTGCTGTTGGTTTTCATTTAAATGTTTCTTTGTTGAAGGGCATCACTGGTTTAAAGTATAATAAACTTGGAATAAACTTGCTTTCTATACTGTATGTAACATTGGTTTAGTTGGCAGCTTAATTACTGGTTTGGTTATTTTTGCTCTAAATGGTAATTAAAACAATTAAGAAAGAGGGATTTGAAGGGTCCAAGTACCAATAGTCACTCAAAACCTTTGGTTTTTCTTCAGATTTTTCATGAGAAATGTTTTTATTTAGAGGTAAAAATACTGCAGTTTTGAAATCTCCATAAATGTCTTGTCTTTAGGCACTAAAGCTACCTTAAAATTCTTCCTTTGAGCTGCATCAAATACTTCCCCTGAAAATTATTTCCTTCGGTACAGCTATGTAGACTACTATTGGTAGTAATTTGCTCTTGAAATTACTTGGGAGGATACTTTTATTCTTTTCATGCAAGCTGCCTGTTCTCTGCAGTAGCATGTCTGTGATTTTATGTTATGTGTTTATTTGCACTGCAGCACCAAAAGACCCTGGTTATGAACAGGGGTTAAACTATGACGAGTACTTGACAGGTCCAGGACATAAAGATGGCCTTTATGCCAAACAGCTTCTTCATATATACTTGTCTAGTTAGAAGGGATAATTCTCCAGCATTATGATTTTTGCGATTAATGAAGTGTGGACAGATGGAAGCTGGTGATTTTGAAAGGTGAGAAAGTGCACGGGTAGAGATGAAGGACCTCTGCTAAGTCAGTAGTGCAGGATGGAAGCAGCAGAGTGGACAGTAATGCAGCAAGCCGTCAATCTTCTACTGTCTTGTGAGGCTACCAGGAAAAGCAGCAGTTCAGCCTAGATATTAAAGGGAGGTTGTGATGTCCCAAAAATGGGGTTACATACATTCTCAATGCCGGGCTGCTGCAAACTTCACACAGAGAATCAGCATTGGTTCATTTATTAATAGTGAATATCTGTAGTCTTCAGCATATATGAATGCTGAGTGTTTGTAGAACCCCAAATCCTAACAATCTCTGAAGCACTGTTTGACAGCAATGACTCAGCTTCAGTTTGCATCTTTGCCATCTTTTTTATCAAAAGCTTACATATGACTCTGTGAGGTTCCAGCCTTTTTTGAATGCCAAAGAGGAGACGGAGCAGCTGTAAGGGGAAAACATTGATTTGAAACAACAATCATCTCTTAAAAATCAGGTCGAAGTGCAAAGTTGTATCTTCCCTTCCATTTTCAGATCTGGAAAAAAAAAAAAAATATCACTATCTCTGCTATGAGGGACCTTAGCTAATATTATTTTAAGTATTCCTGTTTAATTCTGATCAGGACTACAGACCAGTGAAATGCTTTGTGTACATTCAGTAGGTAATTGCAGAGTAATTTTATAATCCTTTCATGTTTCACTCTGTAAAGTCATTTTGGGAGCTAGAAGAGGAGAAAGGAGTAAGAGGCAGAGATGGGCAGATGGAATTTCTCCTAAAACATTTCTTGAATTGTATGCCCTGGAGAATTCTTACCCAGTCACACCTTCCAGTTCAGTGTTTTCTGCCCACAGTGCAGAACAGCACTTCCCCTATAAACATGTTTTGTTTTTTCTACTCTAGTCTCCTGAGACAATATTGTTTTTCTCCTTTGTGTCATGGGCATAAAAAGGTGAGCAAACCACCATAGCTATCTTTTGAAAAATGTCCATCGTTTCAGTTGTGGATTACCAGCTCTCTTTCTGACTCTGCTTTTTCACGCTCCTCTTTTTCCTGGAGCCTGCAGCTAAACAGAAGTAGCTTGTTGTGATTGTCTCACCTGCAAAATCTCCCTTGGTATCCATATATGCTTGCCATGCCTCCTAAAAATCCTGTCAGGAAGAGAGCAAGCATTAGTCCATTAGCGGCCAGCCTTCTTGCCTGCCACTTCGCACTTGTGTATGATAGACAAACTGCTATAACAAGAATCAGCTGCCAGAGATGGAGAATGTAAACATTTTGGTTTGCCTGAGGAAGGCTCTTCTGTACTGTTGCGTATGAATGAGTTTTGCCTCTCAAGACTGAGAACTCTGCTCAGATTATGATCAGTTTTATCTAGGAACCTACGTTACCATGTCCTGGCTCACTTTCATCAACCCAGATAAAGGGAGGTCTAGACTTGGAATTTATCTTTCTTCATCCATTTCTCAAGAAAAAAAAAATCAACATTTCTCAGCAGTTAACTTCCGATGTTTGTCCCTTCAGCACAAATCTATGATGCAATTTGATGACTGTTCTTATTATGACATCTGCCCACTGTCTCCTCCACCTTCCTTTTATCTCAGCCTCCCCTGAGTTGACATAAGGGTAGGCTTAATGACTTGCTGCTGACTTTTTTCCTTTTCTGCCTTTATTTTCTATCACTCTGAAGTGAAGACCAGGGTTTTAAGTTGGAATCTGTGGCCCCAAATCACTTAGATGTAAGAGCAGCTGCACAGGATCTCACCTTGGCACCTCCTCTGTCCTGGTAACCTCCTTCTGCCAGCGTTGACATGCTAGCAGAATAAGAAGAGGAGAAAACCAGAATGAGAGTCCCGAAAAAAAAAATAAAAAATTTTCTTTCTAACCCCATTTTTCCTTTTGCATCTAAAGCATCCTGTGGCAGTAATTGTCTTATAAACAACTTAGCAGTCGAGCCAAATTAATCCCTGTGGTTTGATAAGATGTGGAGGGGGGAAATAGATCTTAGGAGTGCATGGACTATGAGAGAGGCACCAGTTTGGGCAGGAAAGCGGAGAAAGGGAGATTGCAGCCATGAGGGCAGAGGAGAATTGGTCAAGCAGTCTGAGATCATGTCGTATGGGTGAGGTGTGACCAGGGAAGAGACAGAGCAATATAAGCAGGTAGACGTTATTCTGTCTGTTTGTATTTGGACAGGTCTGCCAAAAGAAGTAACATGGGACAAAGTGGTGTGAGGCAGGATGGGAACTGCACATAAAGGTAGTTGCTCAAGGTAAATAAAATGGTGATAGTTCTGGAAGCACCTTCACATTCCAAGTACACATTCTTTGCTTTGGTTTCGCAATGTTCTTTTTTAAAAGCTTCCGTTTCTGACAGTAGTGTCTTAATAAATTGCTTAGGTGGACCTAGATCAGTAGTTAGGACCTGGCAATGGCCAGGTGAAATCCCCTGCTTCTGCTGTAGTCTTTCAGTGTCACCTTGAAGGATTCAATGTCTCTCTTTCCCACTTAATCTAATCTCACAAGAGTGGAGAGGAAATATGTTAAATACAGCAAATCTTCAGATATCAAGTGGCGGATACATTTGTATATACACACGGCTGATTGAATACATATTCATATTACTACTTATCGCTATATGGTAAAAGAGACCATACAATACCTGTAGTAGGTAGATTCCTTGAAATAAGGGCTGTTTGTGTTTTAGACAGTACCCTCGGTACTGGTAGTTTAGCTCCACTGCACTAGTACAGAATTAGAACAATGAAACAATGACAACATGTGAATTAGAAGGGGGTGGGGGAGGTGGGGAGGAAGGAGCTACAGCATTTCATATGCACAGGAAACTGTTACCCAGGTCAGTGTGATCAGAATACTGACTGGAGCCTAGTAGTATATATCAGTACTTGTCTGGAAATTTATACCATGTCTGTACAGGAGCAAGCAGGTTGCTGTGATGCAACAGTGAGGGATAATTTCTACTTTATTTAATCTCTGTGAAATAAATCTTCATAGTAAGCTATTAAGCAGGAGATCTTTGTTGTTCTTCCAACCATAATCCTTTTATGTTTTTTCCATCTGGTAGTTTTTACTTTTGTGTAAAACAGTTATTCAGTTTTGCAGGCGGAGAAGTACAGCATTTTATCATCTGGACCAGAGAAAATGGAAATCCATCATTTGTTAATTCCAGCTAAGAATGTCTGTGTAGAGATGGCCAAACACCTTTGAGTTAGTTTCACTAATGCTTTTAGAAGCACATCGACTCATTATATTAATTTTGATGACTCAAGGAAAGAAAAGTATTCTCAACATGCCTAATGGGATTTTTGGCCATCTTCCCAGTAGCTACCTAAAAATTACTGAGGTTATTGCTCAGTATTGATTTTAGCTATAGATTTAGCCATTGATTTCAGGAAGCCAGGGATGGCAGATGGACCAGCACAATAGAATGCAAACAGAATTACAATGAGAAAAAGATTTTTGTGAAGATTACTGTTGAACGTCCACTAATTTCCTTGGTTCCGATTACTTTCCAGTTGCACTAGAGATGTCAGGTAAGCAGGTTGATAGCAGCAATGCAGCAAACCACACTGGCTTGCCAATAACTTGCACCTTCTTGCTTCAAACTGTAAAGAAATGACATTGCAATCTGGATCTTTGGTTACCTAGCACTGGGCACTTAAAGATGGTCCTTACAATAAGGAGCTCTCTAGGTAGGGGATTACTGACTGAGGCATAAGAGATGCTGTATTTGGGAGACTCAGTGTGATAACTGCAAACCTAGTTAGTAGGTAATGAAGCTCTCTTCTTGCTGATGAATTAGTGGCAGAGTACAGGCTGAGTTGCTTTCTGTAATATCTCGCTGTTGAGGAACAAAGATGCATGTGAGGTAGTATGCTTGAAATTGCCTACTATTAACCTGCTCTTCAGAGCTGGTCAAGGTTAGAAAGCTTCATGAAAGCCCAGACTGAAGCTGTTGCCTGACACTGCTTCTCTGGAGTATCCTTGCATGTTGCTAAGGAAACCGGAAGGGAGATAAAAGAAAAATGCTCCTAGTTGTTCAGATAAAAGAATCTCAGATGAATGAAGGAGGCTAAATATTTTCTGTTTAGTAACAGGGCCAAACTGTTGCTCTAAACTACAGACCTCATTATACAGGGGAAAAATGAGAAAAGAAAACACATGATAGTAGCCCTTTTGACAGCCTCTGCTGGATTATATTTTTCTTCATCTTGGTAAAAGCAGATCAGCTGCCTTTGAACGCATGCAGTGCCTAGTTTAAGTCCACCATCTGAATCCTCCGAAGACAGGGAGATCCTGGCTCCACCATCTCTGTCACCTTCCTTGCATTTTCCTGCCCCATACACAAATCCTGTATAGGACTCTGTATGACCATAATTAAAGGAATATTTCAACAGCGTCCATCATGGGATTTTTACCATACAATCTCCCTGTGGTCTATTATCCCCGTTTTCAGAGGATAAATGCAGACAAAGGAGGATTTAAGTGATATAAGAGAAAGGCAAAAAGGTGGAGAGGGTGGACTAGACATGAATTAAATCCATGTCACTAGGCTTTCAGTATCATGCACCTATTTATTCCTAAGCATTGATTCCACCTGTATCAGCCTGCTACGTTCCCCCCTTTATCCCTTCTTGATATAAGTTATGGCTTTGTCTTCTGTGATGTTTGCCTCTGGCTTCCACTTTTCTGACTAGGAGTAGTCTGGCTCAAAGCCTTTAGCCTACAGAACAGCTAGGAATGCACAACAGGATGTAGAGATACCAACCTTTTCCTAGGACTCACAAATGAATGCTTTGTTGAAATCAAAGTTAGAAAGCCACAGACCTGGGTTCCTTTGCTTTGCTTTTCTTCCTGCAATCCATCCTTTCACTGATGTAATTTTATCAGTCAAGATTTTCCCTAGATGCAGTTTGAGGAAATAAAAAAAAGGGGAAAAGCTAAGAGAAAATGCCATCGGTTGGAGAGACCTGTGGCCATTGAAATGCCAAATGAAAGAACACCAAGGTATTTAGCATACTCATCAGCCTATTCAGTTTCAAATAACTCAATCTTGGACTCATGAAGTTTATATACAATCCAAATAAGTCTATGCCTTAACTCACTGCAGGTACTACAGAGAAGAAAAAAGCAGTTGAAAAAATTTCTAGTCATCCATTAACAATCAAGACTGTAGTTCATTTCTTCCTTTTAGTCACCCCATGCCCAAAGTTTCTTTAGCTTCTGAGTCAGAAATGTAAAATTATTGTTAGGCCTTTAAACATAGAGAAACTGCAGTTCATTATGTGTATGACATCTTCTAAGTGAGAATTCCAGCAGAAGGGCAACCCACACTTTCTGAATTATGCTGATATTTCCAGCCTCCTTTTCTCCCATCCAATCTTACCTGATATCTGGATGTTTTTGAAATAAGCTGAGAAAATTATCAAATTGAGTGCAAAGATCCTGGTAAGCTAGCATTTCCACTATCATGATACTGATTTTGGCCATTTCAGTAAATTTCAGTATCTCTGTCTAATACCTCACTGCTTTCTACCAAAGGGGTGTATGTCAGAGCAAGATTTATACCCGCTCTCCAATTAGTTTAAACCATTATCAACAACTGGAGATGCAATAAGGAAGAAAGGCTCATATTCATCAATATTGTGGGAACCTGCCCGTGTAGAAATACTTTTCCTGAGATTGGAAAAAATGCCTCATTTGCAGGAAACCATGCAGTTAAAACAGTTTAAGTATACTGTAACTCAGTTAAAATGCTTTTTCCTCCCTACTGAATGGTTTGGAAACAAGCGCTGATTTTTTTCTTATTTTTTTTTCCTTCTGACCTACTTCTTATTAAATTGTATTAAACAAGATTAAGTCTGCATTTGCATCAGCAACAACATTTCACAGTCAAATGCTGGCTGACAGAAAGAGCTAGCTTACTTTCTCTCCAATTCCATGCCATGAATCAGTGAATTAATTTACCAGTGGATGTGGAGAAGGGTGTCATGAAGCCGGTTTTATAACCAGCCATCAGCAGTGTGCATTGAAATTCGTGTAATGAGCAAATCCATCAGACAGGCAAACTGCTCTGAAATTTGGGCATTGCAGAAAGGAGAAGTCCCAATGCCAATTCCTGAAGGACAGTACCTGCCAGTGTTGACTTACATGATTTTGGTTTTTCTGGGACACTTCATGATCTATTATAAAATTTTCCTTTATTCATGTGAGTAATTCTTGTGATACTCAGTAAAATAACTTGCACAAATGAGAAGTACTTGCTTGAATAAGAGCTACAGAATTGGATCCTCTGGGAGTGAGTTCAGCAGGGATTCCTAAAGAATCCATCATTCTTAGTGAAAATCATAGACTTACTTGATTAGGAGAAAACACAAAATTATACACTATTTGTAAATCTTTACCATCACTTAAGATGTTTCTGCCTACAGTAAGCATAATTTTCAGACTTATTTCAGTGGAGCATGAAGCTAGAGAAAAGTTTACACCTTTCAGGTGACCACTACAGAGGCCCTGAAGTGGCTTGATAGCAGAGGTCAGTCATTTAGCACAGGCAGAGAAGTCACCAGTGGAGCTGTGTGGCAGGGGCACTAAATGGGAATGCACCCAAACCTCCTCTCTTTTTGGAGCTGTCCATCTTCTGAGTGTGAGCTCAAATACCAGATATCCAAGAGGGGGCTATTGTAGGGGAAAAAAAAGAAACACCTCTCCAACTCAATATTTTAAATATGTATGTATAGTATTTGTCAGATAGAGCCCTGTGAAAAAAAAACCTAATTGTGAGCACTTGGTCAGTCTGGCAACACTAAAGGAAAGTTCACTAAGGAAGGCAGCTGTGTTTAAAATAGAAATTATCTATAAAAAAAGAACTATTTAAAAATTGATTTAGATGAACTTCACTCGTGTGTTTATTAGACTTGAAGACCACAGCCTGGAAGCGTGAAAGCACCTTTTGCTTGTCAAAAATCAAGACAGTCTGACATCAGAAGTGTTGGGGTGTGAAGCAACCTACAGGGTTTGACTCACAGTAAAGAGCTTCAGAAAAGGTAATGAATGCCAAGGGCCTCTGAGGGAAAGCAGGGACTCCCAAGATGTTGTGATGGCTCAATTACCGTATTCTCACTGCCTGAGTAAAATTACTGCAAGATTTCTGTGTGTGTCTTGCTGTTTAATTGTAGTCTTTAAGCTTTGAAAGACCAAGGTACAATACTTCCAAATATCAGATCCAGGGAATCACCCAAACTGACAATCTGAGTACATTAAGCTGTATACTTACCATTAGTACCATTCATGCTTCTGTACCTTCATTGATGAACATATTCCAGGCTCCCAAAAGTCAGCTGCTGCTGTTACAGACAGAGCTGCAAGCAGAGTTTTGTATTTCAGAACCCTGAGCTCAATACCCATTATTGCTCCTTATGGCAATTTTAAAGATGTGCTTTATTTAAATAAGCTTTTCTTCATCAAAATAACTGTAGCAGATGTTTTATGTTCTATTTGTTTTGCTATGTGGTAAGGCTGCAGAGAGCGATTAAATTAACTCCCTAGGTGGCATATTTCTAGGGTGAAACTAAACAAAAAGAAA
Source organism: Thinocorus orbignyianus (assembly GCA_013400375.1). Lineage (NCBI taxonomy): Eukaryota > Metazoa > Chordata > Aves > Ciconiiformes > Thinocoridae > Thinocorus > Thinocorus orbignyianus. The sequence goes on along the minus strand of VXBW01001320.1, from coordinate 283,196 downwards.
TCAAAGCGTATGTCCAAGGGCAATTCAAGCATGCATTCAAGGGACAGATAGATTGGCATTGCTACTTTTACTGATTCTTTAGATGATGACATTGTTTGCAATAAAAAGTGTACATCATGTTCTTGACATCTATGGGGCATTTGTGTGTGTTATCACACTGGTGATAATGTAGTTCAATTAATATTAAAGCTATGGTGAACTTATCTTTGTTCTCCTGAATGACAATTCGCTATATTCCTCTACTTTTTGTACATTTTTTTTGTATCAGTAATATTCTTCTACTATACAGATGAATGTATATCACAATTAAAAGTGGTATTGGAGAAGGGTATTGGGTCACAAGGCTAGAATGAAATTACTGTTCATTAAAGAACAGTAATAACTTATTTGACAAAATAAAACGTGTATAAAAAAAATTCTTATTAGCAATTTCTTGAATTTGGGTTATGGAAACTTGATTACGCTGCATTCACTTTGAGAAGCAAAGCTGCCCTAGGAATGTTTCTTCAAAAAGTAGTAATAATAAAAATATTATCTATTTTAAAGCTCTTTGTATACTGAGGAAATAAGCCCAAACACTGTACAAATTCAGTAGTGAGGTATCTGCCATGATTTTTGCCTTGCTTGACATCATTGACAGAACGATAGATCCACCCACGAGTCACTAACACTATGACAAACTGTGTTGTGCCAGGATGACAACTTTTCTCATCTAAATGAAAAAAAAAAGTCAAGAAAATGTCACCATTCTCAGATTGAAGTCTTCTGACAAAACAAAGCTAATGACACCACAATATTCTTTCTCAACAGATGCCTTTTACTGTAATTTTGGTTTGAGAAACATGCTTTGAACACAGGATATTCTTGAAGGCATTAATAGGGATCTGGGGACTGATTCTGTTCTCTGCTTTCCAAGTCTGGATATATGAAATTGTTCTGATTGTATCCACATTTGATAACTAGATGGTGGGGCAGAACATATTTAAGTGCAAACTTGAGAACTTGTGCACTATATCTATGTAGAGGTATTTCTGTCTATACAGCACATTTTTGTGTGGAGTTCTCCACAAATGAAAAAAAAGAATAGTAATGATGTTTGGACTGCTTTTAGGAGAGATAAACACTACTTAGCTTTAATTATTTCAACCTAGACTAACTTCTAACTGAGGGTTTGGTTTTTCAAGCTGTTGAGATAGTAAAGTTAAAGGTGCTTAGTATCTCACACTGTTAAACTCAGAGATGTCAGAAAGTAGGCTGACATCAGATGACTGATGATGTCAAAAGATTGGAGACAGAAGATAGGCTGAATTATACCAGGCAGTACTTACTACATATAATGGGCTATTATTCTAAAGAGAATTTACGTTGAAAAAAAAAATAAAAGCCAGTAGAGATTAAGGCAGCTAGAAAAGCTAGCTTGAATATTTACACTGATACCTAGGTCAGATAAAACATGAGCTCACAGTTAGGAAAATGGTCAGAGATAGTCAACACTTCCATTCCTGCCTCTTTATGCTGAACTGTTGCTCTGCGTGTGGCTGACCCTGAGCTCCCTGTGAGGATTGTGTCACTGGCATGGTGGGGTCCTTCTCAGGGTGCTTGGCTTGCCATTTTGGAGAAAAGGAGCAAAATCACAGAGAAACTAAAGCAGCTTTGATGAGGTTATTCTGGAAGTCTGTGGTAGAGAAAAGATGTGCCAGGTTTCGTGCTACCTTTCTGACCATCTGACTGGGAATGAGTGCTCATCATTTATTGTCAAAGAAATAACTGGTGGTAGCTCAGCTAACCTTACCAGCTGCTGTTGTTGCTTTTTTAAATCAGCATAAAGCATTTTCAGATCCCTGCAGTGTGCTTCCATGGTTTCTTAGCTGTGGTAAGAGGATCCCTATGGTGTGCTTCCATTATTTCTTAGCTGTGCTGTGAAACCCTGACAATCCATATCTCTTCTCTGCAGTGCCTTCCTGCCAGTGCGTGCATATATGCATCTACTTCCAAGGCACATATACCCATGTGCTTCTCTTCTCTTTACACTTCTTTTTCATTCCTTTGCATAATTTATCCATGCCAGTTTGACATCAAGTATTGTATTTCTGCCCATTTATTTTTTAGTGGACAATAAGCAAATGGTATAACACAAACCAGCACAGCACGAGGAAAAAGTACACCAGGGAGTTGGTGGACTGGGTGGTCCTAACTGGTAGACTCAAGGAGGTATTCCAGATTAGTCCCTGCCCTGTCAGATGTTATTGCTTACTGTGGGGCTGATTCTAGAAGTGCTTGTATGCCAAAATCCCATAGATAAAATCGGTTTCTGTAATGAGGACTTGAAATTTCAGATTCTTGGAGAAAAAGGTTTCCTTCAGCTGACTGAAGAAGTGCCCCACACCTCTTTTCAATCTCTGCATATGCATATTTCGGACCTGAACTGATATGCTCTGTGTGTGTTGTATGTGTGTGTTGAATGCACTCTCTATGTCAAGGTAAGCATTTCTGCTTCCACCACTATTTTCTTTCAGCTTAAATGACAAGTCTGAAAAATCTGAAAAGTGTATGGACTGTTTAAAGGTCCAGTAAATTTTTAATAATTTAGAGGAATAATTTATCTCCAATTTAATTTTAAAATATTGTGTCTTGCTTACCACAAATTTAAAATATCTGTTTTCTGTTCTCCTGTCTTGTGTCCTGCTGAATCGGGAAGGTGGACAAGATGGCCAGTCTCTACAACATTCATGTCCGCACAGGTTGCTTCTGTAACACAGGAGCCTGCCAGATGCATTTGGGTATAAGCAATGAGGACATCCAAAGGAACCTGCAGGTTAGTTTCTGAATGAAATTACATTATATACTGCCTGTGGAAAATACCTGGATTCCATGACCCAGGAGACATCTTCTAGCTATCAGTTCTGAATTTCCTGAAGGATGGGAGGTTTGAAAGGGAGAAGAAAATCTGGCTCTGTGTCTGCCAAATGTGGTATGATGAGGCGATGGAGTTAAGTTGTTACTCTAGGACATTCTCATCAGTCTTTTGAGAACGATCCAATTGAGTTACTGACAACATTATTGTGTAGGGAAAAGCATTTTTATCATGTTACTTGCACATATACTTTGAGTTTGCCTTTTCCCTGGGTACTGACTGTATTCTTCCTTCCCTGATAAAGATTTACATGTTTAAACTGCTTGTGGGAGAGGACTTATTGTCCTCAAGGGTCCCTGGAGAAATGTGGTTAGTTTCCTTAGGATGTTAGGTAGGAACTCATTTACTTATTTGCACAGCAGGAACCTCTCTCCTCAGTCAATCAATCAATACTTGGCAGAAGAGTTACATGTGTATTAACAGATGCAACCTCATTTTGCAAATGTTGCTTCTGCTCTATTGTAAAGGAGAAAAACTACATGAAACCGCATTAAAATATTTACTACTACTGTATTGCATACTTTGATATAGGGGTTTTTTTTTTTAATTTCTTCTTGCATAAAAGGCGTTTGTGTTCATTCAACTGTGACATTTACTTTAAAAAACCCTCATGTAAATAGTCTATTCACACTTCCATTTTTTATGTAATAGAAATGTGTAAATAAATGAAATTCTGAGGGGGGGAAAATACAAGCTACTGCACTTACAGGAATAAAGATGCTGACTTAGGACTAAATCTTGTGTCCATTGGCGAGCTAATGTTAGAAGGATGAGCAAAAAGGGTCTCTAGCTCATCTCGCTAAAGGTAAGTGGCAGCATTCCCTGACCCACTTACTGAAGGAAAAACTTCCACTCTAAAGGAGAATTTTCATACAGAGAATGCTGTATGAAAGACATATCAGATGGAGGGTTATCTATGTGGAGATTATTGTTAGAGTATTTGAAGCCTTTTTCAACAAAGATTTTTCATGAGTGGCAACTTGTGCTCTTCAAAGGAGGAAGTGCTAGAGGGAGGGAAGACTAATTCCCTCCGTCCTGAAAGCAATGTGTTGGCTGGATCACCAAGACAGATTTACTGCATAACCAATGACAAGAGAAGTCACTTCAGACATTGGAGCTCTAGATTCAAGCCTCTGTTTTGCTAATATCCCAGTTTAGCTGTCCATTGGACTATTTAACACAAGTCGTGAATAAACCACTGATAATATAAATTGAAACTGTTCTGACAGCAAATATCAAAAAACTGTCCCAGAAAAATCAGCAGTCTTATGGTTTGTTCACTTATCTGAAAGTGACATCCTAATTTAAATCCCAGTAAACTATGCAGATGAGATTGGAATATACCTGGAGACTGCTGTAGCTAACAGACCATCCTGGGACATAAAAACTTCTTCTGATTCTTGACATGTTTTTGAGAAGTTTCTCTTGCCTTAGGGTAAAATAGGGCAAGCATCTCAAAATTATCTTATTTCCAGCCTGAGTAAGTAATAAGATAGTTGGCATTTTTTTTTTCTTCATTTTCTCTTTGTATTCATGAGTTAACTTTGTATTTTTGAAAACAGTTGTTCAGGTTGAGATTAAGAGACTTGTGAATAACTGTCAAACTGGAGGAAGATAAAGCAAAGTCTGTCATAATAGCTCTCTGGTTTTCTTCCTCTTTCAAACTAGGCTGGCCATGTCTGTGGAGATGATGTAGACCTAGTCGATGGACATCCCACTGGTTCTGTGAGAATATCCTTTGGCTACATGTCTTCTTTTGAAGATGCACAGGCTTTTTTGAAATTCATTATAGCCACCAGACTCTCCAAGTCAGACGCTGAAAATGCTTTCCAGTCCTCTGTTACAAAGCTGACGAGAGAGTCTGTCCCAGATGACCACCCTTCCTTTAACAACATGGATAAATTGTGTCCAATACTGCACAACTCGGACAGAGAACCCAGGAAAAATTCATCTGCAACAAGGACAACTGTCAACTGGCAGCCACCAGAAGCTGAGGCAGAAAGCATAAGGGCAGCTGTTTCTGAGTCTGCAGTACCAACATGTAGAAGAGGTGGCAAGCCCATCACTGTCACCAACATCTACCTCTACCCGATCAAATCCTGCTCTGCATTTGAGGTATATGCTTTGAATCATTCTTATGCATTCATTTCAACCATGTGTTTTTCCTTACCCCGGTCGGACATGTAGACCAGGAATAGAATGTCACATACTGAGGTTCTAGGAATCAGATACTAGGAGGCACTTACCTGGGTGCCTGTTTTTCCTTTTCTCCGATTTCTAGGATCAAGTCCTGCGTGCTAAGGTACTTTGAAGGATTTTCAATTAGGCTGAAGTTAGAGGATGCGAATGTCTTCTGCTCTTCTCCCTCTCCTCTCCACCTCCAAGAGACAAATCTGCACATAATATGCAATCTTGAAGAAAATAGTTGGATTTGCAAAACTTGACTAAAATATAATCAAGTAATTAGTATGCTTTTACAGAATGACGTGTGATGGACTTGTAGGCATTGATGGGTAGGCAGCAATTGAGAAATAACTTGATTAACATGTTATAATTGAGAGGAGACTGATTTACATTACAAAGAAATGTTATCATTAAAAATACATTTGCAACAGAAATATGACATTTAAGTGTTGCTGCACTATTTGAAAGTTCACTCTTTGAAGATTTTAATTGCTTTTTTACCAAGTTAATAATATCATCACCTTAGCTGTGACTTTTTTTTTTTTAAATAATGCATGATGAAATAGGTGTATGGCCCACACATGACCTAGAATGTGACTCTGCTTAGTACCATACTGGGAAGTGATTTAATGAATGTGACTAACGGTATAACTTTCCCTATGAAAATTTGTTGGTATATGTCATTGTCTCGCGTCTGAGTGAAAATTGGGGTCAAACCCATTGACAAATCACCTGCATTTAAATTATGGCTTCTCGGCTGATTTGATAATGATTTATTCTTTTTTTTTCTTAATGCAAAAACAGGCTGGGGAATTAAAGCAAACACTGTCAAATGATCAACAAAACATCTGTATTTTTTAATTTGGTTTGGCTTATGATGTCTTTAATTCAAAGGCACTGTCTTGAGCATTAAATGAGACCTGAACAATCAATTTCCACCCCTTACTAACCTCCCACTAAATCAAGCTTTAGAAAATCAAAGTAATTCCACATTTAATGTGAAAATATTTTAACCTTTGTTTATGTGTTGTAGTTATTATAGTTGTACTTCAGAAACCCTCTACAGAAGCTGCTGAAATAGGTTGTAGCAGTATTCAGACCCCTTTGGGGTTAAATTCTATTTTTAATGTGGAGGATGCTGTTGTGAGATACATACCACAACATTCAGTGCTAGGAAAGCTTTGAAGTGAATGTGGCCAGGAGCAGGTAAGATGTACCTAAGCATGAAAGAAAGCTTATGTTTCCCCACAGTGTGAGCCAGGTTTCTTCTCTTCAAGCCCTCTGAGGGTAAACTCCAGGTGATAAATTCACATAATACCAATACTCCATGGCAGACAGAGCTGCAGTTTTATATGGAGAGAGAAAATCCCCATGCCTCATGAACAGTTCTTGTGCCAGGTATGTGTTAATAGGCACAGCGTAAAAGCAGGGTTCATCTTACCTTAACTGACCCCTCTTAAGATAGATATTATTCTGCAGCAGTGAGAGATGGATACCTGCTAATTCATTTTATCATAAAATAGGCATCTGCAGTAGGAAAAATTAATTGTTCCTGAATATTTCTGTGTCTTTCCATTGACTGCAAGAGAAATCCAAGGCAACTTGGATTACACAGCTAACACTAGCTGATTTGAATAGTTTAAAAATAGATATTTATATTGCAACTACATTATGAGTTTTAACTTTGTATGCATAAAGTCATTTTCAAAATATGTTGTGGTATTTTTTGATAACAAAGCATCAGCCGCATTGAACCCAGTCAGCCAAGCACTGTCAGAGCCTATATTGCCAAAAAGTAATATGTAATTAAACATATACTGGATTTAGTATATAGTATTGGAAGGGACTGGAAGTCCCCTAGAAATAGCATTTAGTTCTTCTCCTCCCCTTCCCAAAGAGCACTTTTTTGTGCATTTCCACTTAGTTCGTAGAAGATATGTGAGTAGGATTTTCTATATTGAAGTATTTCCCCAAAGAAAACATTTGCTTTTGTGATCTTCTTCCTGTCCACCAGGTATTATTCTTTTATTTTTTCTTCCAAAATGTCAGAGTGGCACTTCTAGATGTGTCATACATTTATAACCAGCTTGTGAAAGATGTATCAGACTCATTGTCTGCCTATAGAGGAGATAAAAATGGAAACGTACAGCCCACCATTCATAATGAGCTTTAAAACTCATTTAATCCTGTCCTAAATCAAGCAATGGCTTGGTCTCTTCCTGATGGGTAAGAGTTAAATAGGAAGGCATCTCTGTGAGAACCGACACCACCACTAACTGCAAGGGCGTACCACCCTCCGTAAATCTATGTATGTCATTAGTGCAACTTCAGCCTGTGTCACCTTGAAAGGGGAAAGTAACCCATGCCACATGCAGTGGAGTTTGAAGCAAGACATGCTAGGGAAATGTTACTGCAATGAAATGGAATGAAGTCCTGAAAATCATTTTGCCTTCTAAAATATTGATTATACCAGGCTTTATCATGAAAAGACTGAATCCTATAGAAAGTTATTCCTTTGCTGTTCTCTTATTGGTCTTTGTAATACAGACTTCACACTTAAAATTATATTATGTCCTTACTTTATTAAACTTCTAGACTTCTGAAGTAATAATCATGTAGCTTGTAGTTTCTTTGGTCGGTCTTCAGTTAGAATCCAAGAACTGAAATTCAGTTTGACGTTTTAAATCTGAAATACCTTTAGATGCCTTGTAGTTGTTGGAAATTTAGAAAAGCATTTTCCCAATTGAAAACTTTGTTAGCTATTGAGTATCTCTAAGCTAGCTGATGTGAAAAGGTGAAGGTGAATGAGACATTTGGAGCAATAAATTCACTCATCTTGTGATACTTGGATACTTGAGATCACAATCTCATAGATTTGTGAGTTCAGGTGCAGGCCTCCGGCTGGTATAGGAGGTCAGACCTTTAGCATGTGTTGTAAATAGGCTTTATTGTAAGTTCATGATAACTTGTGTTTACCTAAAATAGTATGTGCAGTGGAAAATTCCAAATAACTGTGTGTGCAGGACCCATCACATCTGTCAGTGCAATCTGCCCACTGACTTACCGGTTGCAGGATAGACGACTTGATTAGTGTCAGGAGGACAAACTCGATGAGGATGTGAGTACAAACTCACAGCTGTTTCATCTCCTCTTCAGAGTCACATAATCTCCTACTCTCTTAAACTCTGATTTCTCTGTTCTATTCTAAGTGTTTTAGTATGGGAGGTGCTTGACCTCCAGAGAGCAGAGTGCTTTGGCAGCTAGGAGGATGAAGCTTGGCATGAAGATCATCAGCTCACTGCAGGTCACTTAGTTCCTGCAGCATGTTAGAAAGTGTTCCCAGCCATGGGGAGGTCTCTGTTCAATGTCATTCCATGGGTTTAGTACACATGGCACAGAAAGCAGAGGGCAGAGTATTTTAACTCAGCTTCTTAAATGCACTTTCTTTTCCCGACAATTATTTTATTAAATGGGGAGAAGCAGAGAAGAGGACTAACGTCTATTCCAGACCACTTTTTTCTTCTTTTCCAGCATAAAAATGTGTTTTAAACATGCATTTTTAAATATGAACATCTCTCATGTCAATGAATTTTGCATAATTACATAATACAATGTGCCCTGTGAAAAAAGGTTGGGGCTTTAAACATTAATAACTTTATTATTCTTGCAGTAGATTTCAGAGTATAAAAATTGCATCTCAACGCAGAAGACAAATTAGCTTTTAATTTAAAATACAATGCAAATTCCTAGCGATCAGTGGATAAATTATATGTATACCACTAACATTTTTAAATGTACATAATTTAAAACCTATTCAGTGATTCCTTTAATGTGTTCTAAAATTGTGTTAGCCTTTATGATGACATTACTGTGAACTATGGAGAAATGCAGCCCAAAATGTTTTAAAGAAAATTCTGAAAGAAATCCCTAAAACCAGTTTTTTGCAGTGGATATTTTTACATTGCAAGAAAAATGTACTAAAGCAGATAGGACAATACCATGTACTGGCTGCACTATGCAATGATCCTTGCTTACAACAAGTAGAGAAGACCTCGTGTTGGCTGATTAGCTCACCTGCCAGGCCTGGAATGAAGGTGTATGCTAGCATTTCTCACTAAAATCATAGTATCCCAGCTTTCCTTTTGCCCACCCACTTCTAATTTATCTCTGTAGTCAGAGATGGTCACATAACTTCAGGGAATCAAGTTAGAAGCTATACAATGCATCATAGCTTACTGTGATGTATGCTAACCTGTTGCAGAATGGCTGCGGGAGCAGGGCCCTGGATCCACGGAAGCATTGTACAAGCAATCCTCTTGTTAGCCTAAGTGTTTAGCATAAGTAGGATTTTAGCCACAGTAGGCCTCAGTGAGAACTGCAAGTTATGCTGACAAGGAAGAAGAGCCAAGGTCACACAGACCCTGCGAGAATGATAAACAAGGAGAGAGGGAGAGTGTCCTTCTGGAATGTTGGAGAACCTTGAAGCAGAAACTGCAAGTAGTGTATGAACATGTAATCTTTAGAAGCCTAGCCAATTAGTGTGTGACAAGTAGGCATAATTTACAATAAGCGTATAAATATCTGAGCTATCCGAATAAACACGGGAGCTTGCTTTATCACTCATATTGAGTCAGCCGCATGTCTTCCCGGGCCCCTCCCAACACTAACCTGTGTTGTTTTACTTTGCAGTAAGCTTCATTGGCTGCTTTACTTCACTGAATTGGATGTCTGAATGTACATATTTAGTGACATTTGAGTGCCCTGCCTGACCTCCTGCTGCTGGTCTGCTGGGATATGGATCATCTTTGCAGCCTGTGTTGTATCTGCTGGCCTTGGGCAGAAATCTCAGACATAATCTGAGGGAGCTGAATTGAACCACACTTCTCACGTCTCAGATGAAAGCAGAGCAGGCCCGAACTCTCTAATTCAGTCGCTTGTAATCATTTAACAATCTCTTCAGCCTCTTTGAAATAATGGTAGGAGATGGTCTGCACAGGCCACAAGCCTGAGTGCTGAGAATAGAAATGTATGTGGTCTTCCATGCTTGTCTCCAGTGTCAGTATTAGAATCATAGAATCATCTAGGTTGGAAGAGACCCTTGGGATCATCGAGTCCAACCGTCTACCCTACTATACAAAGTTCTCTCCTACACTGTATCCCCCAACACCACATCTAAATGACTCTTAAACACATCCAGGGATGGTGACTCAACCACCTCCCTGGGCAGCCTGTTCCAATGCCCGACCACGCTTTCTGTGAAAAATTCTTTCCTGATGTTCAGTCTAAAATCAACAGACCAGCTCTGACTGTTTCATGATCATCTGTGATTCTCTGCCTAAGGCAGGGGACACAGTTATTTTCTGGTTTCAACTTTATTTATTGGGGTCCTAGCAGCATATGAAATGGAGTAAGTTGTTGTGAAAAATGGGACAGTGTATGGGGGACAGTGTATGAGGGACAGTGTACAAGGGACATCCATGAGAGGACAGGGACTCACTGCTGGGCACATGTGTGTATGATTCTTGTTACAATGGCAAATACCCCAAGGAAGGGGGAAAATGAGCTGAGGACCTGTAGTTGTGTGCTGCATTATTACCTGCCATTATTTTGGACCAGGGGTATTTCGAATGGAAGGTGTGGATTGTTTCCAAATATCTGCTACCTAATCAGCTGGGATTTCCACATAATGCCTGTCACCATGTAAGAATTAGCTGAAGCACTGATTGAAGAAAGAACGTTTCATTTTGCTCCTAAAACCTCTTGCTTTCAGTGGAGGGTGAACAAACACTTAAGCTATTACGTGAATAAGATTGCTGTCCTGAAGTGGAACCAAAACAGTTGAATGTTACAACTGGGAGCTAGAAATCACTGTCTTTGTGCTCTTTTTCTATTTTCCTGCTCTTTTAGTTTGTTCTGCTCTTTATATACTGCAAATTCTGTAAAGATCTGTTGCATCCTTGGGAGGATTCGTGAACTTTTCTTTTGGAAGGCAGATTCCTTAGCAGGAAATTCTTGCAGTTCTCAGATGATCGCCAGCTGTTCCAAATGCATTTTGTAATCTAATTTTACAGGATAACCAGAAAATACTGGTCTCTCCAAAGAATAATTTCCAGCAAAGATAAAAGTCTATTCTTAGCTGCTACTGCAGGTTTTGAACTATGATTCCTCTCCTAAAGAGACATGGCAAAGGTTGACATAATTTCTGTACTGATAGGTGCTTCCACAGCATGGTTTCAGATAACATTGTCAGACCTAAAGTTTTGATTTTTGACTGATTTTTTCATCCATGCTCACTTAAAAATCTGCCAAAGAATATTATATATCATTTAGGTTGATAAAATAGATTCCTTGCCTTTAAAATTCTTCCATGTGCTTCCTGTGTTCAATACAGGTAATAGCATTGTGGCCAAACTACGTAGAGTTCAGCTTTAACGCTTTACATTTTCAGTTTCAGAGTGTCTGCCCTGAGCTTTCTGTGGTCAGGCTGTCAGTGACAAGCTACTGCTGCAGGCCCCTGTATAACCAGGAAAAATTTATAACAACGGGATATTGTGGATTCTATGGGGTTTTAGATAGAACACATGCTAAACAAAAATGTGATTTTTAATTAATCTAACCCGTGCTTCCAGCTATGCTTTTCTTCGGAGCATCAGACTGTGCCTGACATATCTTTTTCTCACTACTTTTTGCTAGTCTTTTTCTAGTCAATTAATGTGAGCTGTGCTATGCTTCTCTGCAAGAATTCAACAAAGTTCAGCTGTAGTAAACTTTCAACTGTGACTAGCAAGCATACATAAGCTGAAGCAAGAAGCCGAAATGCATAGCTTTATGTAAAAAGAATGGTATAAATATTTTAACACTCTGAAGGAGAAAGCAGTTATTAATATCACCCAAAGGCATTACTAAAATTGCTCTCTTTTTGGATTTCAAGATTACCATCTGTGTAGCATCAGTAACAGATGTTCTTTTCACCAGAAAAATGTACATGAAAGCAAGGACAATATGCTTGTGTAGGCTATTGGATGTAAAGAGTGTTGTAGAAGTAATGGAAGAATAGAGAGCAAAGCAGACAATGTGTTTTGTTGTAAGGGGTTCTGGAGAAAGTATTATGCTCCTCGCTAAACCAGAAGCCTCAGTGGTGGAGGTTTGCTCAGATGAATTTGTTGATAAAGTGATTCCAGTTTTATGAAAACTATGTTTTTTCAGAATTTTGAATTTCACGTTTTTTCTTGCTTTTTATTTGCTTGGTTTTTCCTTAATTCATACAACTCCCATGAAATATCCGTGCTTTGTAAATTAGAAGAAAATTGTTTGGAGAGTTATCCTAAGAATGGATGAGTATAAAGCTGGAAAGTTTTCAGAGTGTTTCAGTTTCAGAGATTATTTAGTCTATTCTTACAGCTCTGTTAAATCGAAGTGTATGATAATATGTAACAAATTGTAATAACTCCATTTTGTTTTGTCAGCTGTGTACAGTTGTATCTGTATCTTTGATTTGCAATCAGAGTTTCTCATATAAAGGCTGACATTGGCTTTCGCAAGTTTTCCTGATTTAAAAAATGTCATTAATGGGTTATTTTCCCTCTCTCTTTTCTTTTCAGCATGAATCTATTAATGTAGGTAACATGTTCTAAGCATTTGTATCCCCTCCTGTTGCTTTCCCAGGTTACAGGATGGCCAGTAGGAAACCAGGGCTTGCTGTATGACCGAAACTGGATGGTTGTAAACCAGAATGGAGTCTGCATGACTCAGAAGCAGGAGCCAAGGTTGTGTCTTGTAAATCCCTCAATTGACTTGGAGCAAAAAATTATGGTCATTCAGGCAGAAGGTTAGTAATCCATTTCTCTCCTCTGTTATTGGTGCCTATGTTCTAGGCAGAAACAGCTGCATGCGCCCCCCCATATGCTGTGTATACTTACTGACCTCGGGGCCAAATTCTGCTACCAGCTGTGAGCACAGAAATCCCAGGCTGTGATATACAACCCTGGGTAGTTTCCTACCTTGTTGTTGGGATGGACAAAGGGTAGACAGAGACACTCGATGTGCAGTCATGAAGTGGATACTTCAGGAAGGAATAACGAATTGACAGATATGGAAATCTACTGACTAGTGCATCTCTCCACATCATGAAGCCTCTAGGGACTGTTACTGCTGCAAAGGTATAGGAATAGGAGTCTAATATCAAACACGCTGGCCAAAGTCCTTCCCATCTTATATCTGTCCTCCTCCCAGCTGTGAGACTAGAGGCGTAGAATCTTCAGTGAAAATCAGTATGAATTAAAATAAGGACCAGACATCATTTAGCTCAGTTAAACACTTGCAGGCAAGTATTTCATGATGTTTGTTCTGCTTTGGATTCATCAAAACCCTTTTTATTCTCTGCTGAGGGGAAAAAAAAAAAGAAAAAACTAATGGCAAGTATTACAGAAAGGTCTTTGCTACTTGGGGGCGCAAATTATTTATTTTGCTAACAGTGCTATTAGCACTGAATGCCTGAACAGGTTTGCATTCCACAAAAGTCATTATTAATGCCAAGTTTGCATGTGGCTGAATGGTGTTTGTCATTTCCCTGGGGTCTAGCATTTACTCAGCCTGTATGTCTTAAGCATTAATAATATATGTGCCCACATTTTCAGCAGCTAGAGCAAAACAAGAGAAATCTATATTCAGATTTTCACCCTTTACTAGAAATCATGTGAGTGGATCTGTAACTACGGTCTCCTTTATGTTTGTGTATTACAGCTATTGTCCTCTCCAGCTGTTTGAGCACCCTCCATAAAATTAAACTTGACCAGTTGATTTCTTTTGTCTGGAATAGACTTGTCCAGTGTATATTTGGGTGCTTCCTCTAGTCTCATGTGATTTATTTTTTTTTGCGTGTGTTTCAGATTCCAAACACAATCAGGTCTCTTAGGGATTCTAGACTGGCTCATTGACACAAACACTGTTATATTCCATTCTTGCCTCTATAACCTTTCTTTGCAAAAAATATTAACTGACTTCAGTTCCATGTGGAGCACCTTGCACCTCAAATTTTTGTAGTACAGTTGCATAGACAGCCTTCTCTCACAATATTTAAGTGCTTCAGAACTAATTGTTCCTAGTAATTCAGTTGCTTTCCACCTCTCTTCCTTCCTGCTTGCAGGTAGAGTGTGATAGCAAGATACTTCTTGCTCGCAGATATAATGTAAAGTCTTGTCCAAACCCTCTCCATTTATCCATTTTCAGAGGTTCAACCCTGTTGGGCCTTTTGATTGCTTCATTTCACTCTTCTGAGTATGTTCTTCATTTTTTACCTTTCTAGTACCACATTGTTCAGACAAGTTCACATCCATTAGTATGTTTGCCTGTCAATAGTACCTGCACTGACATGCTTCAGAGAATAAAGAAGTTTTCTCAGACAAAAATGACAGTCAAGGCACCTGTTTCTCACTGAGATTTAGAATCTCTTGCCAGAGTTAGTGCCAGAGTGAAATTCATCTCCAAATCCTTTGTTTTATGTTGTGTCATGTTTGGAGTTTTCACTGTCATTCAACTTGCTTCCCATGAAAGTGGGAACCATTTCCACCCAGAAATGATTGACCACAATTGTGGGCAACTTTTCTACCCAAAAAAGATTGATTAGACCTCCAGTGTGCACCAACAGAACCATGGTTGGCATTTATTTACAGCCTGCTTTGGTACAGCCAGTATGTAACAATAGAGTAATTTTATTATTTGATACTGACTAGATAACAATAAGCTTTGCCCATAAGGTGGATTGAGCCCTCTTTTTGTAATAGTCCTGCTGTTTTTCACTCTTTTAGTGTACTTGCAAACTGTGGTATTTTTTTAGAGCTCTCATTTTCTTGGGGAGACTATTCCAGAGGTTACTGCTCATAAGGTACCACAGTGATGGAACACATAAGACACATAAGACTGAGCAGATAAATCTGCAGGAAGTTACTCCTGTATTTATTCTGTTTTTTTTTCATCTTACCTGTAGTCTCAATGCATGGTTTGTTTGTTTGTATTAAATTTTTAATTTTTTTCTTTTATCCCTTCACATACATGGGTCATTGTTCTATCTGTCACTAAATTCATTTCATGGCAGACTAATTTAATTTAATTTGTTGACTCTTCCCTTGAAAATCCCATGTTAATTGCTGTTGCTTTTGTCACCACTGTCTCCAGCCTGTCAGTAGATTGTTGCTAACATAGGGCCTGAAGCTGAATGGCACGTATGTAGCTGGAGCAGAGATCAGTGTGGTGGGGAGCAGTAGCCCTCTGATGAGCTAGGATGGCTGTTGTGCAGCTCAGAGCCTTCGCTGGGCTGCATCGGTGGCTAATTGTGTTTCAGACATACAGCGCTTAGCCTGCTGACTACAGCTCCCTCCAGGTCTCTTCCAGCTTTGTCGCTTCATGGATTTCTTTCTGCCACTGGATGCACCCCACCCAAACTGCCTTTCCTCAGCTATGTAAGGATAGTTCCATTTCCTCCAACCTTCTCTCTCCTCACCCTGCCCTCACAGTCCCTGTGCAGAGTTTCTCTATTCTTCTCAATGTGGTGGGGTGGTGAGGAGTGGTTGAGAGTAGGCACCAGCGGTGAAAAAAAGGAGAGACAGAACCTTTGAGCTGCACATTTACTGTCCTCCTGCTCTGGTGAATGCGAAAACCCAGCGACTCCCAGCTGACAAGATGATAACAACAGTCAAGTTAACTGCCTTCCCCCCGCTCCTCTGCGAGGACGCTGTAACCACTCTGCTTTCTCTACCAGTTTCTCTGCTACCATCTGCGCTTTCCTCATTGTGAGAGCAGGCTGTGGCAAACATCTCCACACAGATCGCCCTTTGCTGTCTGGAGGTGTCTCTCTCCAATAGAGAGAGCCTAAGGCAACCACGCTGCTGGATTAGGTGCCTCTGGTAAGTGCCTAAAGCCAAGTTGGGGCAAATCCCATGTAGCTGAAGCATGTGGCCTTCTTAAAGAACATTTTGCTCTTACACTATTAGATTATGGTGAAGACTTGATCTGTGCCACTTTTGAAACATAATGAGTCTGTTCTCTCTCCCCCTCCAGGCACCTGCTTTCCTCTCCCTCCAGAACTTTTCATTAGTAGAAAATTTGCTTATGGCTATTTTATTTCAGTATGGTTTAATATTCTCTGTCTTCTCTGTCCAACAAAATAAAATTGTCAGCATGATTTAGTGTGACGGTAACTACTTTAATACCTTTTGCTGAATCCTCCGTGTGCTGACACTACTTCCTGTTCTTTCTTTAACCTGTGCACGTTGAGTGTCTCTGTAGCCTAACAACCGTCCCTGGATGGGCCGATCTGCTATCTGACTGACCCAGCTGTGCAATCCTTCTGCCACTGTGGGTATCAAGAACATCAGACTGGGGCTCTAGACAAGACCAAAGCTGCTTGAAAGCTTAGGATCTTTCCCTAGCATGCTTGCAAAGTTAATTGGCTGGCATGGCTGTTGGGGAACTGATCCCTGAGGAAGCAAGTGAGAGCAGAGGGAGAGGAAAGGTTTGTGCTTGATCTCTCTTTGGCTGTACGTTACTACAGTAGAAGGGGAGAGATTTTGACTTTGAGAAACTGCATTTCTGAATTTTGTCAGAATTATTTTTTTTAGGCAATGTGGTTGTTAATAAGCATTTCCTATTTTTTTTGACATGAAGAGTATAACTAAACCTTGCTATCACAGGACACACTTTGAGAAAAGCAGTGTAAATTTATATAATCCCTGGTGGAGGAAGACAACTTCTTATATCTCACAGAATCACTTCTTATAACTGAAGCAGTTAATGGTTAGGCTCCCAGCAACTTAAAACTGGGCAGGAGCAAGTAACCTTTATTTCTAGAAAGTATATTAACTCCATTCGGAATCAAAGGAAATCTTGTCCTGCTCCATCAAATATACGTGGGCTCAGATTAGACTGCGCTTGTTCCTTAACAACATAAAAGTAAGCCAAACGGAATTTAGCTGAGACTACATTTCTGTAGAAGTCTAATTTATCTCTTTGCATTTTAGGTAAAAATCAGCATTACTCTGGCAAGTTGGACATTAGTTTACCATTGCACAGAGGGAGAAATTTTGAGTGTTTTGAAGGCCCTTTAAAATGTTGGAGTAGAAAGATGTTAGCAAAACTGAGCAACTAATTGCAGTTTATGCAGTTTATTGTGCCTTCAAATACTCATGTGTTACTGCCAGTGAAAATAATGGGAATTAAGTGCATAGACTGACGAAAGAATATACATGAATAGTTTATATTTCAGTCTATTGAAATAGCAGACCTCTAATTTTTCTCATTGACTGAAAATAGGAGCTATAAAGACAAGAACATTTTTTTTA
The DNA here is from genome assembly GCA_013400375.1 of Thinocorus orbignyianus. Lineage (NCBI taxonomy): Eukaryota > Metazoa > Chordata > Aves > Ciconiiformes > Thinocoridae > Thinocorus > Thinocorus orbignyianus. The sequence continues at coordinate 265,763 of VXBW01001320.1, read as the reverse complement.
TATTAATACTGTGAGCACATCTGTGAATTTTATTATCAGGCAAATGACCATGGAGAATGACAGCTTTTACATTTTAGTAAATGGCAATATTCTGCCTTATTTTTTTGCCTTAAGATAGAATAAAATTGTAATTAACAATGTTTAACTGACCTAAACATCACTGTAAAATGTGTACTGTTCAATAAAACTGTGATACACTTGCTGGTGTATGAGAGCAGGGCTTTTTAAAGTGCTGAGACTATTTTAAGAAATTGTGGGAAATGCCTTGCTTAGAAAGTATTTTTAAAAGATATAATAGCTAAGGATGCATACAGGATGAAACATTTCCAACTCTTCTAGAAGGAATGATGCTAATGTATAATGTTTTCAAAGTACAAGAGCAGTAATTCCAGTTTATAAGATGATAACATTGGTTTCTTTTTCAGGTTGTTGCAAGCAGGTTTGATACATTTATTACATACATCTATTTCTCTAACTGAACCCAGCTTTTCCTCCTCTGTCTTGTCTTCTGAAGTATACTAACATAATTAGCTAAAAAAAGGAGTAGATGTCTTTCTGTATTGATAACTTGCATGGGACAGAGCTGATAGTTGTATTACAGTGAATCTGTACTACTTTTCGTTATTCTTCACAAGAAAATATACCAGTTTAATTTCACCATATGACAGAGCTGGTAGAGCTTGATTCTTACCTGTACTGCAATAATATGAACAGGAAGCAGAGTGAAACTGAAACATGCTGATACAAAACTGGGGTATAGGAGATCAGTCTTTACTGGTTTGTGTTGCAGTATAACAGAAGAGAGTTGAATTCATTGCAGCCATGCAGTAAAACCCTTTGTTCATCGTTTCAGATTATTGCTTTCAATTAACAGAAAGGAAAATAGAATAGCTTTTCTTTTAGTTCCAGTAAGCCACAGTAGCCTTTCCATCTCTGTAGCTCATTATGTTCAAGATAAGAAAACTATGAAAGAAACTGTTAGATCATTACCAGGAATTCCACATCTGGTTTAAACTTAGGGATAGATGGGAATACTTCTCTCATTAGTGGTCTCCATACATTTCATCCTTAAACTATTGTAGTTTTATGACACATTATATTTCTTTCTGTGAACAGCCTGTGCTTATTTTGTCTCTCCCCCTGCCCCCAGTACTTCCATCTTTCAACTTTCTGATCACTCCATCCCACTACTCAAAAAAAATCCCAACCCAACGGTGATTAACCTTATCTCTGATTTGCTAGTAGGGGCACAGCAGTGATAAACTCATCCTTTCAACAGAAACCATGACTGAGGCAGTAATTCTGTGCCAGTTTTGTTGCCCAAGATACACAGAGAATGAAGTTACTTGAAGCTGAAATTGTATATTCATTCCTTAATGTAGTTTGGGTACCAAAGTCATCTGCAAGCTTTGCTCTTTGTATTATCATTTGGAGCCACCTGCAGGCAAAGAATGTAATTCTAGCAGAAAGAAAGGATTTTTTTTACATGCTCTTTGGGAAGCTGCTATGATTGTGAGCAGGGGGATGAAGATAAAAAAACGTTTTCATGACCTCGTCTTTCTGCATAAATGTTGGGGTTGTTTTAAATATGATTTGATCTCTGCCCATCTAGGCATGGACCCAATATCTGTGTCACTGGAAGAAAATACTGGAAAAGAGGCTATGATCTGTGAGAGTAAAGTCTGTTCACACAGGTGAGTGAGAGCAGGGAGCAACTGAAGCTGAAAATCACTGCAGTGACTGGATGGCCACACAAGGCCAGAAGTCCTTAAAAAAATGGGGGAGGGTGGAAAGCAATGTCCACTTAGTGGACCAGGAGAAGACAGATTTAGATAGATAAATTTGGCATGCCCAGCATGTCTATTAGAAAAGCCTAAAAAATAGTGAAAATTAAAAAGGGAGAGAAAGACAGTGCAAGAGACTGTGATGACTTGGCATTGACTTAAATAAGGGAGATCTTTATTTCACTTGGTTCAAGGATGAGAAAAGGAAAAGGTGTCCCCAGTTACTTCCAAATGCCAACTGGGGGCCTCAGCAGGACTTAGGATTCAGTGCCTTTATTTGACAGTAATGATGCTGACAACTTTGACCACTTCATGTTGTGCAGATCCAAAATTTTTAGAACCTGCTGAGGCTATAAACAGCTTTCCATATTTACATCCCTTTTTAATTTTGTTTTGACCACCCATGTTGATCAGTGTCCCCTTAACAGTCCTGGGAAGATTGCAGGTGAGTATGTGAAATAACATTAACTCTAATCAAGAGACATACCACTTCAGTGAAATATAACATTATGCGTAAGTTAATTTCCTACCAGTGAACTTAAGTATTTATCCATCATATTTTCTAAGCACTTCCCAGTCTCATTAAGTTTTCTGAGTGGCAGTGGATCAAGTGCCTCCCTAAAGTATATTTGCATTATCTGGTATGTTTCTTTCCACTGGGTCTCTCGCTAAATCCATAAAAACTAGAAGAGCCATTTACAGATTAAGGTCTTCTTTTAACCAAGGTATGCAAATTCTTTGTAACCCTCTGCATTTGCTCCTCTGAGGGTAACACATAAACAAATTAGCAGAAAGTCGGGCATTTTCCCCACTGAATTGCACAGGAAATGATCTTCTCTTTCTTTTCTCCTAGCTATTCATATGATAAAGAGGATCCTTTTCTCAGGAGGGTATTTTCCTCAGGTAGTGGAATTCACCCAAGAGTCATTTGTTTTAACCATCTGTCCCACTTCCCTTTGTGTTGACTCATCCTTAGCCTTCCTATAGTTAGCCCATCTATTACGGGCTGCAAAATAGCCTAGGTTATCTTTCTCTCTGTGTGCATATAATTGGCTGCCATACTATTTATTATAGTTTGTCTTTCATGTTAATGACTGTGTCATTTTTAATGTATGAGATAGGAAATTTTCATGGAGAACGGCTTAGAGTTATGAGGAGGAAAAAAAGGATAGAATGACAAAGAAAAGGGAGATGCAAGACAAATTGCACCGGGTGAACTGTGATGAGCAAATAAACAAGGCGGGAAATAAGGCAGAATGAGTGGACAACCTTGATGAGACTCCCAAACTGCTCAGAGATCCAACAGCACTGATGCCAGGTTCCCACGTTTCAGGAGAGGATCTTTCAGGGCCAAAATAAAGTAAATAGGAGCAAAACAGTGCTTTGCAGTAGGACAGGAGGTGATTTGTGGTCTGGGGTCTTTTCTGAAAAATCTCTACAGTGAGCAGTGGTAAAAAAAGTCTCTGTTAAAAGGCTTTTATTCAAAAGAAACTCCTACTGAAGGTATCTTCCACTTATTAATTCTGCTCTCCAATGCTGTGATTTCATCCAGTTCTCTTGGCTCAGATGGCTACTCTGAATTTGCACTGAGATAGCTGAGAAAAGCACATGGTGTAGAATCTGCAAGCAGTCATGTGAGGAAGTTTAATTTCACAGCAGCCATGAAAGTTTAGTGAGCCCGAGTTCCCCTTGTCATCTCAGCAGGGGTAGTCCATCGGCATGTGCTACTCACATCAGAGGGACATGGCTTTCTAGTATAATATCTAACAGTGGGCAGATCCAAGTAGAAGCTAGTGATGTTGAGCTTATTGATGTTGTAGAAGACCCTAAACACTCAATGTTAGTGCTGTACTGAAATAGGCAGGGACATGGCCTTCTTTTGACAGGCCACGATATCAACGAGATTAAAGGGAGGGTATCAAGATCAAAGGAAGTGGTAGAAGACAAAGGTGTAGTTAAAACCAAGGTGAACTGAGCCTGTTGTGCATAAACGTATGTATTATATCCCTTGGGATCAATATTCAGACGTCAGCTGTCCTTGTTTCTTGTTCTATAAATTACCTAGCTAGAGGGACCAGCTGTAATACACTGAAGCTAAGTGACATAATAAGAAGATGAGTGGGGAACACAAGGCAAACAGCAAGTAAAATGTGAGAGAACTAGGCCACCCTTTATAAATTGCCTGACATGTGCCAAATGAAAGGTAATGCTGACAGATGTAAAGTAATACTCAACAAAAATAAACATAAGCTGCAAATGAGTAAGACTGAGCTGCACTAGAAGGACTTTGAATAAAGACCTTGATGAGATGGTGGTACTCACCCAGAAAACAGTCTGACAATAAGGGAAAGCAATTTGAAAACATGGGAGCCTTGGTATACAAAAAATACACAGCAACATTTAAACGTTTGATGAAATAGGAAGAATGCTCTGTGTCTCTAACTCAGCCACTGTGACTCAAAATGGTAAACAAATAAAAAAGGGCAAAACTTTGCTCCTGATTTATACACTATTAAGCCCCAGCAGGCTGCTAGAGGTAATTGATTCAAGAGAGAATTTAAATACTCTGCTTGGGTGGGAAGTAACATCTGGGCATATGTTTTATCTGTACTGTTACCATGGGAGATTGGTTCCTAACACAGTGACCAGCAGTGACACAAGAACTGCTCAACTCAGACTACAGAATCTCATGTGGAGTCTCAGCTTTTGGCCCTTTTCTGTTGCCACAGTGTCTGCATCTCATAATATCAGAGCTTCGTTTCAGCTTAGGGCATCACTGGCTCGATGCAGCTGTGGTTGGCATCAGTCCAGTCTCAGACTGGGGAGAGGGATGTGTGGAGCTGTACCACAATCAAAATTCAGAACAACTGTTGAAGAGATATCTGATCCCTACAGGATTATAAAATCTCATTGATTTCACTTGTCCTGGTTTTCTACCTGCGTAACTCAGCTGAACGTACAAAACATTTTGTAAAGCCAAGCCACTTCCCTCAGTCTTAGCATCTTTTTTCTGTGGGGAGCTGTTTTCTTGTTTCATGCAGCAGATGTTTTCCATGCAGATCAGCTTCTTTGGCTGGATAGGATGAAAAGGTGAGCATAGGACCATTGCTAACTCACTTGACTACAAGAATCCTGCCTAGATTGGCATGAGACTTTGCATTCCTTTCATCTATTTATGACATTTAAAAGTTAGATATCAGTCAAATCTCCTTTTGTAGTCAATAAAGAGAGTTAAACACTCCCAGAGAGCATCATTCCATCCTGAAGTCTAACACTTACCTCTTTCCATTATCTCAGAGGGCAACCTAGATAACTAAGTTAAGATTGAAATTAAGATTATTCAGGGCTGAGGAATCTAATGGAAAATAGGATCACTTTCCAGTGATCTGATCTCTGCACTTGCCTGAACCAAGAGAATTGGTCTCAGAATCCTTCTTGAAGATATTACATCCAGGTAAAGAAGGTACATCTATTGCCAGTCTTGTATAACTTACTAGACAGTTTACTAGTAATGGAAACCATCTTTAGATAGAGAGATACTTGGGCTCTGCTAGTGGAGCCGTGTTTTAATGTGGAATGTCTGTACTAACATGAATTAAATTAGGGAATTAACATCATTGTATCTGATGGGATCATTAAAAATTATATACAGTGGGGTAAACTTAAGTTCGACTCAGATTAATCCTCTTTGTTTTAGTAAAAAGCACAGAGCAGAGAGCAACTTTTTCATAATACTGTATTGTAATATTGTAATATAGACTACTAGTTACTGTCCTTCAGAGTCAGTGTCTTGAACATTACAATTATTTAATCCTTTATTCCACAGTAATTTTCTGTATAAAACTAAATTAGATCTCGTGAATATTAACTTCAAGACTAAGAGAGTAAAGTTGAGGAAACTGGGAGATAAAATTATGCAGAGCTTAACATCTCTGTTTTATCACTCATCAGAGAATACAGATTCTGTATTTTATATTGGAAGAAGCTGAAAAAACATCTTCACAATTCATCTTCAATTTTGCAAATTAATTTTTGAGGAATCAAATTTTGCTAAGTCCCTCTTTTCTCATAATAGGGTGAAAACATATGACTGTGGAGAAGAAATTGCTGGCTGGTTCTCTTTGTTTCTTGGTCGTCCATGTCGCTTGATAAGACAAAGTTCAGACGTGAAAGACAGGTCGCATCAGAAAAACACAAAAGGTATGTTGACATTTTTAAAAGTATTTGTGATTCTGTAGTTTTTTAACATCAGGCTCATGGGCTTCATACTGGTTATATAATTACCCTGGTAAAGGGGGAAAGAATCATTCAGTATTGATAGTAGGTTTTGCAGAGTACATTTGTACAGATACACCAGTCTGGGTTTTTTCTGTTTGTTTTTTTCTTTTTTTATATCATCATGTCCATGATTTTGCCTGGAAACTCAATGATTGTTTTGAAAAAAGATCATGAAAAATCCATAAACATAGAATTTTTTTCTTAGACTAAATTTCATTATAAAAAGAATCAAATGGAAAGATTTTGTTCATGTGAATTGTTTTACAAATTTAGTAAAACCTCAGCTCTATCTCAGTTTCTAAGTGCATGGGATCTTTATAATTTACAGGTTTGAGGGGGTTCTTGGAATCTTTCCTTCGCGTCTGGAGACGAATTAATAATATTCTAATGAGAATGAATAAGAGGTCAAAGGAAAGATAAGGTGAAACTACTAGTGTAATCTTCCTGATTTTTAACAATTGTTTCAGAATGTTGGACTCATTCTTTTAGGTATGGCATCTGCTACAAACATCTCTCTCTCTCTCGTGAATGAAGCACAATACCTCCTGATAAATGTAGCAAGCATTCTGGAGCTGAAAGAACATATTTCTGCAAGGTAAGCTCCTTCTATCTCCAAATAACTCTCAGCAGTCTTGGAGTCAAGACACCATTATAACTCTTTTTTGTTGGTTTGTTGTTTTTTTTTTTTTTATCTAGAAATTTAGAGGTAGTTACTATTCAATGTTCAACAAATATATAAGTACTAAACTGGCATCACTACTGATTCCTGTATGACTTCTGAAAAGTTGGATTAAATGCTTGAATATAATCATAGAGTCATATAATGGTCAGAGTCGGAAGGGACATTAAAGATCATTGAGTTCCAACTGTCCTGCCATGGGCAGTGACATCTCCCACTAGAGCAGGTTGCTCAAAGCCCCATCCAGCCTGGCCTTGATCCCTTCCAGGCATGGGGCATCCACAACTTCTCTGGGCAACCTGTTCCAGTGTCTCACCACTCCCACAGTAAAGAATTTCTTTCTATTATCTAATCTAAATCTCCCCTCTTCCAATTTAAAACCATTACCCCTCCTCCTATCGCTACACTTCCTGACAAAGAATCCCTCTCCAGCTCTCCTGTAGGCTCCCTTCAGATACTGGAAGGCTGCTATGAGGTCTCTCTGGAACCTGTTCTTCTGCAGGCTGAACAACCCCATTTCTCTCAGCCTTTAGTCCTCATAGAAGAGGTGCTCCAGCCCTCTGATTGTTTTCATGGAACTCTGTGGGACCTGTTCCAACAGGTCCTTGTCCTTTCTATGTGGAGGACTCCAGAGCTGGACACAGTACTCCAGGTGGGGTCTCACAAGAGCAGAGTAGAAGGGTAGAATCACCCCCCTCGACCTACTGGCCACACTTCTTTTGATATACATGTAATCTTTCTGTCAGTCATCTTTACAAAAACTTAAACAAAATTCTTGTCAAATGATTTGGTGGCTGGAGACTGTTGGGAAACAGACAACATCTGTTTGTAGGAAGCACAAGGGTAATTAGGTTTTCACAGCATAAATAACCCAGCAGGTGAAAATACAAAATCTTGCTACTTGCTGAACTATTTATTTCCGTTTGAGAAGGATTAAGATTTATAGCAAACACTCACAACAGAAATATTTTAAAAATACTTGCAAGACTGGATTAATTTCATTTCTTAATTGAATTTGGCTTTACTTGTACAAAAGTGGGAAGTACAAGCAGCAAATGAAACACTGAGCCAGCCCACAGTTTAAAGATAAGGAACACATTATCAACTAAATTTTCATATGCTGACAATAAAAAGTTGCTGCTTCTTGACTGTAAGTAGGACAGGCTCAAATTCCATAGAAAATCTGCCCCTAAGGCCTCCATCATAGCTTTGCATCCCACAGCCCCAGCTTTTGTCTCTGAGCCTCCTTTTCCTGTCTCACTAAACTTCCCTGCGTCTGCTTGGAGTCATCTTCTCTCCTCTTAGTCACCCCAAACACACTCCCTGCACTGAAATTCCTGTTTTGAGTAAAGGAGGAGTGTATATATACATATATGTATATATATAGCTGTAGAAAGATATGTATACAACTTCAGGATTTAAAGCCAGTGACTATATGAAGCATTGCTACAGATCACCGGAGCTTGTACTGCCTGAGGGTGTCTTTCTTTATGAGAAGACAGTTGGGCGATTTTAGCATATCGTGGCAGTGCTTCTCTGGGAAAAATGCCTGGAAAAGGTTTGAATCAGTCCGTCTCTCAGCTGCTTTGACTACCCTTTCTCAGTGATAGTGCCATCTTTTTAGCCTTGAGTGTGACCCTGTTACATCTCCTTGGGAGAACAACACTTGCAGACATCCCTTACTCAGACTGGGCTTTTTCCATGGTGAGACACAGTGAGGAGCTTTCCAGACGTAGGATCTGAGTGCAAAGAAGAGGAGTAAAGCACCAGAGGGAGAAGCAAGTGAGAATGAAGGGGGACAGGGAATTTCAGTAAAACATGTGATCCACTGATTTTGTGCCTAATACTTCCAGTACAACTAGGCTTGTAATCTTTCCTTCAAAGCAATCTCCAGATGTAACTAGACCTGCTACGATGCCTGAGAAGCATCTTGCTTCCCACTCTGCAGCATAAGTTGGAAAACTCTTCCCTGTTTTACCATGCAGTGCTTTCTCAGGGTGCTGGGGAAATTAATTCAGCATAGGTGTACAGCATCATCCTTTTGCATTTTTACTAAATTGTGGTGTACAAACTTTCCAAATACTAAACTATGCTATGTTCTTTGAAGAATTTGTACATACGGGTCTTTATTAAATGTTTTTCTGTTTTAGATTATTTAACTTCTTGGCCTGTGGGTTTGTTTTTGTTTAATGGAAACCTGCTGAAATTAATCTTAATCTTAACCTTCAATTGAGTTTTGATAATTTCACTTTTTTTGTATCTTTGTATCTATCTGTAAATAAAAAATAATATTCCAGTTTGCACTTGGCTCTTGAGAGTTGATCTAAAACAGAAACAGGATTTGATTAAAAATTAGAATGTAACATACAGTTCGAGAGCTACATATATGTGGAGACATACCCCTCTTTGGTGTTGCCTTTGCAGGACACCTCCATGAAAATCCCCATGGCCTGGCCTCATGCTCAAATGTTCTTGCAAGAAATACACCCGTGAAGATGCAGATGCTCATTTTCAAGTTTGCCTGTTAAACATATGTAATGCATTCTAGACTGCAGGGACCACTACTGCGAGAAGTCCAAAGTACCCAGGCTAGCTTTCGCAAAATCTGATTTTCACAACAGATCCTAGTTGAGATTTACAGGATGAAGGTGCCTGTCGCTCCATCCAGCTGATGAGTGTTTTGGGGGGGGTGGAAAATGATGGGTGTTTACTCCGATACATGCTGTCAAGTAATTAGAAGTAATTCTGAGGGCTAGTTATGGGCATAGGAGGGGTAAGTGTTTTGGAGGTGATCCTGAGCAGGTTAAAGGCAGAGAGACAAAGAGCAGGGACATTGCTTTATTTTGTTTTATCCTCCATTGTTTTTGGAGGATAAAAGAGTAGAAACTAGAAATAGTTTTCAGCAGCTAGCTCAGGACGCTGCAGGCCCAGCTCTGAGATCACTGAGGTTTTTGATGACCCCACCGGTACTGGCTGGGGGTGGCAAGCACTGATATGTCACAAAACACATTCAAGACTAGAGGCTACACAACATCCAAGCTCCAAGAGCCCACAGCAAAACTAGGAAGCACAACAGCATAACTGACCTTGTTCATGACTAACTGCTATTTTCCTCTCTATCTGAGAGTTGGCAGAATTCACACTTTCTGATGGCTTCTGTCTCTTGTAATCATTACAAATTGTATCTCAGCCATGGGATTGCTTGTGAGATGTCAAGGGAAAACCTGTGGCGCTTCAACTTCCCATCCCACTTTCTACCCCTAGGCTGCTGGAACCCTTGTGAACAGTGAAGGCTTGGTGGACTGTGGTTTGACTGAAAGTCTGCACAGGCAGTTTATCTTTATGCACATTTGTCTGCTAAAGAAGATCATCCAGACTATTTTAAATAAAATTAAGCTCTTTTTTTTTTTTTTTTACCTGACAGGCCTCTTCTGCCAAGACTGCTTGATGTGAACAGTTTTCTCTGTGCTTTGATTTTGTGTGTTTTTCCTCATTTTAATTAAAACACATTTTAAACTGCACATCCTTATTTTTTTAATTATTTTTTATTCCACAACAGAAACTTCTCTTTTCCCTACTTACCCAGGTTTCTGCCTCTGCTGCAGGGTGTAATATCCCAAAATTGTCAGGCTACGGCTGATAGAGTGTCAAAAGTTCTTCATGTCCATAATAGCTAATGCAAAAAGAAATCTTCTTCCTCACTAATAATGGTGCTGAGATAACTCCCTTGCAAATTTTAGGGTTGTCTTTTTTTTTTTTTNTTTTTTTTTTTTTTGGTGCTGGTCAGGTTCTCCTTTAGAAGGAGAGTGAGAAAGTGAAGAATGACAATTCAAAGGCATGGCCAGATTTGTGATGTTTGTATGCACTCTGCTGCTCTGTCTGCCTCATATGTGTTCTCTGCACTGACACAAATCAACACTCAAACAATTCAAATGCTTTTAAAGGGGTGGAGATGTCACGTCACAGAGATTAATTTTTTTAAAACACCTATCATTTGGTGTAATCTGCTGCATCTCAAAGGCAAATAATAAGAACACGAGGAATGCATTCTCTCATAAAACGCCTTTACCAGCTTTTTTCACCTTCAATGTCTGCTGGTTTTGCCCCTTCTGCCACTGCAACATGTGCAGAATAAGTTTCTATTTACCTCCTTTTTAGAAGCATTTAATAAGTGTCCTGCTTTCAGCTGAGATAGAGTTAATTTTCTTTCTAGTAGCTACTGTGTTTTCTGATTTGGTATAGAAGTAATGTCAGTAAAGCATATTGTTTTAGTTGTTGCTAGGTGATGTTTATACTAGTCAAAGACTTTGCTTCTCATAGAAGCTGGAAAGGAGCATAGACAGAACAACAGAATGGCCAATGGAATATTCCATATATTTTCCTTTTTCATCATTGTTCTATTAAACTGTCTTTATCTCAATCCACGAGTTGCTTTTTTCCCTTTCCTCTCCCTTTGTCTCTCTTCTCCCTATCCTGTGGGCAGAAGGGGAATTAGTGAGTGGCTGCGTGGTCCTAGTTTCTGGATGGGGTTAAACCACTACAATGGGACAATGATTGCTAACTCGAAAGATCTTTTCATTTTTTTACCATTAGCCTTACATATGGTAACTAATATGGAATTTTCTCATATGCATTGTTCACAGTCACCTGTCTACAGGCTTTGATACCTACTTAACAGTTCCAGGTTAACACCTCTGAGGAATCCACCCAGAGGATTACAAGTTATAGTCAAAGGATTACAAATTACAGTTGAAGGCTTACAAATTATAGTTAAATACCTTCTACCCTTTTCATAGCCTTTGTGATAAAACTTGGTCCAAATTATTCTGGAAAAACATTTGCTGAATCGTGTTAGCTACTAGATTCTTACAGCACAAATATCTAGTGCAGAACTAGTTAATAAACAGTATCTTTCTGTTTTCTCTGTCAACTTTGTGAACCAGATTGGAAGAGCCATTGGAAATAGATGAATTAATCCGACGTTTCCGTGCCAACATTGTCATCAGTGCGCCAGAGTCCTTTGAAGAAGAAGAGTGGGCTGAGATTTCAATAGGTGCTCTGCAATTCCAGGTACAAACTCCTCTCCCTTGTCCTAGTCCCAGTCTATCACAAAGTACTTTGATCCATGGAGACAAAGCAATTTTTGCAAGGCTTTGACTGGAACAAGGGCAGCACAGTTTGTGCAGATGAAATTTATGAAGTGTGTAAATAAAACCAAACATGCTGTGACCTGTGACAAACATGCTGCAATATAATTGAGAGGTTTTGACATATTTCCGCATACCTTTTTTTATTTTATCTCATAATTCATAGAATTTCCCACCTCTATCCAGCTGAGCAGAAAAATAGTCAATGTTTTGAGGCAGTTTGCAGCAAATATTTAGCCAGCATGTCATGAGAGAATACTGGTTGCTGTTAAGCATAATAGTCCAAATGTAACCTCAGATTGCTGCACATCAAGCGACTGACTGCCCAAAGACTGGACTTGAATACAAGTGAGTAATCATTGTCTGTTGCCCTCTGTTGTATACACATTGTCTTAATCTCCATTCAAGACATGTTTCTCAGTCTAGCCTGGTAGGGTTTTTTCATATGTTATGCTTCCCGTCATATATAACAACGTAAAGTGCTTTGTACCATAAGGAAAATGCTGAAGAGTTAGACTTTGTTGGCAAGTACTTTCTTTTAAGAAAAACTTCAGCAGAGGTTCTATGAAGAAGCTACACATGGAACCTAAGGGAATAATGCATACTTGTATTACATATCTTATTGGATTTGTCTGGTCCTTCATTATGAAGTAGGTATTTGAAAATGCATTGCTTAGGATGTGGAAGTGGTTTATTCATTGTTTTCTTAGGGATGATAATGAAAGTATGAATAGCAGAAGTGCTAAGGTCAGATCTGGAAGCTGTGCTAGACATCACTTTTGTTTCTGGTCAGCATACTGTAAGAAATGGAGAAGCCATTTTTTCAGTAATGGTGGAAATTATGACTTACCTGCTCTACTCCTGTGTGCACTTCAATCAGTAAGGTATAATATGAGTTACAGAAAACTGAAGGAAAATTACTTTAAGTTAGAGCTAAGGGCAAAATCCTTGGTGTATAGTGGAGGCTGGAGTTGCCCTAGGGATCTCAGCTCAGGATCTTGTGGAAGAGACTATAAAACTACAGAATAAAAAGGCAATCCTATTCCTGACATTGAAATACTTTAGGAATGCAAGCTGAAAATAGAAAGACTTATGCAACTTGCATTGTCTTTTCTATCTCTGCTAGGTCCGTATTCAGATACTGATGTAGTAACTGTAGAAATTATGTTAATGGTACTTGATGCCAGGAAAATGGTAGAAGATGCTGTGGGACAAAGCAAAGCAGGGAAAAATATATCTTTCTCTGTCTTAATTTGTTGTCTTTTAATAAAGTATTAATGCTGTGGAAAATCTGAAAAGCTGAGCCAAATGTATAGTTTTGATGATTACAGTAGAGAGTCGTACAAGCAGTTCTAGATGTATCTCAAAGGACTGAAATAGCACTTCAGCCTATAAACATGTTTGCAGGGTGAAATTTAATTATCTGCCCTATCTGAAATTTATCACACATTTTACAAAAGTAAAACATGTCTATTGAGATACTGTTAAGACAGTTAGTTTCTATAACATGCAGCTTTGCTAGAGTTCGGGTTGCAGTATTAAAGAAAACTGGAATATTCTTCTAAATGTTAATGCTTTTAAGGGTAAGAAGAAATTAATTGGAGGGGTTTTTCCCTAAAAACACCCTAGTTCAAACAAAAATTAACTTTAAAACCATGCTTTGTATAATGTTACAATAGAGGTTCTCATTGTTCCTTCTGATTACATAAACTTGTGAAAATTCAGGTCATGCATTCTGATACCTACAAGTGCTATGCCTGTGACAAAGAATGGGGGATATTGTGTATTTCAGCTGCACTGAAACAATATAAACCAAATCCTGTTAGTTGAACTCCAAGAAGATCCTCTTTCAGTTAAATCCTGAGAAACTACCTTGATTTTGTATTCAGTTCCCCTTTGGGTAAGTAGCTCTGCCAGCCTGTAGATGAAGTGAAGCCATCAGGAAATACAAATATGTAAATGTTTCTGATTGCTCAGATTCTATCTGTGGGAAAGTTTTCCTGGAAAAAAAAAAAAAAAAAAAAAAAATCAGTGAGACCTTCACAAGTTAGACCCTTTGAAAATGTACCTACACAGGTGAACAGGCCTGACTTCTTATATAATTAAAGCATAAAAGGAAAAGTACATGAAAAATATGTTTTCAGGATATTATGGTGGTCACAAGCTTGCACTGTTCCATGTTGTACTGCTTTGATTACAGCTGTGAACGTTCTTTAACTGAAATTTCAGGTTGTGGGTCCGTGTAGCAGGTGTCAAATAATCTGCATTGATCAACAGTCTGGAGAACGAAACAAAGAATTTCTGCAGTCTCTGTCTGCTGCCAGAGGCAGAAAGGTCAGTACAGTACTCAAAAATAGCTGTATGGAGAAACATAGTGACTTCACTGCATGCATAGAGAAATGTCTGCTGAGGAAATATTCACCAGTAAGTTGTTACGCTAATTGTTACCATTTGCTTTTTCAGTGAAAAGAGGATGCACTTACAACCCAGATATGACATGGTTTATTCCTATAAAATGCTTAACAAGTTTTTTATTCAGACTATTAATATGCATTATTTTTACTGTGCTTGGTTTTATTCAGTATGTACTGCTTTACAATGTGTTTATTTTGGTCTTGAAAAACACGAGCTGATACGCTGATGTCATTCAAGAAGAGAAATCTTCAGAAAAATAAGGAAGTGTTTGGAATTACACAGTTAGCTCATAAGACTAAATATTCTTGCTGTGAGAAACTACTTAGCAGGAAAAATGGAGCAGATGTGAATGTAGTCAAAGTGGAGAGTAATTGATTAAGAAAGTGACTGGAGAATAAGTGTGAAATGCAGGCGTTCGTTTGGGGTCGTTCTGCTTCCCAAGGTTGCATTGCTTCATGGAACTGAGAGTGCTCAGGCAATGGCTAGACAGTTTGGCATCCCAAAAGCACCACAAACCTCCTCAGAAGTATTTATTTAGCTGAGAAACCTTACTCTAAATTCATTGCTTCCAGCTCGTTAAACTTCTGTTGTAAAAGTTCCTTAGCCAGTCAGGGCTCAGAAGCCTCGCTGGTGCCAGCTAAACTCCAGTGACTGGGCATGGGACAGAGGCAGAGCAATAACAAATAGGTTGAAAAATACTCATCCAAACAATGCACAATCAAGTTACAAATAACGCATTCTTTGTATAGAAAAAAAAAAATAAATTGATTCGTCTCAGTGACTCATTAGGCAAACAAACAGCTACATTTTCAATGAATGTTATCCTTGGTGAACGGTTCCATCTCGGAGCCAGCCGCCTGGTGCAGAGTGAGACCGGGGAGAGGCGAGCAGGCAGGGGCCGGCTGTCTCGGCACAGCTTCCCCCTGACCTGAGATGACTCGGGGTTGCACAGCAGGCGCTGGCATCCAGATCGCCACAGCACATGTGGGTTTGTGAGATGAGCTCCTGGCTATGGTGGGTAGCCTGAGGACGAGAGTCCCCTCCAGGTAATGGTGAGCCTGGAACAGCTGGAACATCTGGGACACTTTTGAGTGCATTTTGGCACTCTGGGCAGGGACATTGCCCAGCTGCCACATGAAGTGCAGTATGCAGAGGAGTTTCTCTACCCATATGGGTTTTACTGGCTTATGATTTGAGTCCTCTGTAGAGGGATAACGCTCTGTACTCAGGGACCTTCTCAAATGGCAACAAAACGTTACCTGGGACACAGATTCTCAGGAGAGGTAAACCATCTTCTGCATGTTTCCCGCAGCAGAGATGAGCTTCTCCTTCATTCTGATTAACTCAGCAAGGTGAAGGTTTTCTTGATACAAGCACTCCTAGAACCAAGTAACACGGTTCAAGCAGAACTAAGGCAAAGAGAGCGATCTGGCCTCTTGAGAGGATGGAAGAGGCGCGGTAAGGCAAGGCGCTGCTGAGCAGAGTGCTGCTGCTCACAGCAGGGGAGTGCTCTGCTTCCCTCCGCTGTGCGGTGATATTCATTCTGCAGAGAACCAAGCCTTCAGCTGTTTTTTTTTAAATTTTTCCCAGCCTTCAGTGCTGCTGGCAGTTGGGATCTTGTTAGCACGCCCTGCTCTGCATAAGGCCAAGTCTTCTGGGCTAGCTTGACAGCTGAAAGAGGGAGTTTGAACTGGTGGTGGACTGGTCTGAGAAGACCTCAGAGCCCATTGCTCCTGGAAGTCATCTGTGGGCTGATGGTTGACAGCTGTTTATCAGTGAGTAGCACCCGAGGACTCTGGCATCTTCAGTGTTCTGAGCAGACTGGCAGAGGATGTTGATCTAAACCTTTCACAGTTCACAGTGGGGGGAGAGAAAGAACATCCATGTGACTGTGTTAAATTGCAGAGCTAATCCTTTGGTGACTCATGTCTCTAGCATGCGCTTTTCTGTTAAGGAGTCATCTAATAGACTTCATTTTCTTTTTTCATCAGATACAGATTCAGTGAAGGCATTTAGCAGTTTGTCCCCAGCTGTCAGTAATGCCATTCGAACTGAAAAATAAAAACAAATACGGCAAAGTAAGATTTAAGCTAATTTCCCAGTACAAGGGTAACTGATATTTTTGAAAGGCTATTGAAGTTGCTCAATTTCCAAAACAGTAAAAATACTGCACATAGAAAATCCTGAATGCTTAATAAGAAAGCCAGATGTCAATATTTACCATTTTCTTTTGTTTTTTCCAAGAGCGCCAACCTGGAAATACATATCGAAATTTATCAAACTCGTAGCCCTAATGGCAGCACTACCAAATAATTTTGATAATAAGCTAAATAGAGTAAGTCTTGTAAGAGATGGTTCAATACGTATTTCTGAAATCATATTTTTCTCCGTCCCTCTGAGACTTTGAGAACCTGATGCTCTTAGTTGAAAGATTGAGGTTTTGCATAGACAGATTGCAACTGAAGGTCAGAACCAGCTACTGTAATTAGCCACACAAGCGATTTGCATGTTTCCTGATAAATGTAAAGCAGGGTGCTGAAGCCTATCCAGCTACTTTTTATGAAACCTTTTATCACATTGTTTGAAATAAAATGCAAACACCTCTACAAAGCGAACTTCAGCTTTGCTGCCATCAGTTCTGAGGAAACACTCATTAAGGATTCCTTCTGTAATTTTTGACTGAAAAGAAAAAAATGAGCTCTCCTTCTGTGACAGAGAGCTCTCTGTTACTGCAGGAGAATACAAAAGACCGGGTAACTACATTAAGCAAACAGCATAAAAATAGCCGCACGCTGTTTCGCACGCGTCACACCACCTGATGCAAAACACACATAGACAGAAAGGAGAGAACATTGAATTCTCGCCCCTCTTCTGTGTTTTGCAGATGCAGTTTAACACTAACAATAGCAGAAGCCCTGTGGGTAGATTTGCAGCCATGCTGTAAGCTGGGACTTGCTGCCAAGGTAGCCAAGGCAATTGCATTAGCAGCCTGCCCCAGCATAAGCATATGGATAGTGGTACATCAAGGGAAATCCATTATGTTTGCACATGCCCTCATACACAAAAAGGCTTGTGGTTCTTTCCTGCGGGCTGTCGATTCTCCTTTATGTGCCTTGGGAGAGCTTCTTTCCCTGCAGAATTAGATGCCGTGCCTTTGGACTGCTCACTGAAATGTTAGCAAGGATAGCAAATGACTTCTCTTATCTGATGCATCGTTATCATAATTTTCATAGTAATGTACAGCTTCACACGATGCAGTGCTTTTCATCCAAAGATCTGGAACGTTTGCAAGCAGTGATAGATGTAATTAATAGACCTTTGAAATAATATGGTTCTGTTTTCTCATTGGTGGCTGAACTGGAAAATACATTTATTTAAGGCAGAGGAAAGGAAAATCAGTTCTTAGACAAACATTTTGTTGTCCAGTTATTTCTGACAGAACAAGATGGGTTTTTTTGACACCAAGTTAAAAGGTTCCCTTTTTCCCAGTATGAAAAATCAGCGTGTTGAAAGCACGTGCTTTTTCTCTCTTATTTTGTAAGGCTTTGCTAGTAAGTTTTGGTGAATCCAGAGCTAGTAAAGCATCATTGCATTAAAAAAAAATAAGCTTTAATAATTGGGGTTATGTTATTGTATGAATAAAATGAACAGACATAAACAGGTAAATTTATCTGTTGGAAGGAGGCAGCTGAGAGCTGCATCTAGGGGCAAAATCCAGAACTCATCAATCCAAAGTTAACCTTTAGCATGCAGTATTGGCTATGTGCTTTTCACACATTCTAATAGGGCATTTTCCCTACCAAGTGCTAGCCTCAATTAATTGATTGTTTAGGAGCTCTAGCTTGAAGGCATCTCATCTCAGCCTTTGTCAGATGTAGCACCACAGGTTTCTATCTTACAAAAGGAGATGCTGCACCCAGTGTATTTCTCTGTCAGTGAATATCTAAGCAGGACATATTACTGTTGATCCAGTAAATGTACTTGCAACAACATGCAAGAATGACAACATTTTGTAGCTCCTCCTTTAAGTGAGTGTGATGACTATCATATGATTCACTGCTGGCAAGAATAAGTATGTTTTATCTATTTCTCCCAGCAGTAAAGTGTTGTGCTTTTCACTAATCAAGAAGCTTTACATTTTTTGTCCCTGTGAATTTTAAGAGCTATGGAAAGAGCCCCAACTGCCATTGGAAGACTGAGCAGATAAAACCAAAGAACTCCCCGTCCAGAACTCCCTGACCAGTTCTTGGTGTGTTCTGGAGAGGTTATATGCAGAATAAAATGCCCTTGAAGTCAGGAAAAGGTAGCAACAGCAGAGAGAGGTTATGCGGTTCATTGTAATAACTCTGCAGGCTGTAATCTCTGTGTCTGAAAGCCTCATTTTTCAACAGTGAAATGTGAGAAGGGCCAATTTCTGCATTTTATCTTTCTCTTGAAATAGAGCTGAAATGGCAGGACGCACGGCTTTTGTGGTTGCTGGGGGGGGTGCTATTATCAGTATTTGCTGAGTCAATATTTGTAATTGCTGAAAATACAAGGAAATTTACTCGAGAGATATTAAATCCCCTTCTGGTAATCAAAAGATAGACTTTGGTCTTAAGAACATTCACAAGAGAAAGAGGTCAGCAATTCCAAACAGATACTAGTACTAAAACGCATATATACCATCAGTATATTATCACCTTGGAAACTCCTTAGGCACCCCCCAGTCTCAGCACTGAAGAAAATACTATGAGACTTTAGATGATCAGTCAGAGTAGGGAAATACTAAGAAGGACTAGTATTGAAATAGTATTTGAGAACTTCTGAAGATAAAATGTATTCACACATGCCTTTTCTTAAATAATTCTGAATGGTTTAAAGTGCTTTAAGAAAAAAAAAAAGTGCTGCTGAATGATTCACAACAATAGAAAAAATAGGAAATTAAATTCTTCACAGTGAACAATCTGCCCAGATTTATTTTAATCTCATTTTAAGATAAATCAAGATGTCAGTACAGTAAATATAAATAAAAACTTCTCATGTATCAAATAAATTAATTTACACAGATGAGTTAAAAAATTCCTTCCTGTGTGAAATGTGGTGTAGCAAGGACTAATATTCATTTTGCAATATTTGTTTTATTATTGCCTGATTTTTTAAAGAAAACAAATTATGGCAACTGTCATTTTTGCACTAGGATATAGGCAGTAAATCCAGGTTATTAACCACAAGGCTGAAAAACGCATCATTTATGCCGATAGAGAAACCACAGCTTGTCAACAAATAAGAGAAAAGCAGTAATGGAAAAGCAATAGTCTGTACTTTAGTGTTTTGAATGAAACAGTTACTATCTTCCCGTTGTAACATCATGGTTGATCCAACATAGTTACTGTGCTAGAGAACTGCTGTTGTTCCTCAGCACTAGCACACTGACTATAAGGATCTACCCTGTGCCCACCAGTGTTGACACCTTAATGGTCATAGGTATTCAAAAAGTTAATAGGTAAAATCATTAATAGGATAGGCCTGATCAGGTCCAGCTTGTACCCCATATATGTGAAATACCAGTGAGAAGAAAGAATAGCAGAAGTAGCCAAAAGGCTCTGCTTGGGAGCTGTTTTTCTTTTTAATGTTTAGGAAATTAAACAGAAAGATCCAGATTCAGAGTCTGAGGCCATATTTGGATAGACCTCTGTTTTACAGCATCTCTCTTACTTGGAAGTAGCTCTTAGCTTTATTTCTCACTAATTCTTCAAAGACTAAATGCTGTTTTGTGTTACCTCATTACTGTATCTTTAATTATACAATGCAAGAACAGGAGAAAATATACTGCCTTCATATTTAGTCTGTCAAATATGCTGCTTTAAATTCAGCTAACACTATTTTTTAAATTTATTGCAGTTCTTTTTACCTAGTATATTTTTCTAAACCTGCTGCAAATGTAATTCCCGTAATTTCAGGATCATCCATGAGAACAATGGCAGTCAATGTAATCAGGAAATGGAGGAGACTAGAGTGTTGTTTTATTATTTTTCTTTTCCAGAAATACAAATGAATTTCTTTCATTTGCTTATTTATTTACTTCGCACTTAGGAGTGACTGGTACATTTTTGCAGTAGCCTACCAAAACATAATACTTCTTATTGAAAGTTGTACGAAAAGACAAGAAAATTTGCATTGGGTTTCCAGGGTCCTCAGTTTGAAGAAAAAAGACATTCAGAAGTTTACAAATCAACTATGAATTTATCATGGTCTTCAGCATTTCTTTATTTCTTATGTTACATGTTTCTTTAATTAACTATTATCTAATCATTTGGAAAATATTATCATGAGACTACAAGTCTGTTTCTTGTGCATTTCTAAATTCTCCACTCTTGAAAAACAAAACTACAAAAACACTGTGACTTTTCCAGATAACACCCAGCTGTTCATAGTTACAACTGTAATATTCAGCGTGCTTAAGATTAAGACACATATAAGAGTGTAGATGCTCAGATCAGCTTTTTGGTTAGTGGGTGAATTGGTTATTCTGTTCCTCTTTTCTTTATTATTCAGCTTCACAAGGGCACATACCTATGAATATTTCTAATATTTATATAGGATGGCTTCACAGATAATGACAGATAACAAGAAGTAGTCCTAATAAAACAAACTTTCTGAATATTGGCTGTAAAATATACTAAAATATTCATAAAAACAAATGAAGGGAAATTCACAAAGGCTAGACAGCACAAAGTTCTGTTAACAAAGCGAATAATTCATGGTAGAAGATGCAAGACTTTTTCTTACCATTTGAACATACACACATTCTCATGCTGCCTCACCTTTAGTTGTGATAATGCCTTAACTGTATTTGTCAAGGAGCCATTAAATGACAAGACTGTGAAGGAGTGTAAATTACATATATGATACTATGGCGCTCATGATGAAACACTACATTATTTATCCACATACTTCAGGTATTCTTCTGGAATAGCATGGGATTAGCCATTGTTTACCAGTCTATTATAGTTAATTAGTCAAAAATATTCTTAATTACATGGAGATAGTGTTTACTTCCTTGTTCTTAATGCAATGTTGTTTTTCTAAACATACCTGGGTTGTGAGATGCTCTATAGATATGATTACTTTGATGTGAGTTGCATCTCAATAAATATTTTTCTTTTTTCAGACAAACTTTGGCATATACCTGATGAACCAGCCCTTACACTCATCCTTGCCAGGTGTTTTATCGGTTGGGTCTCAAGTACTTCCAGTGCTGAAGGAGAATACAGAAATTCAGCCCCCAACATCCAGTGAAGAAAAATGTTCGGGATAGATTCTCTGGTGAAGATGAGATTTATATGCAATTCCAGGGAAAAGTCAGTAGTCAGTTATTCAAAAAAGAAGAAAAAGCTTCCACTCATTTGCTTCTGGTTTAAGTCTTTTAATTTTCTGTTTGCTGTAAATGTTATCAGATGGCAGAACCCTTGATAATTACAGCTCACCTACATGTTTTTGCTTGTGATTATGTTACAGCAGCCATAACTCTATTTTGCTCAATTGCTTCAGGATGCAACAGGTTTGATCAAGTTTTACTGGTGGATTACTCCCAAAACAAGCCCAACATCATTGTCAGAAACCCACATCTCAATGAAGGAAAGTAAACACAACAATACACTACTTCCGTACGTTGC
This sequence comes from Thinocorus orbignyianus, assembly GCA_013400375.1. Taxonomy (NCBI): domain Eukaryota; kingdom Metazoa; phylum Chordata; class Aves; order Ciconiiformes; family Thinocoridae; genus Thinocorus; species Thinocorus orbignyianus. The sequence goes on along the minus strand of VXBW01001320.1, from coordinate 243,802 downwards.
TTTGTTAAAACCGCAATTGGGAGAGAGGATGCAGGATATATTTCAGAAACAATGTGGGTGGGAAGGGATCAGTGGGAGAGTGGCATGAGACTGAAGGTGGTGTGCAGACAGTCTGAAGGCACCAGAGAAGAGTAATCTGTTATTGAGAAACCTGTGTCTCCCTCTTCAGATGTGGCATGTGAGGATGCCAAAAGGACGCAACGATCAATGAAGATTCAATATGCTGTTTGCAAAACACATTCCCTGTGAAGCAATGTCACCCATTTGTTCTCGACTTCTTACTCTTGCTCCCGTTTGGTACTTTTCCATCTGATTTGTTTTATATGATGACTTCCCACACACTTGTTTCCTTACCTATTTGTGGATGTTGACACATTTTTTCAAATTAGAGATTTTTCAATACAATCAAGATTTCTATACAGATTTTGTTTATCCTCAACCATCTGTAATGGCCACTTAAGGGAACTCTTGAAAGTTTGGATGTTTCTCCATCCTGAGCAGGTCAAAGTAGTCTTTTTCCTTACTCTTGGTGCATTTGACAATGTCTTTCTTAGAAAGCTTTTGAGTTCTTTACTCTCCTAAATATGACGCATTCTTTCTGATTTCTGAGAGCAAATGTCTGAAACCTAGGACTTAATCTGAGATACCAATTACTGTGAAAATTAAAAAAAAATAATTAAACAAGCCACATAGCAAAAAAAAAAACCAAAAAAAAAAGAAACCAACACATGGAAAGTTAATGTAATGCAAGACTGAACACATTGAGGCCAGGTGTTTTATGACCCTAACAAGTGGCCAGCCAGCCACAGAATGATTTCATGCTTCCAGGAGTTCCTTCTGGAAGAGGAATTTTTCCTAGATTGGCTGTTCTATTGCCATTTGGGAAGTGAAATTCTGATCCTGTTAAAAGCATCATCAGAACTCTTATCCAGCATGATCTAGGTCTTCCTTGGGGCAATTCTGGCTCAAGCTGTGTGAAAGTGCTTCTGGCTGAAGCAATCCTTGAGTTTGAGTATATCCCTGGAGGGGAGCAAGTGGCTTTGTGAAAGATTTGGTCAAACAGTCATTCTGAAAGGGGAGCTACTACTGCAGAGCGGCGTACAATGGGAAAAGGGAAGTGCATTGCCCAGTGTGCAAATCTGAATTCAAAGATCGTCTTTTCTCTCTCTCTTTTTTTTTTTCTTTTCTTTTTTTTTTTTTTCTTTTGAAGAACTGGTTTTACTCACTTCAGCTGGAACAGGCTCTTATTAGTCTCTCAGCAGAGCTTTGTAATGGAAATGAGAAGAGACATTATCTGTTTCTTACAATCTGCCATAAAATACATGGAAAGAGAGGTGTTTCATATGTATGTAAACTGAGGATCAGTTTTGAGAGTTGTACCTTCCACTTCAGAGCCCAAGTTCTGCTCCTTGATGTCTGCTTTGAAAAGCAGGGGACTTATCTGTCTAATAGTCAATTATCTGATGTTGTAATGAGCAGGCTTTTTGGAACCTTGAAAAGCAGTTTCCTGGTATCTAAATCTCTTAAATGTTTCATTCTGTCTTTCTGTTATGCAGAACATTGTTTTGTTGGATAGAAAGCCAGCACAACTCTGGCAAATTTAATATGAAGAAACCTGCTGCATGATGACCTTCAGGTGATCTTTGGTGCTTTACTCTGTCCTCTTCACCTCACCAGTACGTCGTTTGTTTAAAATGGCACAGAAGTTGGAAAAGGAAATTGAAAGCAAACCTCAGCTAGCTCTGTTTCACTTGTTATTGGATTTACTGCAAAATAAGTCACTTAGGTACACAGTGGCTTGACAGATACTGTTTGTGAATAGCCTTAATGCAATGTATGATAACTAAGGATCAGAAGATTTGAACTTTAAAAATGTCATGCTTGGTCATTTTGACCTATTATTTACAGGCAATTACACTTTCTCTCTGCTGTGGCTTAGTAGTATTAGATCAAGAATAATTTTGTCATTTTACAGGGGGAGAAAAAGATTTTCTCTGATTATGAACATACCCATTAGTGTATTCTGTGCATTTCCCAGAAGGAACATCCTTGTGCTGTAGTGATAGGAAATGTCACAATGCTTCAGACTGATGGACAAGACATAAGAAATCTTTCATCTCAACAAAGGATAATATTTCCCTTCTAGTAAGTGGAATGTTCCTGCCAGTATTGATCTATCTTCCCATCAATGAAGACAAATTCTTCTCAGTGCCAGTAGTCTGTGGAAAATCCTGAAGTAGGAGGAATCATTTTGAAATTACATGAACTGTAACTGTGTAGAAAGGACATCCCTCCCATGATGTGAAAAAAATCCAAAGCAAGAAGAAATTTAGCATAATCCCAACCCATGTACTGCAGGAACTAAAAGGGCATAAACACTTCCAAATACTCTGCATATTACATAGAAAGCTTATATGTAGTATAAGGGGTGACTTCTTAATATGTAGAGTATATAGAAAAAGGACTATTTCATATGAATGTAGGTTCTTTCATCTAAGTACTTCCATTGCTGCAAAATTAAATCTTTGGACTAATTCCATATATATGTTTACCTTATATGGGTAAGATATGTACTTAATACAGTATTTCCAGAGTGCTGTGTGTAGAAAGTCATCTGTATATTTGAAAACTAAGTCCATATTTCCTTACAATGAATTATTCAGACATATTCCATTTTCTGTGGGATTTAACTCCTTCTAAAATCTCAAGGCAAAAATGGTGATTATTACAAGCTCTAATAATAGCCAGGAGGCTAAAATCACAGACCAGAAATCAGCATTTTTAGGAGAAACCTCTGAACTCTATGTTTTCTGATATGACTAAAATATTTCAGATACAGTTTAAGATTTCTATACTTTCAATGGCATCCTTCAAAATAAGGTCAAAATCTGAAACTGTATTTCAGATACAGTTTATGATTTCTATACTTTCAATGGCATCCTTCAAAATAAGGTCAAAATTTTAGGTCATCCTTCTGCCAAAATTATACACAAATCAAAAGGAAGGACTGCATAAAAGACATATTGTTCATAAGTAACAGGGATTATGCCATCACACTGGTTTTTAACTTTCTTGGAAATGAAACCAATAAAATATATGTTGTGATTGACATGTCTACTGGTGGTGCTTGCATTCTTGACCTTTGAGTTCATGAGATGCTAAGTTCTGCTTGGAGACATTGTTGGGCTCATGAGGCAAGTATGTGGCTCAGGACTGAAGGGATGTCTCACCTTGGTCCTGCTAGGACTCATAGGTGAGGTGTTCCTGCAGCCACTGGGCCAACAACCTCTGTTTGGCTAGTCAGCATGCCAGTTGGTTGCACACTCAGCTCAGGCCCTACACAAAATGTACTAATAATCACCAGTTTCCTTTAAAATATGTCCAGAGGTAGTTCTGTTGGACCAGTTGCTGTTATCCAGAGGCTGGAACTCTCACCAAGGCTGTTGGAAAAGAGACCCACTTCTTTGCCTGGAGGGGATCCAACACCATCTTCTTCCACTGCCTAACCCATCAGTCAGTAGGTGAGGCTGGGGACTTACCAGGACTGGGTGTGTGTGGGAATCACAGGGAAGGCTCATGTCTCCCTTCTCACAAGGTTTACATGGAAATGATCTGTGATTCACTGGGCCAGAGAGAGGGACATGGGCACAGTGGGGCAGGATCCACACATGACTCCATGCTACTTATGCATGCTTTTCTGGATTCACTGAGGGTGGGATGAGAATAAGAGGAGCATGACTCTGTAACCAACAGGTAGGTCACTCCTATGGAGGTGAAAGACATGGATACACCGTAGTCTTTCTGATTGCACTGCTGTCATCAGGCAGCTACTTGGACAAAACATAGACACAGCCACCAGAGAAGGGAGGAGCAGGCAGAGCGCTCTTCCTCTCCACTGGGTATGTCAGACAGTGGGTTACAGAGGCTTGTCTCCTTCCTTTGGCCACCAGTGTTTAAATATAAAGCGGAACTTCATCAAAACAGAGGAGAATGCCCCAGGAGTGTTTGGAATAGGCCATTAGAGGAAACACCAGTTTGAGTCCTCAAAAGCAGAAATAGAAATGAACTTGCATTTCTGACTTCTTGCTGGGTGCACCGGCCACAAGGCCAGAGTGAAAAGAAAAAAAAACCAGGAAACTTGATTTAGTACAGCAGCTTCATGGCAAAGTTGAAATTATATAGATCTCAAATGAAGAGCCTCTTGTCTTGCATGGCTCACACAGAGCCTATAATTAGGTGCACTTCTATGTTAAACCCCATTTTTTCTGTGAGCTGATCTCTTCCAAAACTTGTCAACACATGGCACATATGGATTACAACATCAGCTTCTCCTACGTAATCAGTATATTCTATCTTTGAGCCCATCTCATGCTTTTTGCTGTTTTTCAGAGGTAAGTGTCCCATCTGAGTTAAAGTACTCTGACCAGGATCATTAATGGTTCCTCAGGCCAGAAGTGAAATCAGCTTTTGGTTTCTGAAAGGGTTGTGTTTTCCATGAGACTGTGTTTGAAAAGCCAGCCATGATCTAATGTCAAGTCTGTTGTTTTCTGGTGCTTATAATAGATGAATCAGATAAAGCTGTTGAAAAGTTTGTGAGTTATTATTTCCTGAAGCAAAACAAAACTGGAAGACTACAGAAGGCACTGTACTGCTGAAATCATCTATTCATTTCTACAAATGGAGAAGAGTCTCCGAGGTATCCATCGTTCATGGATACAATTCCCAGTGAGTCATGTATTAGATATTTGTAATTTCATTGGTTTATCCAAATGCTTTGGACTGTTGCTAATTCTCAGAACCTCTGTATTTACTGTCATATTCAAAAAGTTTCTTCCAGTGAACTCTTAAATACTGAAATGAAGCTGAATTTGTCTTATGCCAAATGCTCATCTTTATTCTGCTTTAAGGAACAAGAATGCAAGTTTTCTGTGTTTGGCTTGCTATCCAAAGCTTAATGTAATGATTTAATGCACTTAAAAAGAGAAAGTTCTTGTCCAAGTTGCTTTATCTGTCACTCAGTGCTTGTAAAAAAGCTACAGTGTTCCTCAGTAATGTCTAGTCAATTAGAAAAAAAAGACCTAAACTAAAGGAGCTGGGCCCTGCTTGCAAACACCCATTGTCTAGGAGAGTTTGCATCAACTTATATATGTTCAAGCACGAGAAGTCTAAATAGTTTAAACCATTTTATTTTTAGTATTGGAAAATACTCAGAAAAAAGCATGCAGTTTTTCTGAGGGAACACTGGTGGTGGCACCCTATTCTTTCATACCAGACCCACAGTGGTACCCCTGACAACCAAATTGCTGCTGGCCCTGTAAGCAGAATGAGTCCCTAGATATGTAAAAGTGCAGGATAAAGTTTTGTAATGCAGCTTTATACCTTCTTTCTTTTATCATCTTTCATCATGGTAAGGAGCAGTTTACAACAGCCATGTGGCTGAACTCTGAGCAGCTCCCAGGAGTGCAGAGCCAGGACCGGGGGCCCATGTCCCTCTCCAGACACTGTGTGACCTGGCTCTACTCTACCCCTCTCAAAATTTGTCCCAGGGACACTGTTTGAAAAAGGCCACTGCTGACCTGTGGCCGGAGACTCTTGGAACAATTAAAACCCAATGGGCATTGCTAATTTAGCTTGGTAAGCTCAGAGGACTTCTAGTTAACTACTTGTGCATGGTTTTATCTGAGAGAAATACTTAGTCGATTTCTCATGGTATTTTATATTGTTTTGTACTGCTTCTCTCACTGGCACAGCATGGTAATTTGGAGCTCTTTACATGCAAAGTGAAGGATATGAGAGGATATGAGAGAGGATCTGAAGTTTCATTGAGCAGGTAAGATGAAACAATTGGTTAAATTAGTCAAGCAAGATTGAGAGCAGCCTGTATCAGGGCCGTGCATGAATAATTATGACAAATGCAAGCAGATTCCTACTAGAACTTTTTTTTCTAAGTGCAAAAACAATACTAGGCGGCAATCATGTATTTAAGAAGCTAAGTAAACATATAGTTAAGATCTAAATGAGATTGTCAGATACTGGAATTAGCAGATTAATCTGCATTTATATTAAATAAATATTCTGCTTCAAGTAAGAACATTTGGATTGGGACAATCATTCTGCTCCCTCCTGTGTTTCTTCTAATTTCACCTGTGAGCCCCAAAGTACAGATGGGTGAAATATTTTTAAAAATTCCCATTTTGTAAGAGGCATTTAGCTCTGAAAAAGCCTAAGCAAGACAAAGCTTTCTGAGTGGAAAGACTATGAGTTAGCTGTATAGTGATGTTACATGATCGGTCTTTTGGAAAAGTGGCTGTGGCAGTTGTCAAAGAGAAATAAATCCAGAGTGATTCAGCAGTCAGAGAGGAGGCATACGGTCAGGCATCATGTTCCGTGTGGAGAGGAATGCTTGCTGGAAGACAATTCCTTTAACATATGCACACATATCTCTCAGAAACTGGAGAATTTAGGAAATTTTCTTAAGTATGTGTTATTTTTCCAAAGTCCCCGGTGATAAGCTTTATACCTCAAGGAACAAGTAAAGATTGAGAAGCAAACTGGTGTCAGTTGGCAAGTGCCAGAACACAGCAAAATTATGGAAATTTTTTTAAATGCAATAATGCAATACTTTTGCTGTCTACGGCACTCTCTGTAGGAAAAAAAAAAATCAAAATCGAAATTCAGCTTAGAAAGAATATAAAAATAAAACCAAAAGCTAGTAATGAAACTAAATAAAATATCTAAGCCTTCTAGAATGCATTAATATCAATAAAAGTAATTTTTAATATCAATAAAAGCAAATTTCTGTGAAGCTCCATATCATAGTTCTTACCGCCGGTTCTTCTTATTGCAGCCCACTAACTGCCAGATCCTGGATAAAAGTCACTGGAATCATATTGTTGTCAGCTTATTCCTGAAAAAGAGTCTCTTGCTGGATATGAACGTGGTGATAAAGCTATTAATCAAAGTAGTTACATGACAAAGTAAACCTAAAAATCGTGGACCTTAAAAACATACCTGGATTCAGAACCCGGAGGGAGAAACCTCACAAAGGGATATGTTTTTCCCCAGAAAGAGGAAACTTCTGACCTTGATCATGCAATGAAAAGCTGAAAAGCTTTCCAGCTGTACCAAGACTTACTGATTCAGAAACATCGTGATTTTTGACCTCTTGATGCCGGCATTATTTTGATATACACTCAGCCTTTCTTAACCTGGATTTTCTGTGGCAGTAGTAGCTGCAGCTGTCAGAAAGAGGATGTGTGATCATGAATGGCAGAGGAGATTAAACCTCTTAAGAGGCTGTCAGTAGAACAAGAGACTGTGACGCTGTAGTGCCCTTAGGGCAATAGGAGCCATAAGCTCAGGAATTCAGCTGGAAAGGAGGCTACAAATTCATGAATGGACTTGCGAATTGGGAAATGGCTGCCTTAAAAGTGAGTTCTCCCAACTTTCAGTTATTTCTCATTTTTATCTAAAAATATAGCTGCATGAATACCAGTGTCATCAGACTACAACAACGTGGGCTTCACTGTGATTCCTTTTTCACTATAAATTAGTTGTAGTGTCAGCTAATCAGCCAAAAAACACATTGCAAAACAATAGTAACTTAAGATCAAAAATTTAAGATCAAAAATAACAATTTAAGATAAAAAAATTTAGTATGATAGGCTTTGCATGAATTTGGTCATGTGAAATTTTTATTTCAGTGCTATTAACATTCATTATTCTCTAGTTGGCCTCTTGGTTATCAAGTTTCTATGTCAGGGTAACTGTTTGAAGGGACTTCTGAAAATCCCCTAATTCAACACTGTGCTCCAAGCTTCAGGGCTAGATCAGGTTTCTCAAGGCTGTTTTCAGTTGAGTATAGAGTATCTCTAGTGACCTTCCTGGGCAATCTCTTCCTATGCTTTTCCACCCTCTTGGTAAAGAAATCTTTCTTTAGATCCTGTCAGAAATTCAACTTCTGAGTGTTGCCTCTTTTCCTTTCTCTGCACACCTTTGAGAGACTCTGGTCTTCTCTCTACCCCTGAATCTGTACACCCTGCCCTCAGCTCACTTTTCTCCAGGCTGAAGAAACCTGCTCCCTTAGTTTTCCCTTGTGCATCACATGTTGCAATCCTCAAACATTTCTCTCCAGTGAGAAGTAGGACGAGTGACAAATATCGTTTGTTGAATGCTGGAAGATTTAGACCAGAGAACCCAACAAATTACCCCCTGAGCTACTAAGCTGGACATTCTCCATCCACTGTTGTTGTGAATGAGTGAGAAGGGTCATGCCGTTCATGCAGGTACCAATTCTCTGCCAAGATGGGTCAAAATGTAACATTATTATAAGAATGGATCCATTAGTTTAGAGACTTGACTGTGATGCATCCACTTTTGCTCCTCAGAGACTGGCTTTGAACTTAGTTTTAAATCAAACATTACACTGAGTTCAAGGTGTAAGTCTATCACAATTGACTTACTGGCTGTTTCCCTTTTTGACTCAATCAAGGAAAAGTTCATTTTACTCGTTTCGGGGTTGGGGAGGTATTTAATACATTCTTTGCAAAGCTGAAATGTGGTTGAAGGCTTGGTCTGAGTGGAGTCAGCAGCAGAATTAAGCTTCCCTCCTGGGCAAAATCCTGTCTCCTCTAGAAGTTTGGAGGTAATCATATTTGCTTCCCTCAGTATGGTCTAAATGGATCTTCACAATATTCAGAAACCTGCTGTGAGAATGAAGCATTTCCATGTCTGTATGCCCAGTTTTGGATACCTAACAAATTTGATTTTCTAGAAGTATGAGCTGAATACTCAATAGAAATTGGGTGGGTGGAACAGTCCAACAATCAAATACCTGTGCAGCCCAAGTACTTCTGAAAGTTTAGACAAAGATGTACCCCTTCCTACTTTACTAAATTAACTGCATCTGAAAGCAGTTAATCAGCTTTTTTAACTGCCAGCAGGCAAAAGGAAGTTGACAGCTGTTGACAACTGTGTTTCTCACTTTAGTATATACAATGCAAAAAGCATGACCTAGGCAGAAGAGGTCAATGAAATTTTCAGGCAATCATGGGAACGAAATAAGGGCTGAACCATTCAGCAGTCTCATTTTAGTCTCCCTGGCACCTGCTATGCTTATTTGTCCCAGTGCAACCCATGTATAAAAACCATAATCACACAGGGGCAGAGAGTCCTCCCTCATTATTGTTCTGAAATGCCTGTGCTCAGGTGATGAATATCCTACATGAATTCCAAGGTGGTGAAGACGCAGAATCAGTAGGATCGTTTTACTGGGAAGAAGTTGTAGTGCCAAAAATCTTTGCTGAGATTGCAAAGCTCAAAATCATTTCCAACTTTTTTGTTTCCTTTTTTTCTGTTGTAATGTATTAGAAGGGATAAACTAATATTGCTAGCATAGCAGCTGAGGTTTGTGCATCTGAAAATACAGTGGGATATCATTGCAGCCAAGTCTTTAATAACCAGATAGAGGTTGTTAGTAAATCAGTCGACAATTCTTGCTTTAATGGGCTCTTCATCTCTTTGATGCGATACCCTCATGTGCATATTATCTAGCTGAACTACAGAGAAGCTGCACAAAGCTGGGCTCTTCCAGCAGATGACTTGGAAGATTCCCAAGAATACAATATTTACAGTGAAATGCGATTGATCTCAAGGAGGAACGTGAGCCTTGTATATTAGAGAGGGATAGCAAAATGGAGGGAGAGTGAGTCCTTGAGAGGTTACCAAATCAGTTCCTCAGCCCTAGGCTGGCACCAAATATATATGTGTGCAACTCCTGACAGATAATGAAAAGGATCAAAAACAATCTCTAATCTAGCACTGTTTAGCCCCAGCCCATTGCAGAGTAGGGGAGAGCTGGATGGGGCACCCAGATGGAGCTGAGCCCAGTCCCTGGGGCTGGGCAGGGACAATGGGAGTCCCTGGGAGGCTGCTCAGGGGTGAACTGCTCTTTAAAACATACAACTCTGTGTGACATTCAGAATCATTTTCCGTCTGTGCCAGAAAGCAGCAATAACTACTTGGATTAAGTACCAATGCGGTTGGTGTGCTTCTGCACAAGCCTGGGTACCACGGTCAGTCAGTTCCACTGCTTTTCTCTCTCTGTTTTTCTGTCTGTCAAGTACCCGACGTGGGCCAACGACCAATGCAATTGCGCCTTTCTTGCTCTTTCAATACATAGCTAAACTTGGAAACTTTCTTTTATCCCTGGCTGACACAGGCTGACAGAGTTGCGCACACAGGCTATTGCAGATGTTGTGTTCAGAGGCTTACACACATGTAAGTTAATGTGCAAAGGGCAGCTCTTGATGAAAAGGTTCTGCTATTCTATCAACTAGATCTTATAATCGCCACAAAGCTGCCAGAGATCTGAGACATTTCTATTATCATGTTCCCTGTACTTGTAATTTCTCCGATGAAGGCTCCGTATTGCTCGTTCTTTATCAGCAGAGCTTTACTTGTTCTTAAAATTCCCAAAGTGGACTATAAAAAAGAAAACTCTTGTCAAACAGATGTTTACCACCACTGATTGATGCTCTTGCAAGAGATAATGTCACCTGAAGGGGATCAATTAGCAGTGTTTCTCTTTCTGTCATCATAAATCTCAGTAAAGCAGGAAACAGTATGAAACTTGAAAGAGAGATAAATGAGTCTCTTTAGGAGGAGTGAGGTATGATCAAACAATAGGGTACAGCAGGGTGGGTAATGTATCTGGCCAGCACTGAACTGGGGACAACTCATCTAATTGTCACCAGCTTCCCCCCAGCCCAAAGGAGTGGTAATTCAGATGTTAAATATAGGTCCTGAGGTATGCCATCGCAATGCTAAAAATTACGGTTTGGAGGATTAACCATGCTGATCCCTAAAAGTGAACTCAGAAGAATCCCTGAACTGATGAGCTCATAATTAGCCTGAGGGATGACAGCTCACAATTGGTTGTGCTCCTCCCTGGTATAAACTGGCACACCTCCTTGACTTCCACCAAGACGTGACTCTTCTGACATCAGTGTGGCAGTGAAAAGGCAAAAACACGGTGAACATTTTTCTATTTTTAATTTCTGTAAATGGCAAAACTCCTTTTGATCTCAAAAGAAGCAGGACAGAGCTATTTGCTTAATTATACTAAGTCCTCCTTAGCAAATATAATGGAAATTAATGTGAAGCTCTGTTTACTCTTTTACCCTGCTGTGCCTGAAGCTGGAAGGAGATACTACTTTCCAGCCAGTGAAATGAGAGTGGTACTCACTCTTCTCATATTCTCTTTGACGCATCTGCGCTTGAGGTGGAAGCTAAGGCCTGAAATTGAGGCATTTTAACAGTGTCAATGACCTTGTGCCTAGTGCTGTGCCTGGACAAATAATTGCACCACTGTGCTCTATGCTGGTGCTTACCTAATGTGCTCTTATGCAAGAGAAAGGAGCTGCAAGTCACTTTGCATGTTTGACGAGGGTGAGTGGCACAGCAGCCTTGACTGGATTGCACACACAGCCAGGGCAGCTTGCTTTTGTCTGAAGAGCAGGAGACCTGATTTTTCCTTGGCCTTGCTGTCTGGATGCATTTGTGACTGCCCACCATGGTCACCTTGCCTCCTCCTTCCACTCCATCCCACATGCACTGCTGCAGGGCTGGCAATCCCATCGGCTTTACCAAGAAAGTGAGGCACATGTGGCTGCTCTGTGAACCCCACCACAGAAGAACGTCCTACCTAGGGACTACAACATGTCTATGAGATTTTACCGAACCACAGCTGTCCCATCTTACCCTTGCTTTATGAACTGTGCTTTTTGTGTAGCTCCAATACCTTGTGGCCTGGATCCCTTTCTGTTCCTATGCTCCTGGTGGAAGCACTTGCCCCATAACCTGCTGTTTCATCTGCAGTTTTCTTTTGCTACCCCTCACCCTTTCCATAGAGTTGTCTTGTCAGAGTCTCCAGGGCTGACACCTGCAGCTCCTCTTCGAGGTGAGTAAGGTGCTAGGGCTGGAGAGAGATGGCAGCAAGTCCCATGAGGAGTGTGCTGGATTCTGCAGTAGGGCACTTCACAGCTCACTTCTCCACAGAGTAACCTATTTCTGAGGGTAGGTTACTTCAAGCAGAGATCTCAGTAGTTAAAAGTTCTTGGCTAAAATCTATAAACCCCATGTAGTCCATATGGGACCCACCCTTTAACAGATCCAGCTCTGAGGGATGTTTACATGCTTTTTTCTCTGCTGTTTAAAATTAAAAACCCGTTTGAAATGGGACTTCATTATTTCCATTTATCCACAGGTAAATGAGGCAGGGTGTCCTTGTTCTTCGACCTTTTCTGTGATCTAAAGCTTCTGTCTTTCTATGGAGAGCAGAGGAGGATGTTATGGATAAAGGGACAGGTTGATATTTCAGTCCCTTTAAACCAATGAGGGAATTAAGCCCCAAGCTTTCATATTGTATGTCAGTACTGGGAGTGCCAAGCTCTGCAAAAAAGGAAATGCTTGTGTCTCTTGTTTAGGGAATATTCACAGGGCTCCATGGGATGGGACTTTGGAAGGGGATATCTTGTCCATCCTCCACGCTCCACCTCACTAAAATATCAGGGCAGAGATTCAACCCTCTGCTGTCTTCTCATTATTGCACAGAAAGAAGTAGAAAGGGGGCATCATCATTGAGTATTTTGGGGCAAAGATGGACATGAGATCCTTCTACAGAATGCAAAAAAGAGGGAGAAGTTGGATAGCAAAAAGAGCAAATTGAAGGCAGGTCTCTTTATCATCTTCTTTAAATCTTTTCAGTAGTTGGCTATGATCAATATCAAAATGCATTGCTTGCTTTTGCTGACCTGTTTATGCTCACAGGAGTAAATGCAAGAACAGATTCAGTAGAAAGAAAAGTGGATTTCTGTACAGTTCCTCTAGATGGCAAACTTTATCTGTTCTATTTATCTTATCTATTTAAAAGCAAGTATGTTCATGCTCAACCATACTGGAATACACATCCTACATTACTGGGACCATTCAGTCAGTTCTGGAATATCAGTTCCTTGAGTCCCAATCAAGTAGTTGTAGGGAAAAAAACTTCTGGATAATGCAACAAGTCCTTGAGAAATGTGGTTACTAGTGGAGTATGATTTGGAAAGTACAATAATGAAATGTTGTTTGAAAGATGACATATTTTACAAACCTCCGTATTGCACCTAACAATGAAGGTGTTGTCCACTTTACTCCCAGAGGCATTTTGATGTGTTGAATGTGAGGGAAGCCTCTCTCTCTTTCTGTCTCAACTCTTCCTGGCATTAATGCTGATCACCACTTTCACTTTTGCTAAGCCAGTGAAGAATGAGTGTAAGAAATGTTAAATCCAATGAGGAAATCAATAAAATTGTCCTGAGAGCTGATCCTGATCTAACTTCTTTGTAATTAGTAATGACTCCAGTGGACTTTCAGCTGAAAAATTGCCATAAGGTACCTGGTCTTACATGCATCTGATGTTTAAATCTTAGAGAAGAAAAATAGTAAAGATCAGCTATTTTGCCTCCTAAGTTGTCTTTTGAACAGCTATAAAATAAATGTGATGGTAGTGTTGTGACACACAATTGTATTACAGACTTCATGTAATGATTAAATGATTTACTGGGCAAAGAACCAAGCCCATCTTTCTCTCTGGAAATCAGAATACAGTCCCAGCCCTTATGCTTCATACAACAGAAATGGAACTTCCAAAAAATGCTCTTGGTATTTATGAAAGCCCCATTTGAGCAATATATTACTGGTGTAATGGGGCTTTATATGACAGTAGTTGTCATTCTGCATTTTCTGTGGACAACAGAAACAACATCTGCAAAAGCTGATGCTGGTGTCCAGCACTCTACTGTTTGCACTGTTCCTGCATGCTCCTTGCTGGGACCCCTCTGGGCTTCTTCCCCTGCTTGAATCAGTTTGTGAACTCTTCCAGAAAGAGATCACTTCCTTCATTTCCCAGGTGATACTGTATATGGGGTTTTGCTTAGCTGTGATAAATGGAATTTTTCGTTAATCTTCTTCAAAGAGTTTGCTATGGCCCTAATGGTCTGTTTAAATTTTAGTTTCCAGTTTAAATTTGTCCTGTCTTAGTTTCAACATATTACTTATTATTATATCCCTGAACCTCTGTTTTCATGCATTCCACTCTTTAAGTCATGCACCTTGTCGTGCCTCTGCCTGGTCTGCCAGGGTCTCTAACTGCAGACTTTTATTTGTTCTACAAAATTTCTGAGCAATCTTTAAGTGTTGTACAAATACATAACCATTCTAGTCATAATGCTTGCTCTGCCTTAAGAGATTTGTTTCCCTTTTCCACCTTCAAGTAGTCTTGTTCCAGAAATTGCCTATAGCCTACCCAAGCTCTCTTCATTTTCCTCAAATTGGTCTTCCAACCCAGAGATGGTACCACCTGACCTCCCTCTGACTCAGGATTTGCTTTCTCATAGAAGGATGCCCAGACCTCCATGCAATCCTGCTAACCACACCTCAGCCAAGTCACTCCGAGAGAGTTTCTCACCTCACCTCTCTGATGAGATACTTCTTTGGTTGGCTTCCTTCTTCTGCCACATTGCACTGCACACTCATGTCCCTGACAGCACCTCTTCTTCTTGCCTTGGTCTCCTCACCTTTCACTGCCCTGGTGCCTCTGCCTGCCCTAGATAATGAAGTGGTTTGTGCCTAGTTCTTGTGTAACTATTCCAGTCAGGGCATTAAGAGACTTGTTTTCTTAATTTCCTCTCCTTATGGTCACCACACACCTCTGAGCATTTCATGATCTGACATCAACTGTGCTCCAAAATAGCAGGGGGAGTGGATTAATCTAATTACACTGTTTTTTACTGAATCAGAGGGTCAACAGATAATGAATAGGAGAATGTACCATGTCCTTACATGCCAATACATAAAATGCATGGCAATATAATTTTGGCCATCACTATCAATAAACATGACTGAATTCTTGTGTTGCCCAGAACAACTTTTTCTTCCTATTTTGACAAGAAAGCTATAAAAACTTAATCTGGCTTGATCTGAGCCAGCAGACTTTATTTTCTCATTATTTTGACCAGTTTTATTGCTGAAGAAGAAAAATAACATGGTTAGCTGTCTCTGTTTATAAGCAAGGACACTGCAAACACAGCCCAGTGCACTTGGGTCCCGAGGAGCCTTCTCCTCCCTTCCCAAGGCAACAGCACAGCCTTCTAGAAGATCCATAGATAATCAGCCTTCCTTCTCCCTATTGCATCTGATTTCATATCCATTGCATATATTTAGTATATCCCTTTAAACGGACACAGGGTGGTGTGAATCCCTGTCCTTGAGCTCTTAGCTCCTCAGCCTGACTGACAAATGACATGCTAACCCCTTCTCCCCAGTGTTAGATGGAGATATGCTGCAGAACCGAACCTTCCACAGGTCCCTAGAATATACCTTTATGCAAGACGGCCTTGGTCTTACCTCATGGCAGAGAGAAATAATCACCATCTGAACTGCCTGATTTCACACAGCAGGTGTTTCTTCCACCCTAATTAAAAGATACCCCTGACTGATAGATGGGTGCGCATAGATCTTGTCTTTCAAGGTCAGAGTGTCCCAAAGCATCAAGATAAACACCGGAAAATCTTTTGGAAATATATGTGTGTAACTGCTGAGAAATATGATGATGTTCCTGACTCTTATGCTGAATAAGCAGTGAAGGAAACAGTGGCCTCTGACAATGTGCCAGCTAGGGAATTTGGGAAGAGGATATACTTCCTCACAGATTTGTATGTGAAATATGCTGTGGTTGGTGTTTATTGCAGCGGAGTGTTACTCAAGTTTAGACTCTCCTTTTCTTTTTTTTAATTCTGGTACTTTGGATATATGTATAATCATCCATGTCCCCATTTTTAATGCATTTTTATTTCCCCCTTTCTTCACACAACTCAGAAGTGGATCTGTGAGTGGTGCTTGAATATTTATATTTCTTGTTTTGTATTTTTACAGCACCTTCAATCAAGAATCAATGGAAAGACCCCGAGGAAATTATTTTTGGCCTGTTTTTCTGGTCACAAAGCACTAGGTCATGCAAACTAAACGCATCCCTACATCCTTTGCTCTGGGCTATTCCCCTGGGCTGGGGTAGACCCAGAGGGCAGGATCTTTCACAAGGACCTCAGTGCATGGAGGATATGCTATCCTTTTGTGGTGTGCATAAACACTTGCATAATTAAGTTTTTCTGACCAACAGGAGGAATGAAATGGGATGGCAAGTTACAATCCACTTCCTCCTCTACAGTGGGCAATTAGTCTGTGAAAATCAGGGCTCTTTCTTTAGTCTCTCTGGCATTGCTCTAACCAAGGAGCAGTTTAGGCACAGCATGAGTAAAATCTGAGCTCATGTTCTGCTGTCTCCTTCATTAAATGTGCAGTAGTGTGGAGGTTTGCAATTCTTTGTGAGTTGAGTTCATCAACAACCTTTTTCATGAGATACATTTTAAGAGTAATATATGAATGCATGCGTATAGATATCTTATGAGACTTCTCACAAATCAGAAATGTCTCATAATGCTGATGAAATGGAGTTTTGGAATAAACTATTTCTTTACCTACCTCAATAACAAACGTGATGGATGTTTTGCCCTATCCTACACGGCAGTACTGCAGTATTCGTGGCTGTGTATCATGCTTTAAATGTGCAATGAAGACAAGATAACAGATTCTGTGTCTCTGAAAAAGCCATGCTTTGCAAGTCCAGCCTATACATAATCTTAAATTGTGTTCGTACTGACAGCAAATACTAAGCGTCTTTTATTACGAAGAGGGAGAGAATGGCTGCCAGCTGGATGGCGTTTGCAAACGATCCATCCCTAATCTGCTCTTCCAGAGCATGACCAACATCTTGTTGATATCATTTCCCTTTTCTTTGAATGATTAACTCTCAGCTCATGAAACTTTTCCCAGCAAGTACTATCCTTCAGAGTGCCTTACCGACTGCTTTTGACTGCTTGTGTTCAAGTTCCTGTTTCCCAGAGCAGAACCAACCAGATCACCTTTAAAACAGCATCATAAACTTTAACTCAAAGTCCCAGGGATCTGGTATGATACTTTATTGGAAAATCATCAGTCATTGCACTATCACAGTCATATATTTTCCTGTACACAAGAATACGTGGGCATCATGGACAGGAGCTGGCATCTGAACGCTGGTCCAATATTCAGAGCAAAGTCAGAGCTGCAAGGTGTCAACAGAGCTGTGAAAGAAGGGAGAAATCCCCACCTAATGGTGAGCCAGTGGCCATAACCCAGCGTGGATTTCTTTTGTAAGAAGCTTTTCTAATGTAAACAGTGCTCTTCAGGTTTCAAGGAAGCCCTCGGGAAAATGACTGGCTGAACAAGGACTTTTGTTGTTGCTTGACCAGTTGGCTCAGCATCTTACATCTCCCCACTGCCCTTTGGTCAGAGTCATGTTATTATGAGTATATAATTGTGTATTTAGCTACTAGCTCCTCTGTTATGGCTACAATTTAAAATAATGAAGGAATCTAATTTATATTAGTGATGCTCCCCATGTGAGCTCAACATAAGGCTATAATAAGCCAATTTATAAATGACATGTATTTCCCCCAAACCCAGACAAAATAAAAAACATAAAAATGAGAAGGACTGACTGTTTATGTGCTCATGAGAGCTCATTCCAAAAATAGGGCTACGCTGGCTAGAACTGCATTTACTTAGGCATACAAGCAAATTTTAAAGTTTCTTTATAGTTTTCACAGGAAAATTAGACTACTCCACACTAACTGAGTCACAGGGTATTTGGATTGGCTGTTTTTTAGCATGAGTTAGAAGTAACATTTTCTTCATGTGCAGTGTTGGCAAACTGATTTTAATCGTCTTCCGTTTGATTTTTGAGAACTAGTCAAGCTGAGGCTTAAGAGAAGGCTCTTAGACACGGGCAAATTTCCAAAGCAATCTGAGCCTCCATTCACTAATTGAAACTAGTGTCAGGAAGCATGTTTTAACATGACCTTCAGGAAGCTTTTTTTAATTTGTTGTTAATATATCAACCTTCTCTTTTCCCTCCAGTATAAACAGCAGCTTTATACAGGTTTGCTGGTTTTTTATTTCTACATGCCTCAGCAAAGGCAGGAGAAGGAGCTGCTGACACTGAACCAAGAGGAAAGGGAGGCAGCCATTCCTGGAGAAGATGCCTCTCTCCTCAGTAACCTGACACAACAGGGTGGCTGCCCACAAATGAGGAAACTGTTTGAAAGCCTTGGCGTTACCCGAGTGACACTGTTGCCTTTGGGTTACCTAAACGGCTGCAGCCAGTCAGTTCCACCACTTCCACCCGCGATGACCAGAAGGCTGAGTCTGAGTCAGGCCTTCTCCAGCTCCCATCATGCCCTTCATGTCATGCATTCATAAGATCAGGACTCAGCTGCCATCACTCACAGTAGGGAGATAAAAAACATTCTCCAGTTTCTGTTGGGTTGCCTTTGCCTGAACTGTTCAACTGAGCATTTCTGCTCTAATCCTGAGCATCTTTCCTGACTCTGATCCTTGCTTCCCTGGGGGAATCCCTCTCAATACCTTTTCCTCGGTGTCCAAGTCGAAATCACAAAGGGGTTTTATTCCACTGGAAATGATACCCTGCCTGCTGGATGGCAAGAAGGGAAAGTTGCACAGAAACTGAGCAATAAAACCAGAACGCTCACAAAGCAATGCCCATAACTGAGTCAAATGTAAAGCCTGTTCCTCAACCAACCTGCCCCACAAAAATGCCCAAAACCTTGCAGAGAGATTTCGTACCAAAATGATTATTGAACAGGTTGCATAAGCACAAACTTGATTGTTCACATTGTTGTTCAACTGCAGCATTATAGAATCTACTTATTCCTCTATAGGAATAGTAGTAGCAGGATTAAAAAAAAAAAAAAAAAAAAAAAAAAAANCTTTTACCATGTTAAAAACGGTGCAACCCAAATAAATTAGGAACTATAAATCTTCCAACTGCATTGGCAGAGCAAGTAAGCTCTATGCTGTCCAAGGTTCCCACACGTTCATGTTAAAATTTTTAATGTCACTTCTTTCAGGCTGAGAAAAGAAACCATTGTAATTTTTGACCTGGGGAGGAGCCCAAATGCTATGGGTGGTGGCAGGGCATCAGCTGGGGAACGGAAGGGAATATTTGCTCTTCTGCCTGCTCAGCAACATGCTTCCTCTATGGTTGGACTTGATGATCTCAGAGGTCCTTTCCAACCATGATGATTCTGTGGTTCCTTGGAAGGGGCAGAAGCTGGTGTCACTAGTAAGAAACTTGATTTCCTTTGACTCTTTGCAAATGAACAAAATTTCATGAATACAGAGTACTCTGTCATTTGTTATAGGAGAACAAGCCAACAGGAGCAAAAGAGAGGCTTCTCAGGCATTTATCACAAATTTGGATGTAGAGGTTAATTTTCTGCTGCCTTTTCCTGGAAAGTATCAACTCACAGCAGACCAAAGGATTTCTAGGTGGCAGCAGCTACTGAAGTGAATTGGAGTAGTTTTGTTATGAAACCTGTGTTTGGCCATATCTGGTATACCTGTGACAGTTCAGCAATAGTTTAAGGCTTTCTAGAAAATTAAATTTGGTCCCAAGAGATATTCTGATATTTCAAAAGGGAGTTTTAGCATGGATTTAGATGAAAACTTTATTTTCTTTTTCACTTAGAGGCAAAATATTCTCACTTGGAAACAGAAAAATAACTTTGAAATATATTTTTGATAATGTCAAAGTACTCAAATTCTTAGCATAATATACAGAAAAAGGCTAGATCCCATAAGAAATGGGAACCGAGTCAATTAAAAAAGTCCCCCACCTCCACACCCCAGTCAGTTCCACAGTACTGAATTGTTTCAATTGTTCTCCCATGCTTTCCATCCAAAAAAATGGCCTGTCCCCCCAAAAAATTTTATTTTAATGGAATATACTCCCTTGGAGGCAAGTGTTTTGCTCTCCCAAAAACCTCATGGCACGGTTGGAGATCTATAAGATCAAGGTGAGTAACAGGAGAAATACTGAGGTGTATATGTTGGCATTACACCAGAGACATCCTTTGATAAGACACAAAATGCTGACATTTTTTGGTAATTTGAAGAATAATATTAGAACTGCATATATGCATAAAGTAGTATAAAAATAGAAGTGTGGCTTTTCTTATTTTCTTAAGTCAAAAGACACTACCTTAAAACCAGTATGATAATTGTAAGAAACTGAAGTGGAATTATTTTGTTAGTGAAGTTAAATTGAATAGCTATGTGAATAATATTTCACCTTTTGAAAGTTAATAACAGATCAAACATTAAAAAATTTTCTTTTGAACTGCCATGTTTGCTTGATGGTCTTGAACAGACCTTCTAGAACAACCTCTTCTAATGTACAGCATATTGATCTTTTACATCTAAGTTACCTGAATGAAGAAAAAAAAAAGTTGAGCCTAGACTGCATTTTTTATTTACATCTTTGCTCAGATCTGATCCCCAGCAAGCAAAGCACAGATGCCAAAGAAATCAGTAGCAGAGTGGATAATAAGCTAGATGTCATTCCCTGGTGCAGAGAATATTTGAAAATATAAAAGAATTCTTAAATTTCCATGTCTGTGGCTGGCTGCAAAGACATCAATAAATACAGTACTTCAAAGTGCCGAGTTATTAAGCATGTTGCACTTAGATGTGAGAAAGCTGTGTGTAAGATGAAGCAGCAACTACGTATAATAAACATAAGTGAAGACTGATTAAATTCAGCAAACGTATCTCCAAAAATCATATTCTTGAAACACTGGTCATATGCAGTGTTAAAAATATTTTCTTGATACCCTTCTCTGAGCTAATTTGTACCCAACATGTCACTTCCTTTCATCTAAGTATAACAAATACTTAACTGAACACTTACCTGATTTTTGCACCAACAGTTTGTGCAGTTCTTGGTGTGAGAATTAAATAGAGGATGCCCCAACTTTTTACTCTCTGAAAGGGGGACATTTTCTTTGCTGGGCTGTGTGGACACATCTGCCTCCCTACTCCAGAATGGAGTCACTCAGGAACATTTCCAGCTCCTTTCTTAAGCATAAAGCTTAAAGCCTTTGGAGCTTCACATTCACTTCAGCTGTTGAAAATGTCACAAATAATCTAGTAGGACTAAAGCTTTAATGAGAGATTGCCTAAATCTGGGTTGCTTCCACAGGGACTTTTCCTTGTTCAGGCTCCTTTGGTTCTTGGTCTTCTTAAAATTTGAAGATATAGTTAGTAAAGACTGCCTGCTTGTATTGGGTGTGCAAGAGTTATGCTTCTGAAAATTAGTATCAAGACAAAAGAAATTATGGGTGTTAAAACCAAGTTAGTAAGTAATCATAATTCTGAGGCTTACACTTGTGGAAAGTAAGGGTAACACCACTCCAATACAGTGTCACAGTGTCAGTTGTGTCACACTCACTTGCCAGCAATGCAGCCATTTCTTTGTTGACATGCTGTGTGATGATAACTTGATGGTGATGACAAGTCACCATTTTGCTGCATGAAACCATGCGGCTGTCACTTGGAATTCATCTACCCTAAGGTATTTACTAAATACAGTGAAGCTTACACATGTCCTCTGGTCAGCACACTGAAAAGAAGTCAAGAAGCTTATTCATCTGAGAAATGCAGCATGATTAAACCCTCCAACTAACTCTGAGCAACCTCCTGCACCCTAAATGATCAGGTTTATGATTTTTTTTTTCATTAACGTGTTGAGGGTTTGTTTTTGTTTTGTTTTTTTTTTTTTCACTCTTAGAGTAATGTCCTTTTTTCATTTCACATAAATACAATCAGGGTAGGGATCTCCTGTGTTTCATACCCTGAGTGTGCCCTCTAGTTTTAACCTATCATTTCCAGCAAAGATGAGAATTATTGAATCTATTTATGATTAATTACTGTTTTCTACAAGAACTTGGCTATATGCACTGACTAATAGGCAAGACTGTCCTCCTCCTCTTGCTATTATACCTTTCTGGGTTTTTTTTGCTCCTGACAAAAATAATTTCCAGCACTAAGGGTGAGGAAGTGCCAGTTTGCACTAATGGTTGGTGCAAAATAGATGAAAATCCAAGCAATCACATAAAATTACAAGCAGTGAGAGGATAATGTGTACAACAGTGGTTTCAAGCCAGCTTGCTTTCCCCTCATGCAGCACTAAGCTTTCCCCTAATGCAAAGAGGCTTCCGGCCCCTGCTGTACATTTAGATGCTAGACGTATCTCAGCAGCTGCAAATGGGCTCAGAGGAGGACACCTAACTGAGGGTTTCTATGACCAAGGGAACTCTCTATGCCCCCTTCTGACTTTCTTTTACCCATATGGGACTAGTCTGATTCAGTAGCGGTAAAGCAAACAGCTACAGACTTAAGCAATGCACCCAGGTGGCCAAGAAGGCAAACAGCATCCTAGCCTGTATCAGGAATAGTGTGGCCAACAGGACTAGGGAACTGACTGTCCCCCAGTACTTGGCACTGGTGAGGCCCCACCTTGAGTACTGTGTACAGTTTTGGGCCCCTCACTACAAGAAAGACATTGAGGTGCTAGAGCAAGTAAAGAGAAAGGCAACGAAACAGTGAAGGGTCTGGAGAACAAGTCTTATGGGGATTGGCTGGGGAAACTGGGGTTGTTTAGTCTCTTACTGCTCTCTACAACCACCTGAAAGGAGGTTGTAGTGAGGTGAGGGTTGGTCTCTTCTCCCAAGTAACAAGCTGTAGGATGAGAGGAAACAGCCTCAAGTTGCACTAGGGGAGGTTTAAATGGGATATTAGGAAAAATTTCTTGACTGAAAGGGTTGTCAAGCATTGGAACAGGCTGCCCAGGGAAGTGGTGGAATCGCCATCCCTGCAGGAATTTAAAAGATGGGCAAATGTGGTGCTGAGAGATATTTTTTAGTGGTGGACTTGGCAGTTTTAAGTTGATGATTGGACTTGATGATCTTAAAGATTCCTTCCAACTTACACATTTCTCTGAGTCTATGATATTGGCCCATGAACTATCTCAATGCACCTTCATCCATAATGGCCAAATGAACCCCAGGAAATCCTGAGTCTGGGTTTAAAGCCACAAGTAATGAAACCAGTCAGTAGGGCTCTGAGGGGACCTGCTGCAAGAGCATGCAGATAGCAGAAGCAGACTCGCAGTGCATCAGCCCTCTCGGTTCACCAGCCCACCAACCAGACAACTCACACCACAACATAACTAAATATATAAAGAATACCATTTGGAAAGAGAACTTGAAAAAAATTTTCTAGACCATGCCCCCTCCAATAGGCAGGATTAGGCCGTGGAAGAGCACAATGAGTTAAGTGGAAATCTGTGTGTGCTGGCAGCAATTTATTACTGGATTCATTATTCTGCATGGTTTTGTGCCTGCAATTACTGCAACAGACTCCTTTTTTTTGCTTTATGCAGTCTTTTTGTTTGCCTGTTTTTACGTCTGAAGTTTGCATCCGTTTGCATCTCCTTTGTTTAAACACATCCCTCATGCCTTCAGGTGTGTTTGTTGATCCCTTGAGCTGAAGCTAGAAAAAAAAAAGAGTGCTGGATTAACAGCATGTTGCATCACCTTTGAAGAGAGTGGGAAAGCACATCACGTCCTTGTAGCCTTTTGTCCACAGATACCTTTCGGTTTCTGCAGCAGCTCAGCGGGCTGATTTCACTCCCATGGTCCTTTCAGCTTGATGGGGTTTCTGCTCATTAGTCTAAAGGAACTGGCAGTTTAGGAGGAAAAACTTTGACAGCAGTGTTGAATGGGCAAGAATTTAAAGCTGCACTCCTTGAAATGACTCCAGACGAAGCAGCCAGTGTGCCACATTACCTTACTGCCGTTTGCTCTGCAGAAGTCTGCACTGTGTCTGATGGTAGATACGTGTCACACAGAAATTGCCCTGCCAGTGGATGCTTCAGTTAGATTTTGCCCGCAAATATGAGATGGCTTTTGATTTGTGATCTTGAGAAATCAAAAAGCTGCTGTTTAATTTAAACTTAAAAAAAAAAAAAACAAACACTGACATTACAACAGTTTTATATCATCATCAGGAAATTTAATTCTAGGATAAATTTCAGATGTCCCACAGAGGTCACAGAATCACACAGGATCATAGAATGGTAGGGGTTGGAAGGGACCTCTGGAAATCATCTACTCCAACCCCCCACCTAGAACAAGTTGCACAAGAACATGTTCAGGTGGGTTTTGACTATCTCCAGAGATAGAGACTCCACCATCTCTCTGGGCAGCCTATTCCAGTACTCTGCCATCCTCAAAGTATGTAAGTTCCTTCTCATGTTCAGATGGAACTTCCTATGCTCAAGTTTGTGCCCGTTAACTCTTGTCCTGTCACTGGGCACCACTGAAAAAAGACTGGCCCCATCCTCTTGACACCCACCCCTAAAGTATTTATAGGCATTGATCAGATCCTCTCTCAGTTTTCTCTTCTCCAGACTAAAAAGACCCAAGTTCCTTGGTCTTTCCTTATAAAAGAGGTATTCTAGTCCCCTAATCATCTTCATAGTTGTGTTGCTCCAGCAGTTCCCCATCCTTCTTGAACCAGGGAGCCCAAAACTGGACACAGTACTCCAGATGGGGCCTCACCAGGGCAGAGTAGAGAGTGAGGATAACCTTCCTCAACCTGCTGACCACACTTTTGTTAAGGCACCCAGAATGCCATTGGCCTTTTGCTTCTAGGTGGCAAGATGTTCAGCAGTGGTATTGTGTATTGCCTAGCAGATCCTCTTGCTTTTTAGGTTCCAAGTAGTAGGTCTCAGGAGGATGAAGCATGTCCCAAGGTCATCCTAGAGTCTGCAGAGGACAACTTATTAGGCACTGATCACCCCCTATCTGAGTAAAGGAATGGAAAAGCATGTCTAGAAGGGAAAACGCAACCTATTAGTTTTCATGCAGTGTCTGAAAAGCAGAATTCCACTTAGTAAATGTAGAGGCTCACCTCAAAGCTGGTCACAGTAGGTCCCCTTTACAGACAATGGGGAGTGAGGCAGTGCACAGCTGAATCTGGAGCATGGTTTGTCTTCTCCTAAAAGAGATGCCTGAAACAGTTCAGATGACTCATGTCCTAGTTTTCTCCACTGACTGTGGAAACAGCCTAGGCTGACTGCCTCGTATGCGGGGATCTACACTGCAGATGTCTGAAATCCCATACCAGCAAGCAGCCTCTCACTCTAAACACATGGGTGCAACAAGATAATGCTTCTGAAAGCCTTTTGCACATACCATCTCTGGGTCCACTGTGTGTCTCATCTGCACGCAGTTGCTGTGGATGAGTGCTCTGCTAACACCACACTTGGCATCTTCGTGTTTTATAACCTCACAAATCTCTGCTTCCAGGTTGAGGGTGCAGTTTCAGCACTGTTTCTCTCCAAGGGAGATCCATCCCTCCCAGAGAGCTGAGGCTACCATTCCTGCCCTTCCTGTGCAAACAGCAGATGCTTTGCAGTCGTACCTGAAAGCCATTCTCAAACAAACACTATTCTGTTGAATTAAGCATTTCAGGGTCATTCAGTTAGAACAGAAAAGCAGAGATTACCCAAATGGTCTGGATGACACCATCACATGCCTCCACGAACTGATATATTCAGGATTTCATCTTCACATCGCACTGGGTAACAGTGTCATTACCTGTAGAGAGAAGTCTGTGCTGTTTAAAGAAACAGTTCCTTAAATCTGCTCCATTTTATGACAGTTAGGGTACACCCTCAGGCTTTTGGCATATTCCCAAATCAGTCTTGACTTGGACAACCTTTGATCAGTTCCACAGAAAGCTAATGACACGTAATTGTAGGTTATGGCCAGATACTGGGGTGAGGACAAATGTAGCATTATAAGGAAGCAGATGCGAGCATGACTTGGTTATTTTGTCACTTCAGTGACAGAAGTGGAGACAAGCATCAATTGCACAGTTACTGTAAACCTGCACTGTTTTTTCAGACAATGGTTATAATTATAGATATGAGCTTCTTGGAAGATTAAGCACCACAATTATGGGATGTTTGTTATTTGAACGCTCTTTGCAATAACTCACATAAAAATGCATGCCTCAGTTTGAATGCTTGGAGTCTGTCCAAAGATGTAAATGCTGCTATCACTTCATACTTTAATTTCATGATTACAGCAGGATGCTCTTGTATGTAAACTTGACTCTTCCTAGTGTTTTTGCTGCAGTTGACAGTTCTGGTTTATTTAGCTTATTAGATGGTTTTCAGATTTTTAGGATGTGATGTTTAACTAAACGCATTCACTCATCCAAATACTATCTCAAGCACACAAAAAAGCAGCCTAGCTTCAATTGCTATTTTTCATTTCTGTGCTGTAAAAAGTGGGAATTAACTCATTCTGTGCCTTCCTTTTGCAAAGTATCAGCTTTAACATCTGACCTGTTTCATCCACAAGTGGAATTACAACTCCACACAGAAAGAGAAAAAAAAAAATAAAGCGTTTTTGGTGCATTTTTTAATCTCATCTCTCTACAAGAAGCCTTTCTTTTTTTCATAAAAGTGCTTCCCATGGAAACTGAAATCAGACCATGGTAACTGGATGCCCAGTATGAGTTTGATAATGTCATAAGAACGTGATTATTGAGAAGTCACCCACTGAAATTGTATGTATTCAGACAATACAAATAAATGCACACTCTTCTGCAACTATACTTCCAAGGGTTTCTGAGCTTGCAGCAGTAAGTGATTCACTTCTTACCATAAATCGTCAGTGCAGTAACCTTAGGACATCTTAGAACATGGCTCTGAAGTTAATGGGTTATGGAGTAAGAAGTGACTAGGTTATACATTTACCATTCTCCTGGTCTGTAATAAACCTGGCTGGCCATGTTACGTCATGTAGAGAATTACATTTCAAGACTCAGGTAAGCTTTCAGAATGGGCCAGTATTAATGTGCAATCAAAGGGCAGGTCACAAAAAGCTGTTTCTCCACAGCCACTAATCTTCAATTCAGCATTGCCCAGCTTAATCTCTGGGTTATCACCCATTTTAAGAATCACTTAGGATTTTAGTCTAAGGAGAGTGGACAAACAAGTTTCTATTGAGAACTGTCTCACAGAAAAGGATGTAGAAGGAAAAAAGCAATAACTTTGCTTTTTCACAGACAATATAATTCTTGAAAATTTTTGCAAGTCTGTCTTAGTTTTCAGCCTTATATGGCTCCTCAGTACGTCGTCTCAAAAGTGTTGCCATCACTTGAGATGTTTTCAGGATGGGAGTGAAAGTGCATGGATTATGGCAGCAAAGGCAGGAAAAGCAAGGCAGCTCCATCCTGCATTTCTTGCAGTCCAGCAGCTGCTCACCTCCCGAGTGGAGCCGGTGAAAACTATTTGCTCTAAACTCCAGGTGAAAACTAATTCACTGCCATGCCCTTTACAAGCCTCCTCACTGAGGAAAGCCCCTCAGTGAGCAACACTGTAGAAGTGGGGTGAATACAAGCACCTCTTTGGTTTTGTTCACTGAAGTATGAAAACAAGTACAAGGCTTCCATGTGAGTGAATTCAGCTTCTGGAAAACACAGTTTCGCATCAATCTGTTCAAGTTTACCTGTATGTGAAAAAAATCCCAGTCTTTGTAAGGTTTGTTGAGTTTTAGTTTTCAAGGAGAAAGATAGTGGATGTGTATTTAGACTTATTCAGTATAACGTAAGTACTCATAGGCTGCAAAATATGAGATATTTATTTACCCAGGTGAAAGAAAAGCAGGAAATTGCCATATTATGTCATTTTCCACTGAGGAACCTCTGGTGGACTTGCTGTTTCCAGGAGAGCATAATGTTCCTAGAAGTGAGAACTGATTTAGATTTTTCTCTCAGCATTCCACTGTGAAAACAGCAACTGAATTTTTGCCAAATTCTGTAGGACTGTCTTTTTTATTTTTTAATTTTTTTTTAAATTGTTATTACAATAAGGTCATGTTCCTCTGAAAACACCACACTTTACATGCATGAAATCTCAAATGTTTGCTGCTTATTATCAGCTTCATCCCAATATTTTACACGTGTGCAATAATGATGGCTTCCTCTTTCATGCTGCATTTTGTACATAGATTTCAAAGCATTTTCCAGAGAAAGGGAACTATAATTATGCATGTGTTAGAGATGGGGAAACAGAAACACCGAGAGGTAAAGCAATTTGCCCAAGGTGACAGGGCAAATTAGAGGCAGTCAGGCATAAATCCCGCGTCTCCTGCTCCTGGTTCCCTGCTAACAACAGCCTTGTTTGTGCTTGACGATGGTATCACCAGCTTGCACGAGAACCAGCAGTAGGAAACTGCTGTGGGGATACTACAAGGCGAAACCTGACGTGAAGTCAATGCAGGTCTTAATGAGGGCCCACTTGTAATCCCTCTTGGTCACGGGATGGGTGACAGACAAATGGTAACTGAGCTGTGAAGGGCTTGTAGGGCAGTGCTGGGGGGGTCTTCACCGACACCTGGGTGCACAGAGAGGGGTTGCTGAAAGGTGGAGTGACCCCTGTGGTTGCTATGTGGGGGAATCCCCTCTATACTATTAACCTTGTGTTCCTGGGGATGCATTTCTCAGAAACTGGGTCCATGCAGTTTGTTCACATCAGCAGCAACCAGAGTTGCTGTTCAGAGACAGAGGCCTCTAGCAGAGACGTGGAGTTGGTTTGTCCCACAGGAAATCGTGCCTTGGGGAGACTCAGTGGCAGTCCTTGGCACCTTGGTGCAGAACAGAAGGATTCCTGCTCTCCCACAGCACACAAGCATCTGAATTATACCGCTAGTTGTGGTTTATTTGGCATGTAAGATTGATTTTAAATTATTTCCTCTATATTTGCAAACCCAGCAAGTAGCTTCCCTTTAAAGTGCACCAGCTGTGACATTTGATAGGTTCTGTAATTTCAAATGAGGCGCTAAGAGATTCATCCTTTCAACAACTTTTTTTTTTAACGAGGGTGGGTACCTGTTGCAATGAATCAATTAAAGCTCTTCTGACACACAAGATGTGCGTTGCAAGACCTGTTTCACAGGTTTCTCAGGATGGAGGATAACATGTGACAACTCACAGAAGCCAGGAGTACTGGAGAAGATCAGAAGCCTGCATGAGTGAGCTTAGCTTTCCAAAATACTTTCTTAAAGCACTAATCGGAAGACCACTGACCTCTCCAACAGACAGCACTATGGTGGAGCAAGAGATGCTGCTGTCGTGTGCTTATCCTCAAGAAAAGTGTAAGTGACCAAATATGATTTTTTTTTTATAAGAAATGAAAACAGGACACTGGAGAAAGGAAATGAAAGAAATGATCTAGCTAGTATAATTGAAACAACAGAGGGAGTAGAGGGGAAATGCTAAAATAAGGAAGTTATTATCTTTATATTGTAGGCATGTAATTGAAACATGATTAGTGTACTTACAAGCAAAAGAAAGGATGGTTGTGTGAAGAAGTCTGATATAAAAGCATCCTGAAAAAACTTGCTTTAATCTTTGACTTTCCGCTTGTATTTGCAAAGCGCTGTGGTGTGGGACTGCTTGTGTGGTGGAGGATGTGAACAATGAGCTTTGATTTAGTAACTTGAGTGGCAGACTGGAGTGCTGTGAAAGCATTTTCTAGAAAGGCGTAGTATGATTAAAACCAACGTCTTTCTTCTTGACAATGCAAAGCCTCTTTTTCCTAAGGCATCAGCAAGCTTTCTAATACTTTATCCAAATGTCAGCTAAGAGTTACGGTACAGTGCAAATATTCCCAAACCCGTCCCTCTTTCCCCAAAGGAAGCTGTCACAGAACTTCTTTGCTAACCAGAAATGTAACTTTTATTACTAAAAAATGTTAACACAGACAAGNAAAAAAAAAAAACCACAAACCCATAACCAAACCCAACAGTCTGTAAATGTTGGCTTTAAAAGTTACGGGGAATGTTTTAAAAGATTTTTGAAAAACATTAACTCATGTTTTCAGCATCCCAAAGACAAATATGACAGAAAAGTAGAAATGTAAATTACTACAATGAAGTCAGGACTGGACTTGTCTGAACAAAATACTAAGCAAAGGTAGAAACGGAACTAATATGTCCTGAAGCCACTTTAATAAACTGCCAGAACAAAGTTCAGTGCAAAAAACCCTTCTCCCTTTGAATTCAAGAAACTTTGCCTTTTGAACAGCCTGGCTTGTTTTGGCAGCTTCAAGAGAATGTTATTTAAAATTTACTCCAGATGGAAGGATCGTCTTTATTCTGGACATAAAAAAGTCTGTTTGTACAAGGCTTTCTGTTGATTATCAAGGGAGGGATGTCAGCAAAGATGTAGTTTACCCATGGAGAGATGTTTTCTATTTTGTCTTGTTTTTTAATTCCTAAGTCCCATATACAAAAGGTGACAGAAAGTTAGAAATCTTCCTTAGGTACACTGTCCTGCTGCGCTGACTTAGGAGTCAGCCCACTCACAACCAACTGACTGTAACAGAGTTTAATTGAAGTTAACCTGGGGTTATAATATCTAATGTGCTATAAAAAAAAACAGTGATGCTTCCCTTTTTGCTGCCTAATGTTCTACTAAAGGTTTTTAGAAAGCAGGATCACAATAATTTATTTTTAGCTTTTCTGTAACCTAAACAATATAAGTGAGCATTTTTCTCTTTCATGGAGTGATATTTTTTTTTGTTTCCTTTTCTGTTATTTACTTTATTGCTAAAAAGAAAAAAATAGTCACACTGGGCTAAAATAATCCAATTGCCTTTTATGGAAGATACAAAAGGTAACTGGAGTTCTCAAATTGCTCAGTTTTGTGTATGAGGTGTAACTTTATACAGCATGTTGTTGTTTTTATATGTGCGTAAGAGAGAAAGGGAGATTTCTCAATCCCAGTTTGGCCCTGAGTTTTGCAGAAATGTGACATGCTGCACTGTAGATGCTGGAAAATTTGCATGGATAAGTCAAACCAAACCCAAAGGAAATAAATCCATAGGAGGAAGGAAGAGAAGTAATACCTCACAAGGGATGAGCTCGGTCCTCTAATTACACTTTCTGGTGGCACAAATCAGCAGTTATCCCACCCTCACCCCCCTTGAAGCCAATGGATTTACCCCATGGGCTGAAGAAAGGACTATTGGGAGGACCAGTCTTGTTGCATTTACAGTATTAAGCACTTGCCAGGAAAAAATGGTGCATGTATCTGACGTTAAAATAACAAACTGGGCACTGAATGGGCCCATTCTAACTGTAAAGGGTCAGTTTGTGGCTCAGTGGATGATGTAATTTCAGCTCAAAACTAAGTGCTTTCTTAGACTGGTCCAAAAGGCCAATCCACTGCAGATTTTAGATTATAAACAAAAAAAATTAAGTCTTTTAAAACCTTTCTTGCTAAGCAAAATTATCATGACGTTGTCTTTTGGAATCTGCAGCTACTTGTTGGCAGAGGTTGACTTTTTATCTGTTCTTATGTGAAGTCAAGAAACATGAAACTTTGTACCTGAACCTATAGTCTCTCTGTCTACGGTAGCACATTTCCATGTGTCTTCTGCTTAATATCATTTGTATCCCTAAATGTCTTTCAAGGAAAAACTAAGATATTTATAGGTGGGGGTTTTTTTTGTCCTCCAAGACATGCCAGGATGGTTACAACATCAAAAAATTAGCCCGTAGCTAGTCATGGGACATATTCTTCTTAGGTCTGTGAAAGTCCAGTGCTGTACTTCCAGGGTATTTGCTCCACAGGTGAATACTGCTGTTTTCTTTTGAATATTAGCTGGGGTTTGCTGTGGTCTGTTGCTCTGTTTCACCAGGCAGTTGGGGCAAACTGCTGAGTAGTAAAGTCTGGTGTCAGGTGTCTCTCCAGGCTTGTCTCATGACAGATATGACAAGACCAGGAAGATAAAGTGTCCTGGAACAGCAGCACAAAGGTCAAGATTCCACCACCTCTTGCTACTGTTGTGGGCTTTTTCCCTGTCTCAAAAACTATTAATTGTCAAAACCGTGTTGTGAGAGGTGTATGTATCACATGTAGGCAGAGCTACCCAACTAGGATTAGGACAACACTTTCCTCATCAACTTTTTCAAAACCATATGAAAAGCTCCTCTTGGCAGAGACAGTTTTCAAAGGAAAATATGTTAAATAACCATTACAATGGATTTTACTCCTCTTAGAAAGCAAAATGTATGCAAGAGATGCAGTTTGTTCTGGAATAGTGGCAAACAGACTTCTCAACTACATGACATAGTCCTAGATATTTCTAAATAGCTGCTTGCAAATCTAAATATCAAACAAAAATACTAGAAGCTTTTTGCACTTTTCCATGTTTTTGCTTATTTTAATAAGGGTTTCATAATTTTTCATATATTTTGAGTATTTTCCATTAATCTGTTCCTTTTGGTAATATTCGTAAATTCCTAGAGCCCATATGTGTATATATATATTTTTAATAACTCTAGAAGACCATATGACAAAACCACAATATTTTAAGCCTTTACAAAAGACAAAAAAACCCAAAACAAACAAAACCTCCCAACAAAACAAACAAACAGCAGGCCAGGGGAAAGTAAGTAACTTTAGACAGAACAAAATTAGTCTGGACAGCTGTTTTTAAAATAAAAAGCACTTTTGTGCTCGTACCTTAATTATCTGTCATGCAATCAATAACT
The DNA here is from genome assembly GCA_013400375.1 of Thinocorus orbignyianus. Taxonomy (NCBI): domain Eukaryota; kingdom Metazoa; phylum Chordata; class Aves; order Ciconiiformes; family Thinocoridae; genus Thinocorus; species Thinocorus orbignyianus. The sequence continues at coordinate 211,166 of VXBW01001320.1, read as the reverse complement.
ACTGAAATTATTTTTTTCAATCCTTCCAAAGGTCAGTCACCTTTAAGTTGAAACCAAGCAAGAAATTTCAACCCAAAAAGATTTGTGTTTGGGGTGAGGGGGTTTCGTTTGTTTGTTTGTTTGCTTGCTTGGTTTTGATGATTATGTTTCCAGCATGAAATGTCAAACATGCACTTTCAGGATGGCTTACTTAGATTTCAGACTTGAGAAAGCATTCTAAAATGAACATATTTCATTCTCACTGCTTAAGAGCAGTGTTGTGATATTATGCAGGTACTGATCTGAAAATGTGGGAGGTCCCTGTTCTCTGAATGTCTTGAGGAGAGAAAAATGAGGTGATTGTCTAGCAGGAGTCTTCAATAAGCCCTTCTCTGGAACAGTTTTTCCAGACATTTGCTCATCATTTGCCCAAGCCTCATTTCTCTACTTTCAAATCTAAAATTTTTTGTTTGACCTTATCAGAATGTGTATTTTTAGATTTCTTACTATTTAAACAAATGATCACCCTAAAAGCAGGAGTGATATCCTGCAAATGACCTCATTGATTTTTCTGAACCACCTACAGAATTTGCTACTAAAGATTTCAGGTTATTTTTTTGTTGCTTGGATTGTGGATTGACATATTAAATCATGTGAGACCAATAACTGGTCCCAGGTGGACCACAAGAAAAACAACCCCAGTTATCTCTTCGTGGACAGTTACCTTCCAAAGATCTACCAGGGAATCAATTTTTAATCCATCTAACGCACACCCTGTAAGTTTCAGTTAATACACATTTTAAATCAAAATGTCATGCTGTGTTAAATTGAGTGTCTTGGAGAAATCAAAATATACTGTCCCAGTACAGTTACTGTTCTTGAATAGAGCTGTCATATTATCAAAACAAAAGATTTATTGGAAGAAATATTTTCCAGGGAACTGTGCTGCCTGCCTGTCAGCTCTTTTGGCTCTGATTTTTTTGATAACTTGCGAAATTAACACATAAGCGTATGTCAATCCAATCTATAGCTGCAGATAACTAATAGGAAATGAAGTCTATATCACTTCCCTAGTTTTTGAAGATCAGATATGTCCAAAGGAAGAAAAAATAAACTGAAAACAAGCCAAAAGTAATAGATGTACTGTTCACATGCTCCTCAACACCACAACAAAAGATATTTCCAAATGAGTTCCTCCCTGCTGCTTTGTATCTGGAAGGTTTATGCAATGCAAGGGTGGAGCTTAGGTAGATATATAAGAAGGACAATTGTACCGGGCAAAGGTTACAAAGAAGTGTATTTGGGGAAACTGTTTAAGTTAAGATCATTCTGAATAGGTGGGCCACTAAAATGTTTCCTTGAAACACACAGAGAGCAGGTATGACCAGTACTGACTGCTCATTTTGCACACAGATGATCTTGGTTGCTCTAGAAATGTGCCAGGCTCAGTTGGGAAGGGAGCTGGAGTGAATATCTGAGTTCTGCAGGCTCCTCCAAGGGCCTGGCAGCTACACAAAGGCTGATCAGGAACCCAGAGGATGCAGAGATGTTGCCTATACAGCATCCTTGTGTTTAATGTTGTGCTGTTCCTGCTGCTGTGGTAACGTGGGTGGGAATGCTACCAGCAGCTGGAGGTATTCAGCTCCTTGTGCAGGAAGATGGACTCTGAGAAGCAGCGAGTGGTTGGCCTTGACTAGCTTTGCAAGGAAGGGGAAAAACCACTGAGGATGAAAATGGCATAAAGAAGTTATAAAAAGGACTTGGAATACCTTTGCCTTACTGCTCAGCACACGCTTCACTTCTCAAAGGCACATACATCTGTGGTCCACTGAGCTCCTGGATGTGGAAAGGTTTGTGACTCTTTGGAGAGTTTTTCTCCACCACATCTGTGAGGTTTCTTCTGCACTGGATTTCCAAGGGACAATGCGGCATTGGCCACAAGGAGCTGTTGGTAGCAAGGGGACTGCTTACTTGCATTTATCCTCACCACCCTGTAGCATGGCCTTACCTATAAAAAAATCAATTTGTGGTCACATTTTTGGCTCAATTATGCTGTCCACTCAATTATGCCATTACCACTGAGACAAAGCCGTAAGGGGATAACTTAGGGGAAAACTTTGCATGGTATTTCCTTCCAGAGGGATGGTCTAGCTTGGGGCACTGCAGTCCGCAGGGTCTCTATCTGTTTATTTCTGCTCATAAAAAAATAAAATAAAACAGAGCCAGATGTCGAATCCATACAAGGTTTTCTGATCCGGGACTTGACCCAACTGAGATGTTTAAGCTTAAAATCCCAACAAAGCTGGTGGTGATTAAGTTCCAGGATTTATTTGCTCTTAAGTTTACCAGGAGCTTGGAGCTGTGTTTCTGTGCATGTCCTGAGCTGTCCCAATCTTGGTGGAGTTGAATGAATGACTGATGGCTTGCTTTGTGCATATGCCTAACTAAGCCTACTATAGGGAGAGTAGGTCCCACAAGTACCCTCAGAGCATGCACAGCTTTCAGGGACCTATTTCTCACAATATATTTGGGTTCAAATTTATTCAGTTGCTTGCAAGAAAGCCTGGCCAGCAGGAGAGAGGCTGGCACCAGGCAGCCCTGCTCCAGCCATGCTGCCAGCCTGGTAGTGGTTATGGCACTCGATCCAAGCAGAGCTGGACAGGATTGAGCTTTAGTTCGCCTGCTGGGACCTCTTTTCCTTGTAGCTTGCATATAACAGAAAACAAAGAAAATCAAGCATAGACAAGGGCCAGAAACCCAATTGCCCTCATGCCAGGTGATTGTCCTGAGCATGAGGAAACACGGCTTGGTTGCTTAATACACTCTTTCTCTTTATGGACTAATAAATCTTGAGATGTTTCCTGCACAGTTGCAGCTGGAGGATGAGGAGCATGTCCCTCCAGCCCACTCACACTGACCTACTTTAGAGCTGCTAATTGCATAATCTCAAGGGAGCGGAGGGGGAGCGCTGAAGCCCCCCTCCCATACACAGTGTGCAAACAAAGCACGGAACCACACTTAGGACATCCACTGCCCAGGTTACAGCTTTAGCAGTGGGGTGTTATATGATTGTGTGGCATAGTTTATTTGAACGTTAAAAGCATAAAGCCTGCTCAATTCTCTGAAGAGAAATTAAAAGAAAAAATATGGGGGGAGGTGGGGAAGGGGACAAAAAAAAAAAGCCCCAAACTCTGCATTTGGGAAGAGACCCGGTCTGCAGATCCAAACCAAATGCTGGTATCTCCTTACAGGTCTGCCACGGTTGTTCTGAGGTTCCTCTCCCCACCTACCCAGCCAGCATTATTGGCCAGGTCTTCTAAGCAGGTGCATACTAAGCTGCTTGGGGTTGTTATTGCAGGCACCTAACACTCTTTGTGTACTTTATAGATCTATTGCTCAGGATTCAGGCTCTGCTCAAAGGGCTGAGATCTTAAATACGAGGTATTTCAACAACTTGGGGTGAGTCACCTAAGCCCTTTATTGAATCTGGCCCCAGTGCATTTTTCAGGCTTATTTGTGGAGCAGCGGGTATTATTACCAGCAGTAACTGGGTTAATAACAGGGCCTCCAAGAGAGAAAGAGAGCAATTTGTAACACCTGTGATGCTTTGACTGGAACATGTTCATTATCCATGTTCCCAGTTATGTAATAAGCAGAACAATAAAAAAAAATCATTTCTCTTTACAGAAATCTCTACGGTGCCTGCTGCCTGTATATGGCCACTCCATCCTGTTTGCTCGATACTTTCACAGTTACAGTTGCCTGGAACATCCTTAGCAGGATGCCCCCTGAGTTTTAGTAACTAGGCATGGATTAAAAAAAATAAATAGAGCAAACGCGAGGAAAAAAAAAAAGTTAGACATTTATTTTTGCTATGGACAAACAGTTGTTGTTGCACCCTTGAAGCCTGACAGATGTGGTTTGTTGGCAAGTGGGTGAGAAGAAAGAAATATCTTAATTCATGCTGTGGGAGGGGAGGGCAGAACTTTTCTTCAGTTTGAGAGACACAGGTCTGAAAACTTTCAGATTTGGCCTTAGCAGCTCCATGCACAACATACGGTTCTTCCTGAGCTTTTGACCATTCCCAATGTGGGACTCTGCCAAATGAAAGTTAAACAAAACTTACCCTTACAAAAATATTTAGGAAGCCCTGTTTTAGAAGTGAGTGCACATGTTGGCTGTGACTCAGAGCACACCCACACACTGGGTAGACAGATTAGCATCTAAACCACTAGGCAAGTTCCAATTCTTGCTCAGAAGGTCAAAAAAGCCTGGGAAATGTCCATTGCTCCCTTTCTCCTCAGCACAATTATTTTTTTCCAGATTACAAAGTCATTTTGGATGGCACAGCAGCAGTGAAGTCAACTGATTTATTGTCATACACAATTGTGTTCCAAGTTGGGAACCAATTTTGTCATTTCTGGACAAAAGAATAAAGAGGTGACTTTAAAAAAAAAGGGGGGGGGGGGGC